>JAPMLY010000061.1:22500-310000 GCA_026401115.1 Tetraselmis chui | reverse complement strand
CTCCCTACGTCTCATACAAGGATACCTTAACTGCCCCTCCGCTTATAGGCACAACATCCACCGCGACACACTCCTCTCTATCACACGCACCATCATAACCCGCTGCAACGCAGGCATCCGTACACATCTCGGGGAAATTACAGCACACAACCACTCACTCGGCAACGACCTCGCTGACGCACTCGCTAACCAGATAGCGGATGGTCAACCACAAAACACCACATACAACACAGGCTCGGACGTGTCCATCGGTCACTGGACATGGCCTTACACCCTCATACCACAGACTCAAGGGGCACCCATACCATACATATACACAAACCTCAAAGCCGACGCACACACCCACAGCCGCAAACACACACTTACACCCCTCTCACAGACATCCAAACACGACGCCCTCCTCGCCCGCGCCGCGGCAGACGGCGCCGACTTCACCTTCCACAAAAAACTCGCAACACTCACCAACACCCAATTCACCCACAAACAAGAATTCATATGGGGCGTCCACAACACCCGCCTCCTCACACACAACCCCACCATGCGCTGTCCCATGTGTGGCCAATTCACCAGCCGAAGGTCTCTCGCCCGACTCCCTAACCTCGTGCCCCGCTATCCTCCCCCCCGAAATCCTCCCGCCTGCTCTCCGTCCCCCGGCGTACAAACCCGATTTCATACGCCTCCTCGAACCTCGCTTCGTCGGTCACAACAACGGTCGCCGACGATACTCATCTATCAGGAAAATACAGATAGGGGAGTGGAAGTACTGCACCGACCACAACCTCTCACACACAGCTCGATTGATTAGGGACAAATACACACCCCTCGCAAATGCCATCCGAAACCACTGGCCAGGTACCGAAGTCGACATCTTACCCATAGTCATGAGCCGCACGGGCACTCCGCACTCGTCCACCATAGCAAATCTCACCTCTCTCCTCACCCTCCGCACCGACCCTCCCGACAAACTAGTCACCAAAGCACGACTCGACACATCTCGCATCCTTTCTTCACTCCATGCACACACCGTCCAATGGCTGCATTATCTCCTCCTTGTCTACCGCACCAAATCACGCACGACCACTCGCCGAGCCTCCGCATAACGCACCTCCCCAAGCCATTCTTGCACACCGCCTTTAAACCGCTTCAGACCCTCCCCGGGGGGGAGTAAAACCCCCGACCACACTTGGAGTGGTTGGACATAGGTGGTTCACGGTCTAGCCCTGACTTGTAAGTTCCCTGTTTGACATAGTTGGGAGGGCCCACCCACCCACACCCCGCCAGCTATTGCACCCTCTACGGCCTCCTTGTCGCGTTGCTTTCGGGCCTTTTTTTTGCGACGGCATGATGAGCGCGGAGCTTGTCGAGCTCCTTCCTGCGCCAGTAGGCGCGCTTTATCTTGTCGATTATGTCCGTCCATTGTTTTCCGGAGGGGGGGTGCCCTTCGTCGTCCAAGAGTTCGCCGGCGACCTAAAGAGGGTGGAACATAGACATATATAGCATATCGACACACCTACCACTCACTCTACCCCGAAGACATAATCTTCTCATCCAGCGGCAGCAATGCCCCCACACCCCATACCGCCACTCCAAGTATATCAACTCCCCCTACACACATCACCTATACACCCTTCCCAATGACGCGAACACCTTCTTACCCCCAGACCAACACACAGGCCACCCCACCCCTACCCCATTCGGAACACGCTGGATGGTCGACATCTACCTCGTCGCTAACTCCCTCGCACTCCACACCCTACCCTCACACACTGCCATGACCGCACTCCACAACACCCTCGAGTCCATATACGACACACACCTCCCGAACCCCACCATCACCATCCCACCTCCATACCTCTCAGACTCCTACTCACCTCACTCCGCAGGCATATACTACTTCCCCCCCAACCCCACTCACCCCCTTACCTACCCCCTCCAAGAACGCACACAACTAACATACCCCCCCACCAGAGGCACTCTTGCTTGGAACTGGCAGGACTTCGTATACACAGACGGCTCGAAAAAAGGAAGCAGCTCCCCTCTAGGGGCCGCAGCCACCCACCCAGCCTCGGACACCAACGTCAAAATCCTGGTGACCTCTACCCCTCCCTCCCATACTATCAATCGAGCCGAACTAGCTGGCATTGACATAGGCCTCCAACTAGGCCATACCCACCTCCTAACTGACAGTGCGTGCTCCCTACGTCTCATACAAGGATACCTTAACTGCCCCTCCGCTTATAGGCACAACATCCACCGCGACACACTCCTCTCTATCACACGCACCATCATAACCCGCTGCAACGCAGGCATCCGCACACATCTCGGGAAAATTAAAGCACACAACCACTCACTCGGCAACGACCTCGCTGACGCACTCGCTAACCAGATAGCGGATGGTCAACCACCAAACACCACATACAACACAGGCTCGGACGTGTCCATCGGTCACTGGACCTGGCCTTACACCCTCATACCACAGACTCAAGGGGCACCCATACCATACATATACACAAACCTCAAAGCCGACGCACACACCCACAGCTGCAAACACACACTTACACCCCTCTCACAGACATCCAAACACGGCGCCCTCCTCGCCCGCGCCGCGGCAGACGGCGCCGACTTCACCTTCCACAAAAAACTCGCAACACTCACCAACACCCAATTCACCCACAAACAAGAATTCATATGGGGCGTCCACAACACCCGCCTCCTCACACACAACCCCACCATGCGCTGTCCCATGTGTGGCCAATTCACCAGCAACGGCCACATGGCCGGTAACTGCCCCACCATGTCTGGCCTAAGACAGGACCGCCACAACAGCGCGCTACAACTCCTACTATCCCTCCTGGAACGCCACAACGGAGGTCGCTGGGAGACTATCACTGCAGACTTCGGTAACAAACCCATCAAGTCTTTCACCCACCCCACCCCCACCTACACCCCTCTTGACTGTCACCCCCCGCACCCCACCCACATGCCCACCCGCCTTGTTGACGCAGACGAAGGTCTCTCGCCCGACTCCCTAACCTCGTGCCCCGCTATCCTCCCCCCCGAAATCCTCCCGCCTGCACTCCGTCCCCCGGCGTACAAACCCGATTTCATACGCCTCCTCGAACCTCGCTTCGTCGGTCACAACAACGGTCGCCGCCGATACTCATCTATCAGGAAAATACAGATAGGGGAGTGGAAGTACTGCACCGACCACAACCTCTCACACACAGCTCGATTGATTAGGGACAAATACACACCCCTCGCAAATGCCATCCGAAACCACTGGCCAGGTACCGAAGTCGACATCTTACCCATAGTCATGAGCCGCACGGGCACTCCGCACTCGTCCACCATAGCAAGTCTCACCTCTCTCCTCACCCTCCGCACCGACCCTCCCGACAAACTAGTCACCAAAGCACGACTCGACACATCTCGCATCCTTTCTTCACTCCATGCACACACCGTCCAATGGCTGCATTATCTCCTCCTTGTCTACCGCACCAAATCACGCACGACCACTCGCCGAGCCTCCGCATAACGCACCTCCCCAAGCCATTCTTGCACACCGCCTTTAAACCGCTTCAGACCCTCCCCGGGGGGGAGTAAAACCCCCGACCACACTTGGAGAGGTTGGACATAGGTGGTTCACGGTCTAGCCCTGACTTGTAAGTTCCCTGTTTGACATAGTTGGGAGGGCCCAGAGACAGAAGGACCGGGGACAAAAGAAGAATCTGTCGCGGAGGCCGGAGCGCCAACCGGAGACCGCTTGCAACTATAGATCTCCTTAAATGAAATGAAATGAAATTGTTTACAACAATACCAGAATTAACCGGCTGCTGTCTCTGGGCCCCCAGTGCTATGCCAAATTGGGACTCATAAGCGTGGGATAGACCGTGAAGCACTAATCCCAACCTTTCCATTGGTAGTGACGATGCCGTCTAAAACATACACATAACCATGTATTTATTATTTTTTGATCTATACGTATTTTTTTGGATACATTATGAAATAAAAAGTGTCGCTAGCCTCCACGATAGGCGGCCCGCTCCACCCGCTGCGGGGATGCTGATCAGTGAGGATGTTCAGCTTGAGCTGGTCGAGGCGAACGTTCATGACCTCGGGTACCGTGCGACTCCGGTCGTGCCGGAGCTAGGGGGAAAGGCATGTGAAAAACCCCCTCGCTAAGATCTTCGCCGGTCCCGTCTCGATCCGTGCTCTTCCCCGCCCGAGGTAGTAGGTACTCCTCCCGACGCACTTCGCCACCTAGCCGAGTCTTCCCTCCTCCTTCAAGGGTTGGGAAGAGTAAATAACTAAGCTGCATACGGTGTCCGGCTGGCTCTCCTGCCCCCGTGCCAGATTTTCTCAAGTCCCATGTCCTTGTTCCGCCTGCTTCCAACATCCATTTCATCGCGCAATGGCCGGCCGTACCCTCCCCCGGTGCTTTACGTTGTTAGGGGGCCGCCTTTACGAGCAGTGTGCCGTTACGATAGCCCTAGGCACACTGCCTGAGGTAGCATGTCGATAACCGGGTACCGACTAGGGGAGGGGTGGGTCGGACACAAGAATCGACTCGCCGAACCACAAAAGATGTTGGGTACGGGAAGAGAGGTACGGGAGAGAGAGAGAGAGAGAGAGAGAGAGAGAGAGAGAAAGAGATTGAGAGAGAGAGAAAGAGAGAGAGGCACTGAAAGAGAGATGGAGAGAGAATGAGAGAAACAGAGAGAGATAGAGAGAGAAAGCGAGAATCGAGAGCGAGAGAGAGAGAGAGAGAGAGAGAGAGAGAGAGAGAGAGAGAGAGAGAGAGAGAGGGAGATATAGAGAGGTAGAGAGATGGCGACAGAGAGAGGTATAGAGGGTGAGAGAGAGAAAAAGAGAGAGAGAGAGAAAGAGAGAGAAAGAGAGGTAGAGAGAGAGAGAGAGAGAGGGATTGAGAGAGAGAGAGAGAGAGAGAGAGAGAGAGAGAGAGAGAGAGAGAGGGAGAGAGAGAGAGAGATAGAGAGAGAGGGAGAGAGAGGGAGGGAGACAAAGGGAGGGAAAGGCAAAGAGAGAGAGAGAGACTTGAAAAGAGAGCGAGGGCGAGGCTCCTCTCTCTCTCTCTCTCTCTCTCCCGTTAACGTTTAGGGCTGTGTCGTTGGTCGGTGTGCATTGTCTAGGCTTACACACATCGCGTGGTGGGCGCTATAGACCGGTAGAGATGACCTAGTTGTAGGCGGCGAAGTTGGCGAAGTTTTCCTCTGGTGGGTCGTCGTCCAACAAGTCGGCAAATAGCGCACAAGCATGCTTTCCACCCACCGGCTCGGATATCTTGGGGTTATGGACCAATGTTGTCCCAATATTGTTGGCGTGCTAATTAAAACATAAATCTTAGCAAACAAGGCGGTGTATGTGTGACGTATGGACCAGCTCATGAAACGAACTGCATTCATTAGCGACAACGAGTATGATTTGTTCCGCGATGGTTGTGCTGGCGGCTGGGCGGTGTCGGCGCTAGGCTCAGCCGCCACCCGTGGAGGCTGCATAGCACTCGATGAAGATGGGCGCGAGGGGAAGTGTCTTTGGACGCTCGAGTACGATGCATGAGAAGAAGAAAGGCGGCACCCTACACTACAACGTATGAGAGTCGTGATTGCGTTTCGCGACCATCACACTGTCACAGATTGCGAGCGCAAAGCAACGAGTGCTTGGACTCTAGGTAGCTCGAGCTTACGCAGCTTATCCTAGCTATAGCTTACCGTCGGTGAAGGTTGTTGATGAAGGTTGGTCGCGCCGCCCCTCCATCCGACACAAGGAAGCTGTGTTTGAAGGTTGTGACGCGCCGCTAATACATAAACACTGCCTTACTACCCCCATGGGCTACTCTCCCGCACACAAGTTACCAAGGTACGCAGCCTTTTGTTGCTTGGGGGGCGACTTTTTTGGAGAAGTATTGTCCCACAGCACTTTGTTGGATCGGTTTTCTGTACTTAGAGGCTTTATATTAAAGGCCAATAAGTGATTAAGTCGCAGTAAAAATTAAGAATAGGCCGCGGCAACTAACTTGCGAAACCAGCTCACCCACCGCATCCGCCGTCGCGAATGGGTAGTGCGTGCATCATATTGCACCCGGGTCACCAAGTTTTGTCAAGTGCATGATCATGGAGTATTAAGGATAAGGCGCCCGCCGGCGGCGCAGCGGCGGCGGCCCCGGAGAGGGGTGCGCTCGCATGCCCGTCGGCACCTACCTCTACCTCCACGCGGTGGGCGCTAGTAACCCCATAGCCATGCCATGCCTAACACGGTAGGGGGCTGAACGAGGTACCGACAGCTGCGATCCGCGGGATCAACATCTGTCGGGAAGCCATGTACGGAGGGTTTTGGAAAAACATAATATCCGTACACCGGCACAGGGATCTCCCGCTCGGCCAGTCCGATATGTCTTTTCCGCGACTAAATACTCGCAGATACTATCTCGACGATGGGGCGGGGGCGGCGTTTGCGAAATATTTTTTGGCGAAGAGGGGTACGGACGGATCAGCGGAGGGACGAGGGTGTTGGAGCTTGCGGCGGACAGCAGGGAAGCAGCGCTAGGGACGGCGCTCGCTAGCAGTCGCCAGCCCTGCGAGAGCCTTAGGTCTTCCCTGGGGGCGAGGCCTGTTGCTATGCAGGACGGCGGTTGGTCGCAGCCGTAGGAGCGGCACGGTCTGGCGGCGGCGGTCCCTAGGATCGCCCGCCGCCGGAAAAGCCCGGTACCGGGGGCTTTTGGAAAACTTCCCGTACCCACCATCTTTTGAGGACCGGCGACTCGATCCATGTGTTCTTCCAACCCCTTCCCTAGTCGGTACCCGGTTATCGATTGGCTGCCTCATGCAGTGTGCCTAGGGTTATCGTAACGGCACACTGCTCGTAAAGGCGGCCCCCTAACAACGCAAACCACTGGGGAGGGCACGGACGGCCACAGCGCGATCAAATAGGTGTTGGAAACAGACGGGAAAAGGACAGAGGACAGGAGAAAATCTGGCTCGGGGGCAGGAGAGCCAGCCGGACACCGTCTGCAGCCTAGTTTGGTTCTCTTCTCAGCCCCCGAAGGAGGAGAGAAGACTAGGCTAGGTGGCGAGCTGCGTCGAGAGGAGCGGCTAATACCTCGGGCGGGGTTGAGCACGGATCGAGGCGGGACCGACGACGACCTATGCGAGGGGGGTTTTTCACCTGCCTTTCCCCCCAAGCTCCGGCACGACCGGAGTCGCACAGGAGCCGAGGTCAGGCAGGTTCGCCTCGACCAGCTCAAGCTGAACAGCCTTGCTGATCAGCGACCCCGCAACGGCTGGAGCAGGCCGCGTATCGTGGAGACTAGCGACATCTTTTATTTCATACTGTATCCAAAAAAAATTACGTGTAGATCAAAGAATAATAAATACCTGGATACGGGTATGTTTTAGACGGTAGCGTTACTGCCATTGGAGAGGTTGGGATTAGTGGTTCAACGGTCTACCTCACGCTTCTAAGTCCAGCTAGGCATAGCACAAGGGGGGGCCCAGAGACTTCAGCCGGTTTTACTGGTATTGGAGTGTTTAATTTCAAATTTCAAATATTAAGGATAAGGCCAGAGCGGCGGTTATAGTGTCGGCCCTGTTAGACGGGCGTTCGTGTTGACTCCCCCTTTTCGCCGTGGGAAAGTTAAGCTCCTCGCTAAGTAAGGTGAGCGTTGCGGCAGTGCCTCGGGAAAAAACAATAACATTACTAATTAAAGTACGCACGGGCCGAATTTTCGCGGGTCGGTTTGAAAAAACCAGATCCGGTCGAGAGCATCGGTAGGCTGAAGGCTAGGTGAGACAGAAAGCTGGGTGGGGCGAACGTGGCGCCGGGCGCTTTACACACGCTCTTCTCCTTTTTACGTGGGAGATGGTAGGACAGTCGCGGACAACCAGCTCGAAGGCGAAGCGTGGGGTCGGTGGGACGATGAATTACTAGCGTGGCGCCGAGCGCTTTACACACGCTCTACTCTTTTTACGTGCGAGTAGGTAGGACTAGCGTGGCGCCGAGCGCTTTACACACGCTCTTCTCTAGTGTAACTTGGTGGAGGGCCCATAACCTTTTAGAGTTGGGAACGGATAGTTACACGTAGGTCGTGCCGGCCCCACAAGGGGGCCGGCTGTGGTGACTAGAGAAGTGAGAGGAGAGAGATGGCGGCCGGCGAAGGCACCGGCAGGGCCGGCCGACCGCCACTAATAGGGAATAGAGTGCCGCTAATAACATAACACTAAGTACTATAATGACAAATAGCTACCTTGGACATAAGTACTATGCAACGGGATGGCGCCCGCCGGCGGCGCAGCGGCGGCGGCCCCGGAGAGGGGTGCGCTCGCAGGCCCGTCGGCATCCCCTCACCTCCCTGTGGTGGGCGCTGGAAACCCCGTAGCCGTGCCAGGCATGGCACGGTAGGGGGCTAAGAGGGCCGACAACTCGATCCGTGGGATCAGCAACTGTCGGGAAAGCCCTGTACATAGGGCTTTTGAAAAAATAGTTTCTGTGCACTACCGGCGCCAAGATCTCCCGCTCGGCCCGTCCGATATGTTTTTTCGCGTACAGATACTCCTAGATACAGCCTTACTTTTAGGAGTGGGACCTGTATTACGGCAGCGTTTGAAGGCGAGGAGGGTACGGCCGGATCAGCGGTGGGAGGCGGGTGTTGGAGCTGGTGGTGGCCAGCCGGGAAGCAGCGCCAGGAAAGGGCGCTCGCTAGCTGTCGACCAGCCTTGTGCCGGTCCAACCTTGCCGAGGGGTGAGGCAAGACATGACACAGGACGGTGGCTAAGTCGCAGACGGAGGAGCGGCTACATGAGGCGGCGGCGATCCTCGGGATCAGCCGCCGCCGGAAAGCCCTGTACGGAGGGCCTTTTTTGGATACTAAAATAATGTCCGTACCCGGCGTCGTGCTAGTTGGGGAGCAGCACCAAGGTAGGGCGCTCACTAGCGCGTCGCTACGTCGTCCAACGTCATCTCCCGGGGGGAGGAGTTAGCTGGGACGGCAAGGAGGACAATCGCGATGGGAGGAGTGACACGATCTGGCGGCGACGACCCTTTGGGTCGGCGCCGCCGGAAAACCCGGCACGGAGGGTTTTGTTTAATTCCGGGCGCCCGCGGCCCGCCGGATCCGGCTACGGTGACGTGCCCCCCCCCCTCTTCGACACCCACTACCCCGACAGACCTTCATACTCCTAGGAGTCCTTGAGCGTGGGCCCGGGTGAGCGCGGAGGCCCCCGCTCAAGAAAAGGCTGCTCGGTGGACGCGCGATCAGAGGGGGGAGGGTACGGCCACAGGCCGGAAAACCGACAGGTACCCGGGTACCAGACAGAGAAAAAACCGGGGAAATGAGCGGGGAAAATTCAGGCGCGGAGGCAAGAGCGCTAGTTTTTTCTATGTCTGTGTGTCTCGGTCCCCCCCACATGTCCTCGAGGTGATGGGGGACCTCGACACGGAGGACCGCCGCGTCGGTGGACGCGGCAAGACCTTGGGGCGGGGTTTACGGGATGGAGCGGCGGGATCGACGAGCGACCGCGCGAGGAGGGTTTTTTTGCCAGCCTTTCCCCTCCTACCTTCGGCAAGACCGAAGTCACGCGGGAGCTAGATTAGGCTGGCCCGTCGTCCCTCCCGAACGCCGACCGGCCTAGGCCGGTCGACACCCCGGTTCGGCGGGAGCGGGCCGTGCATCGTGAAGGTCGAGCAGCAGTTTAGTTTTGCATTTCTCGACAAGTGGACTTTTAGATCTGTTTTTCTTGATTACAAAATTATTAGCTGTTAATGCCATTGGAGAGGTTGGGATTAGTGGTTAACGGTCTACCTCACGCTTCTAAGTCCTGTATGGCATAGCAAAAGGGGGGGCCCAGAGACTCCAGCCGGTTTTATACTGGTATTGGAGTGTTTAATTTCAAATTTCAAATATGCAACGGGATGCTAGTGCTAACAGGCCCGGCTAGTCAGCGCGGAAATTCCACAAACGGCGGATCATAGTCCCGATGGCTGGGCGGGCGGATTGAATATATGTGGTCCTTTGTAGTAATCACATTAGATAAGGTTAATTTGCGGGTAACACCATCAAGCCACCGACTATGAATATTTGACTACCCAACCAATCGCCGCATCTTGAGGGGGATGACATGATTGCACACTTACAGTTGTAGGGAAGAGGCAAGCGAAAGGGGTTGCGGTTTGCGCGTGGCTGCTCGCAACGGAGGGAAACAATGATGGACTCGCAATGGTTAACTCGCTCGTTGACGGGTACCGCATCGCCTTTACACATCACCAGCCCACAATCTTCGTCGGCGGACGCGATAACCTTTCCTTAGTTGACATCACGTTGCTAGCGACGATTCGGCTTGCCAAGGGAAGGAAGGGGTCTCGATCGGCGGGAGGAGACGCGCACGACAACGGTGGCAAATGTCCTCATAGCGGCGTGTGGTTGGTCTCGTTTCAAAAACAAAATCAAAACCGTGGTTTGAAATTATTGAGCAGCTATTGCGACGCCTTGCACACCGGAAAACGGATAAGCAGTCAGGGAGAAATCGAGAATTGCTGTTTGTGCACCCCATGGACCGGTGAAATTATGCAGGAGAAATTCGCATGACCCCGTTTGACCGTCTGAAATAGATGTGGGCCATCCAAGTCGGACATCTCCCTAACGGGCTCCCGACATGTCGCAACACGTCTCGGCGTGCTTTAAACCCGACATGTAGCGGCATGTCGCTTGCCGCTTGCGACATGAATTTCAAACTATAGTATGAACTTATGCTTGTACGAATATGCTATGTGTCACGTTGTTTAGTGACTTGGCATGATCATGCTCATCTGCAAGACTAACATATACTTATGATAGTACGTTTTTAGTGCGTGCGCGGCTCATTTCATGGCCACTTGGGATACTATCATGCTCATGTGCAAGACTTAATTCGACATCAGACCGGACCCCTAGGCTCATCGGCCATCGGGGCTGATTCGCTTATTCTACCCGGTCCAGGTCGCTATGATATTATTGGACGCGTCTAGCGGGCGAACAAAGGCACGCGGCGCATTGGTAAGCCATGTCATTACGTATGTCCCGCGCGTCAATTCCCACTCGATGTCGGCCAATTTGAGGCATGGTGGGGCACATGAGGCCCCACGATGTAGGTAGTAGCTCCTAGACTCCTACTAGCCTCTCTTAACTAGGTGCTATTGACGCATGGATAATGTATCTATAGGTAATTCGAAGTAATTCGTGCTATGCTATGTGGCTTTAGTAAATGCGACATGTCACGATATTCCGGAAATGCGATGTGTCTTGCATGCCAACCGCCCGCCTATGGTATGAAAGTTGTTTGATTGATCCAACAAATATTATTGAACCAAAAATAACCCCCAAGACAATCACACCCCCCTTCATAGACCGAAAAGCGATAATGAATTCATTCTCTTCGTATTTTCTTCATACGGCAAAAAAATGGATACAAATGCCGCCTCCGCGCGGGCGCCGCGCAAGCTGCCGCTTGCCGGAACCGAGGATCGGAGGGTCGCCCCGACGACAACACAACCCCAACACAAGACCCCGACATGAGAGTGAAGCTACTCTCAATATTCGAGTAATAAAACATAAGAGTAGTAGCGAAACCCGTCATGGCGTGATGTTCGTCGGTTTTTTGTGCGAAATTATCGGCAGCGTTGTCTCGCGGTTAGTTGGGCGCATGGAGTGGATTCGGCTAATAAAGATAGGGATCAAACTAAAGACAGTAAAAAGATCCAAAGTACTACTAAAGTACTACTGAACCTCAAAAACACGGGGATGGGTCGGTAGCTCGAATGAGCAACGCCGATCGTCTTCGCTCTGGGCCTGGCCTCCCATCGAGCGCAAGACTGGTGGACAGGGCCGCTGAACAGCGTGTACCATTCACCTCTCCCCACCCGAGCCTAGCTCAAAATGGTCAGTGGATCCGTAGCGACACCAGACGGTACACACTCAAAGGCGCAGCTTCCAGGGATTTGAATTTCATCCCCCCGACAGCTATCGCGCCATCCACTTCGAAAACCACACATGTACCCGTCAAAGTACTGCGACACACCAAAAAACCACATCGCTTACAAAAAGTCTCTTCCCCGGTAGGCGGCGCGCCACATCGCGCCCCTCCGAGCGTCCGGACGTCCCTGTCCGCCGCCAACATCCACCAAACCCAGGCCCCATCGGACCTGGTCGCGTGCAGCCAACACGCGCACTACTCTCAAACACCCACTCGAAAAGCCACACTCAACTCCACTACTTATCTCCACCACTCGAAATCCTGCTCGAACGCCAAGTCTTCGACCCCTACCCCCCCCCCCCACCTACAGGCAGATGCTTATGCCATCGCGGGATCGGCCCGTGAAGGCGCCCACCGCGGACCCTTACAACCCCCGGAGCTATCAAGCGGGACATCCGCTCGCTCTACTCAACACTGTGCCCCAACCACCCCCATCCGCCCAAGACTTGGGCACCGCTTTGGAATCCTCATCAGTCAGAGGACTCCGGACGCCTCCGGTCCTCGCCGCTCCTAGGTCAACCACTGACCTGGGACGGGCCGCTGACTCAACAACCCCCACAGACGACCCGTACTGGTGCGATCGTCCCGCTCTGTCCCACAGTAAGGACCAGTCTAACACCTCCCGTCCCCTCCCGCTAACCCCCGCTGATACTCTCGTTACCAGCGCACTTAAACCGATACCTTTCCCTCACCTTAGTGCGTCCCAACCACTGTGCTGTAAAGTTCGACCACTAATGCACCATCATGTACCTCGAAAATCATCTTCTTTAATCAGAGAAAACAAAATTTATTATACAGGCCTGATCCCTGCCCCTGCACACGCCACGGCCCTGATCTGTACTCACCGACGCCCCCTCCCCTCTCATGCTACCTACCTACCCCGCAACTACACTAGTCCACTCGCAGCTGCTCAAATTGCCTGGCCTGTCGCGCCGGCCCTTGCTCTACACGCTCCCTCTCGCCCGAACTCGCCGCTCGCCGACCGCCACCCCCCGTCCCACAACACGGCCCTGTATATTACCCAGCGACCCCTCCCGCTAGCCTGCACTGATACACTGGTTATCAGGGCACTTAAATCGAAACCCTCTCCCCACCTTAATGCTTCCCAGCCAAAGAGCTGCACAGTTCGATCAATAATGCATCACCCTGTAACTCGCAAAAAGTCGTCTTCCTTAGAAATTTTATTTACAGGCCTGATTCTTACAACTGCACTAACCACCGCCCTGATCAGACACCCCCGTCTCCCCTCTTCCTGCTGCCCTCCCCCTGCTCCCTCGCTCTATCCCTCACTCGCTCCAGTCGTTGCTCCTCTCCGCTTCATCCTTTTCTATTTTACCTTTCTTCCCTTTTTTACTTTTACCGCGATAACACGCCTAACTCAACAGACACTAGCGCTTACCTGCGATTACCACACTGTAGAACCTAGTGCACTCGCTCTACCTCCCCCCTTTTACACGCCCCATGCTCTGCCCTACTCGCCCGTCGCTGTGATAATGGCAGTGCTTCCCCTGCAGAGTTTAGCCCACCCGACCTGCTCTACCCGAATAATTAACCGATCACCCGCCCCCCCGCGCACCCCCCTGCCCCGGAAATATCGCCCCTCCCTTACAGAATCAGTCTGGCAGTCCCGAACCCGTAACAGTCCCTGCGATACACGTACTCCCTCGCCCCTACAGTCCCCACTTCCTTTAGGCCTGCTCCGAGGCTTCTCTCGGAAGCCCCGAAGCACTTTTGATACGATATCGACAGCCCCCTCTGTCACAGTTCCCCACTATCGCCCTACTTCTAATACCTACCACACCTTGCTTACAATTTTTCAATCCCCCCTCCCCTACCCTCTCATCCTCTCCCCGCCATCCCTACACTTACCACCCTCTCTTAAGCTCAGAAAGACCACCCGTTCCAAGGAGCTTCTACTCGCCGAAATGCGCATGACGTCGACGAACGGACCCTCCGGAGCCTCAGAACCTCGCCCTCGACAAGCCTCGGCCGGCAAGGCCGCTTCTCATCATTAGTCCCCCACACGACGGGCCTCAAGGCCCAGAGGTTCGACCCCACAACCAACCCCCCACCCCCCAGCTAGATATCCGACGACACACTACTACCTCCATGCTTCCGCCAACTCTCCCGGCCCACTTTACTCCACGCACCTGTTGCACCGTCTTACATAACTACCTCTTCGACCTAAACCTTGAATACGGCCTCCCTACACCCATCGGTTGCCTCGATTCCTCTGCGGTGCTATCCTTCCAATGGGGTCGTTACCAGGACCTCTCCAACCTCTACTGCCTTGCTACGACGTTATCCAAACTCCACTCCACTCCCACCGCCTCGTACACAGTTATTACTAACAACGAAGTCGATAACCACCACAGCAACTCCCAATTCCCCAGCCACTGGACTAACCTCGCCAACCGAGGCGCCCTCCCCCGTCCGGGGACGCCTAACCACTCTCTCGTGATCCTCACATGGCAACACTCACACTTCGGCCTCCTACACCTAACCCACACCTCAGCGACATGGATCGACTCTCTTCATCACCCTCCTCCGCCCGACCTCCTCGCCCGCTCTCTCAATCTCCTCTCTGACTGGAACTCCTCCCCCCCCCCTCCCGTCGGTACCCTACGCTTCCTCAACCCACCTCGCCAAAACGACTCCGACGGAGCATGGTCGTGCGGTACCCACGCCCTCTTGCACACCTACTTCATCACCACAGCCCCCCCGGACCAACCATACAACCCCCCCCCCTTCGATCCCCGTTCCTCGGTTTACTCCCTACACACTCTCCTATGGAACCACACCTTCCGCTCCGCCCCCCTCCCACAGGGCCGCCACCACCTTCTCGACGCCCTCCACCACCCCACACTACCCCCCCCCCCTCAGCCCCCACCCACTCCCCTCATCCCCCCCTCCCCTCCTCTCCTCCCCCCTCCCTTCCAACCTCCACCCGTAGAACGCCCCCCCGATGACCCCCCCCGCACCACCCCCTCCCTCCCCTCCCCCATCCTTCCACACCACACATCCCAACCACTACACTTCATCACCCTCAACACCCGCGGCCTACACACCTCCATTATGGATGTTGAACACCTCTCCACCACCCACCAACCGGACGTCTTAATCCTCACCGAAACCAACCACGACACCCACAAGTCCCGCTGGCGCATAGCCCTCCCCCAATACCACCTCAAAAGCTCCCGACCTTGCTACTCAACTGTGCCCCTACCCAACGCAGGCGTTCTCTTCGCGGTCCGCCGAGCCTCATTCCAATCTGCCACTGTCCTAACCCCGCCCCCCCACCTCATCCCCCATATCGCCGGACTAAAAATCGTCCCCCACTCAGGCACCCCTTACCTCCTCATAGGTACTTATATGCCCCAGCTCTACACCCCCCAACTGACCCGCCTCTACGCAGAAGTTGCAGCTTGGGGCCTCCGCCTAGCGGACGACCACCCGCAACACCGCACCCTCTGGGGAGGAGACTTCCAATCGACCACCCACACAGGTACAGGACACCCTGCCTTCACCTCCTTACTCAAATCCCACCTCCACCCCCTCCACGACCCCATCCCTACCTTCCCCCGCAGCGGGGGCTGCCTTGACCACTGGCTCACCACGCCTCCTTCACCTATCACCCTCCCACCATCCTCTTGCTCGATATTCCCCTCCCCCTCCCACTTTACTGACCACTCTGCAATCCACCTCGTCATTCCCGCCCCTTTCTCCCTCATGGCACACCCTCCCCCTCCCCGTACCCACCCCCACACACATCACACAACGCGCAAACTCACCTTTCGACTTCCCCTCACACCCGACCACATAAAAGCGTACCAATCCAGCACCCCCGACCTCATCAACCAAACGGCCGCCCTCCACGCAGAAATTCTCAACACCTCACACACCTCGGCCTCCCCCGACACCCTCGACACCCTAGCCTCACAATTCACCACACTCCTCTCCCATCACATGAACCACGCAGCCACAGTTTGGCCCCTCCTCCCCGCCAAGAAACCCCGCCCACCCCAAGCGTCCCATGACCCTACTTGGCTAACAAATAAAACACGCACTCACATACTCAAACTCCGTAAATGCAGCAAAAATAACGGCCCCCTCCCCATCGCCCAAGCCCTCTTAAACACAACCGACTATCTCTCCCCTGACGCCATCAAACAACAGTGCCAAGCACGCATACGCCAGCTCCTTCACGCCACCACCACGGATAAGATAAAGAAAATAAAAACTCGAGCCAATGCGGCCTACGACACCTGCCCCAAACTCTCCCACCGCCGATTGAAAATTAAAAGCGGCCTCCTACCCCCCGCCGGCGCCGCCTCCACCCTCCACCGCATTACCAAACCCGATAAAACCACCGCATCCTCTCCCTCCGCCGTCATTGACGCGGTACACTCTCACTTCGCTAGCGAACTCGGCTGCGCCACCCCACACGAACTACCCACCCCCCCATGGGAGCTCCCCGACAACCCCGACAACTTTACCATCGAACCCCGCGGTGACCCCTCTCTCACCCTTGCCGACATGATTACCCGCGACACTTTCGATAAAACCCTCAACTCCCTAGGCACCGGCAAAGCCCCCGGCCCCGACGGTATCCCCAATGAAATAATCAAATTCCTACCACCGGCGACCCGCTCCGCCCTCTTCTCTCTCCTCTCCCTCCTAGCACACAAATCCTACACTCCTCCTGATTGGTGCCACAGCACAACATGCCTCCTACATAAAAAAGGCGACCCCTCCCTCCTCGATAACTACCGCCCTATCGCCCTCATGAATAACCTCCTTAAACTATGGACAGCACTAATAAAAGACGCAGGCTCGAAGTACGCCGAAACCCACGGCATTCTCAGCGACCAACAAGACGGATTCCGACAACACCGCAGTATCCACGACGCCCTCTCCTCCCTCATTATGACAATGGAGGACGCGAAACTCCACAACAAAGACATCTACGTCATGTACGCCGATTTCAAAGGCGCCTTCAACGCCGCGGACCACCGTATCATGTTCAAACACATGCGTCAACTCGGTATGCCCCCCACCTTTGTCGACACATGCGAACACCTCTACGGGGTCTCAACCACAGACTATATTACACCACATGGCCCCACCCCTTCTATAGACATTAATCGCGGAACCCTCCAGGGCGACACCCTCTCCCCCTTTCTATTCACCCTCTTCCTTGAACCCTTTCTTCGCTGGCTCACGGTGGGAAGCCGGGGATACCGCCCAGGCCCCCCCGCTACTAACGTCGACCCCACAGAACCCACAGCCACATACCCAGGACACGGATTCGCCGACGACCTCAGCCTTGCCACGGGCTCGACCCCCAACATGACCATCCAGCTCAGAAAACTCTCCCTCTTCAGCGCCTACACGGGCATGACCGTCAACATCCGCAAATGCTGCATCACCGGCGCGCTCTGGCGCACAGGCAACGCCCTCACCCTCGCCAACACTACCCTCCTCGCATCCCGCCTGCAGACACAGTTCATCTCCCTAAACTCCACCCCGGCCCCCATCCCCTCCATTAGCCCCAGGGACACATACCGTGTCCTAGGGGTAGAACTCAACACCTCCCTCAACTTCACCAAACACTGGCAAGAACTCAAACGCACCACTGCATCCCTCATCACCACCCTTTCCACCTCCCCACTAACACAATCCCGCAGAATCAGGGTCATCCGTGGACTCCTCATCGGAAAGCATTTCACCCTCCAGCTTGGCCTCTTCACCGACTCCCAACTCGACACTCTCGAAGGACAAATCTGCCGCGCACTCCGCTCCGCCGTCTCCTCGGTACGTAACCTTCCCCGCACCGCCCTCCACCGCCCTACCTCAGACCTAGGATACGGCCTCCCCTCCCTCAAAGCCCACGCCGCACAACTCACAGTTTGCCACCTACATAAAATCATGAACAACTCGGGCTACAGAGGCCACATGGCCCGCGCACACATACGCACCCTATCCACCACGTACTCCCACTGGCCCTCGGAATCCATCATGTCAACATGTTACACCCCACCCACACTCAAGTGCTTAGTCCGAGCTCAACGCGATGCGGGCACCCTATTCCACAACATCCCTCCACTCTCCCTCACCAACCCTATCGCCTCCACAATCCGCGCCCACTTCACCACTCAAGACAACGCCCTCCTCGCCTCACTCCGGGACAAAGCCACACACATCACCGACCCTCACACATATAAACAAGCCTACTGCGATTTCTCTCCCCGCAAAACACACGCCTCCCTCCTACCCCGCCTCACCCCCCTCTGGAAAAGTAACATCACCTCGTGGCCACAAGTCCTCCTCAGAGCCACCTCATCCTCCTTCATCCTCAAATCATGCAAATCCATCACCACACTCACGGGGTCCACCACCCCACTCTCAGTTCCCATCCGCCTCCTCGCCGCAATCCTCACTGAACCCCTCGATACTATCCACAACCGCCTCCCCATCACAAGCCTCACTACCAACCAAGCATCCCCCCCCACCACTATACACCCCTCATGGATTCCCCTCCTCTCCCCTCACCTCCCCCGCTCGCCCCCCACCCTCTCATCAGGCATCTACACCCCCCGCACCACTCACCCCACCCCCACCGCACCCACCACACACTTAGACACTGAATACCTCACCCCCTCAGACCACCACTACCCTCCCTGCGACGTAACACGCATCATTTCCAAACACAAGGACACAGAATACGGCCAGACGCAGTACATGGTTGAATGGGCCCCGGAACACCTCACGGAATGGGACATTCAGTTACAACTCGACGACGGCTTCCGCCTCATCTCCTCCACTCCTACATCGGTATGCCTCCCCTCCCCCTCCCCCACCGCCTGCTCCATGTGTCATGACCCCCTGCACATAGAACCCTCCTCCACCTGCTGCACATGCCCGCACTTTGCCATACACTCCCAATGCCGCCCAGCTCAGGGACCCGCCTCATGGCAGTGCGACTGGTGTGCTCGCGGCCAACACCACGACCTCACCCACCTCCACGAAGTGCAGTGGGCCCCGTGCCTACAACTCCACGACACCATCAGTGAGACCCCCTCCGGCCCCACCGCCCTCACCGCATTTAACTCAGGCTATGTCCCCTCCACCACACCCATTTTGCCAGAACCCGGACCCCCTCCGTGGTCACACCCCCTAATCACATTCAACCATGACCCCATCAACCCCGACCTCGACATGCTCCCTACCGGTAAATTCGCTATCCACGCACACCCATCACTCCTCGACACCACCATACTCTGCACTCCCGACGGCCGCGCGGTCACCACCCTTAACGGCCCCCGCGTCCGCCACCTCTTTCAGCTCTTTCGCCCCGACCTCTCGCAGCATACGTTCGAAGAGGAGGTCTACCACCTCCTGACCCGCCTAGGTTCCCGCTCAGAAATCCACTCACCCACACCCGCCACCACCACCCGTAATAGATGGGCCACTAGAGAAGACCTACTCACAGCTCTCCGTCACACATTCCGCGTCCAGACAGAACTCTACTCCGACCCCCTCAATAAATCCCTCCACTCCCACACCTACCACTCCCTCTACCCTGAAGATATAGTCTTCTCATCTAGCGGCAGCAATGCCCCACACACATGGCAAGGCACCAACATAGCCAACCCCGAATACGACCACGAATGCATGAGACGAGCCATGGAACACGCAATCACCAGCGCACACCTCACAGCCCCTCACACACCCAGCGCAACCATCCTCATCCTCCCCCGTTGGGAACACACACCATACCGCCACTCCAAATACATCAACTCCCCATACACCCACCACCTTTACACCCTGCCCAATGACGCAAACACATTCCTACCCCCCGACCAACACACTGGCAACCCCACCCCTACCCCATTCGGCACACGATGGATGGTCGACATATACCTCGTCGCTAACCCCCTCGCACTCACCACCCTCCCGTCACCCGCAGCCATGACCGCACTTCACAACACTCTCGAATCTATCTACGACACTCACCTCCCCAACCCCATCATCACCCCCCCTCCTCCACACCTCTTTGTCACATACTCACCCCACTCAGCAGGTATATACCACCGCCCCCCAAACCCAACTCACCCCCTCACATACCCCCTCCCAGACCGCGTGCATCTAACGTACCCCCCCACCAGAGGCACCCCTGCTTGGAACTGGCAGGACTTCGTATACACGGACGGCTCGAAAAAAGGCGGCTCGACCCCCCTCGGAGCAGCAGCTACCCACCCCGCCTCGGACACCCGAGTCAAAATCATGGTGACCTCTACCCCTCCCTCACATACAATAAATCGTGCTGAATTAGCTGGCATAGATATTGGCCTCCAACTTGGCCACACCCACCTCCTCACAGACAGTGCGTGCTCCCTCCGCCTCATACAAGGTTACTTAAACTGCCCTTCCGCTTACCGCCACAACATTCACCGCGACACCCTCTCATCTATCACACACACCCTTAAAACCCGCTGCGAAACAGGCATCCGTACACACCTCGGCAAAATCAAAGCCCACAACCATTCCATCGGCAACGACCTCGCAGACACCCTCGCAAACCAAGTCGCGGATGGTCACCCACCCGATACTACATACACCACAGGTTCTGAAGTCACAATAGGCCACTGGACATGGCCATACACCCTCATCCCACAAACGCTAGGGGACCCCGTAACCTACAAATACACCAACCTCAAATCCGACGCACACACCTACAGCACAAAACACACACACACTCCTCTCTCGCGAACAACCAAACACGGTGCCCTCCTCGCCCGCGCCGCGCAGGACGGCGCCGATTTCTCTTACCACAAAAAACACTCAACCCTCACAAATATCCAGTTCACACACAAACAAGAATTCATGTGGGGTGTCCACAACACCCGCCTACTTACTCACAACCCCACCCTGCGCTGCCCCCTATGTGGCCAATTCACTAGCAACGGCCACATGGCCGGTAACTGCCCCTCTATGTCTGGTCTAAGACAGGACCGACACAACAGCGCTCTGCAACTCCTACTCTCCCTACTGGAACGCCACAACGGAGGGCGATGGGAAACCATCACCGCAGACTTCGGTAACAAACCCATAAAATCGTTTGATTCCCCCACCCCTGCCTGCACCCCACTTGACTGCCACCCACCTCACCCCACCCACATGCCCACCCGCCTTGTCGCTGCTGACGAAGGTCTCTCGCCCGATTCCCTCACCTCGTGCCCCGCCGTCCTCCCACCTGAGATTCTCCCCCCCCCACTTCGTCCCCCTGCACACAAACCTGACTTCATCCGCATCCTCGAACCCCGATTCGTTGGTCACTCCAACGGTCGCCGACGTTACGCATCCATAAAAAAAATCCAGATAGGGGAATGGAAGTACTGCACAGACAATAACCTCTCGCACACAGCTGACCTCATACGCACCAAATACACACCCCTTGCGAACGCCATCAGAAACCACTGGCCAGGCACAGTGGTCGACATCATACCCATAGTCATGAGCCGCACCGGTACACCACACTCCTCCACCATCACGAGTCTCACCTCCCTTCTCACCGCCCGCACCGACCCTCCAGATAAACTCGTCTCCAAAGCACGCCTCGACACATCTCGCATTCTTGCTCAACTCCATACGCATACTGTCCAATGGCTGCATCACCTCCTACGCATATACCGCATCAAGTCCCGCACGACCTCCCACCGCGCATCCGCACATTGCCTCCACGCACGACCCTGAATGCACACAACCTTCGCCTCTACTTGCACCCTCCCCGGGGGGAGTAAAACCCCCGAACACCCTTGGAGAGGTTGGATTAGGTGGTTAACGGTCTAGCCCTGACTTGTAAGTTCCCTGTATGGCATAGTTGGGAGGGCCCAGAGACAGCAGCCGACGCATCCGGCTTTTGGTGAAAAACCGGCGCATACGGTACATGTTGTAAACAATTTCAATTTCAATTTCAATAGGGATCAAACCCACGAATTTGAGTAGATTCGAGTCCATGCGCGTAGTATTTGTAAACATGAGTTATATCCCCAATGGGTACCGACTTTTAAGCGCGGTACTTGGTTACGGCGTACGGCTCCGGACACGGAGGTGCGGGGTTCGATTCCCGGTGATGGCATTTCCGTGTAACCCTTCGATAGTTTCGGGGTTTGAAATTAAGGCATATTTGCTAGGAAGGATCCGGATCCACTCCATGGTTGGGCGCGACCCGTCCGGTAGGACAATGAACACTAGCGAGCAATATGCTAAGCCGCGCGTACACTTAGAGTGCATTAGTCCCATTAGTAGCCATAGCGGGCTTGATAGCGGGGAATTGGGCAACATTTGCGTCGTTCCGTGCTTCAACAAGTGCATATGCATGGACAAAAAGATGTCCGGGTTAGTTCCGGTATATATCGGTACCGCGGACTATCCACGGAAACCCCGGCCTAGCGGAAAAAATGCTCTGAGAGGGGGGGGGTTTAACAAAGCATTAATTTGATGTTATCCTTTTATTATCATGTGGCATGCCTTCCTATTCCTTGGGCTTAGATTTTTGGGTTGTTGATACTGGTGCTCGGGCTTTTGTTGGTGTGCGGCACACTCTAGCTACTGATGCCAGTGTTGGTGGGTGGCAACTTGCGCGTACTGGAAGTGGTGGGCGGCAGTGTGTGGTGTACCACATGTGTGTGGTGGCAACAATGTCTTTGGAGGGTGTGCGACTACCGATGGTGACCATGAGTATGCTTCTGGGTCGGAGACGGGCCTCAATGCATCGGGTGCTCCGTCCCCGTCGCGGGGGGGATGTTACACTTGCGCCCCGTATGGCATACGGTTTGCTAGCCGTAAATGGCGCTTTAACTTCGCCAGGCATATTAACATGCTCATAAACGGCAATGGCCTCTCCAATTCTGCATGCAATCGCCAAGCTCGCGACCTTGCGACATGCTCTCCGGCCTCATTCTCCCTTTGTACCCCGGGCGCTCACCCTTTATCTTCCACCCAAGCTCGCCCTTTTTCCGCTCCATACCTCCATTGTGTGGCCGCTCCCGTTTCTCCACTGACGTCTCACGATTGTGATGGCTGCTCCCGCCCGTCGCACCATGGACCATGCCCCCTCCGATCAGTTGTCACCCTTCCCCCCCTGCCTCTAGTGGACTCCCCCCCTTGGCTCCACTCTCTCCCCCACCCCGAGTTGAGCCGGTGCATACCCCCCTCCCCCCCCGCACCTCCACGTCATGTCTCCCGTTACCTCATGGATATGCCTTTATGCCCTCGTCTCCTCCCGCACTCCGCCGAGAGGCTGCTCTCCGATCTCCCCCTCGCGCCGTTGCTCCTGCCTCATGGTGCCCCGACAACGACCATGCCACTTGCCTATTGCGGCTACGACCTGTCACTGCGGCCCGGGGGTTTGTGCGACAGCGAGAGATGACCTCAGTTCTGCTCTACAAGACACCGTCGAATACGCGACCTCCCTTCCCTCAACGGAATTTCACGCCGCCGGAGCTTTTTTTGCAATTCACCTCTTTGGCGGCCTCCTCCTCCGATCGTTTCCGGCGAAGGCCGGTGCTTGCATCTCCTCCCTTGTCCAACATCGAGTACGTCTTTCGTTCTCTGCATCCGGAGAGGACGGACTTATGGGCATTGACACCCTTCTACGTGATATTCGAGATGGAGGTGAGTTTGCCCGTGCGTGCCCGGGGGCTTCTGTGTCTAGACGCTGTGGTGATCGGGGCCGGGGTAGGGGGGCTCTCGTCGTCGCCGTGCCCAGCCCACTCAACGGGAGCACCATCATCCACCGACTCGCCTCTCTAAAGGTGACCTCCAACGCCGTGCTGCCTTCCGTCGAGCCCGTGACCAAGTGGAATTGGCCAACTGCGACGGGCCCGTATGGCCCTCGACAGAGCCGACTTCGGAATGGTGGAGGACGCGGACGCGGCTTTGATTGCTCTTCAACGGTTGTCTCCTCCGCTTGGTACTCGCCACCCCGACTGTGACCTCCCCGACCCCCTGCTCCCCACGGCGCGCCCACCCGCGGAGTTTGGGGGGCTTAATGTACTGTTCCTCGAGCTCGACGTGGAACATGCTCACTATGCTTCATTCACTACGACTCTCGCCAACATGATAACTGATTACGAGTCCGAGTCGCTATGTCCTATGTACGGTCTCATCCGACTTGAACTACCGAATGTTGCCACTTCTACTTTACCGTGGGCGGTCCAATTGCGCAGTTCCTATGATGCGATCTCCACTTTGGACGGGTTTTCGGAATCGGATCTCATGGTATTGACTGACGCACTAAACCAAGACGTTTCCGATTATGTTGGGCCCGACGTCGAGTTGGAGGTATCCCCGGTTAAGAATGCGGTGGCGCCCGCTACCCAATTCACTTGCCTACAACTTCTGACACCTTATGCTCTTACTCGCTTGGGAGATACCAGGGGCCGCATTCAACGGGACATTTTGCGGATTCTTTGTGCCCGGGCCTACCTTGACCTCTTGGCGTATTGCAAACCTTTCCCACTAAACTATATGAGGGTGATTTCAGGTACGGGTCGCGGGGCTTTAGCTATTTATCGCTTCACATGAGTCCATTTTCAAGTTGCCATCCGATTGCTATACGATGGCAGCTCACCGGGTGCTTGGCTTCACTGCGGAGCGCGCCTCTCATGTTCGAAAGTGCCCTCGGTGCAATGCGGATTCCTCAAAGTCTCGTGGGTCGGGATCTTCGTCGACGGTATCGGGCGCCTCTATGTCGGGTGAGCGCTTCACAACTGTTGTGCTTATGGACCACATCCCCCGGTGCCCGTGCTCTTGGTATGCCATTCAACTCCACTACCGGATTGTCCAATGTCCACGTGCTTGAAGAGTTCATGCTTGAAGCGGGGGCTATCAAGGGGCGGGACTCGCGGTTGGAGGTCGCCGTATTCGGTCGGGAGCTTCTCGAGATCGTCATGGGGATGTGGGTTGGTTAGACTTCATGGCTCCACACCGTCATCTTGTTGTCGATGTGACGGTTACAAGTGCTCGCACGAACACTAATGTTCATCGTATAGGTGCTCGTCTCTCACTCCCTGGCAGCCTTGCATTGGGAGCTCAGCATGGCAAACTCGAGGCTTGGCACGCCTTCGGTTCAAAACGCCTTCGATGTTTGGACTATCCCTTCGCTTTTGAGGATGGGGGCCGGTCGGCGCCTATGGCGACTGAGTTGGTTGATCGCATGGCCATTTTGGTGGCAATTTGTCGCTTCCTTGACATGGGTGCGGGTGACTCTCGCTCTTTGCGCTATGACAATTATGTCCTTCTGCAACATTTCGTTCGTCGAACTACTTCCTTTTCGGCTCTATCTGGGGGATGTGCGACGTGAATTCATGCAACGTCTTTTTGCTACTCTTCATGGTACTCTAGGTTCCTATCTCCGCGACGCTTTGCACAAGGGCAGTGCTGACGCTTTGGCATGCCTTCCTGTATCTCGGGCTTAGGTCTTTCCCTCTTTCCTTCTTTTTGCTTGATGGCCTCCACTGTTTTTTCTTACTATGTAAACCGATCTATTTTATGAAACACCAGTAGTGGTTAGATGTGCGGATCCGTCCGCCGTAGTGGATGTCGAGATATTAAAACTCGTACATGGTACATGTACCTGTACCTGGTACAAAAATCTGTAGATGCAGATTTATACATATTGAAATTGAAATTGAAATTGTTTACAACAATACGAGTATAAACCGGCTGCTGTCTCTGGGCCCCCCCTTTTGCTATGCCATACATGACTTAGTAGACTGAGGTAGACCGTAAACCACTAATCCCAACCTCTCCAATGGCAGTAACAGCTAATAATTTTGTAATCAAGAAAAACAGATCTAAAAATAAATCCACTTGTCGAGAAATGCAAAACTAAACTGCTGCTCGACCTTCACGATGCACGGCCCGCTCCCGCCGAACCGGGGTGTCGACCGGCCTAGGCCGGTCGGCGTTCGGGAGGGACGACGGGCCAGCCTAATCTAGCTCCCGCGTGACTTCGGTCTTGCCGAAGGTAGGAGGGGAAAGGCTGGCAAAAAACCCCTCCTCGCGCGGTCGCTCGTCGATCCCGCCGCTCCATCCCGTAAACCCCGCCCCAAGGTCTTGCCGCGTCCACCGACGCGGCGGTCCTCCTTGTCGAGGTCCCCCACCACCTCGAGGACAGGTGGGGGGGACCGAGACACACAGACATAGAAAAAACTAGCGCTCCTGCCTCCGCGCCTGAATTTTCCCCGCTCATTTCCCCGGTTTTTTCTCTGTGTGGTACCCGGGTACCTGTCGGTTTTCCGGCCTGTGGCCGTACCCTCCCCCCTCTGATCGCGCGTCCACCGAGCAGCCTTTTCTTGAGCGGGGGCCTCCGCGCTCACCCGGGCCCACGCTCAAGGACTCCTAGGAGTATGAAGGTCTGTCGGGGTAGTGGGTGTCGAAGAGGGGGGGGGGAAGGTCACCGTAGCCGGATCCGGCGGGCCGCGGGCGCCCGGAATTAAACAAAACCCTCCGTGCCGGGTTTTCCGGCGGCGCCGACCCAAAGGGTCGTCGTCGCCAGATCGTGTCGCTCCTCCCGTCGCGACCGTCCTCCTTGCCGTCCCAGCTGACTCCTCCCCCCGGGAGATGACGCTGGACGACGTAGCGGCGCGCTAGTGAGCGCCCTACCCTGGTGCTGCTCCCCAACTAGCGCGATGCCGGGTACGGACATTATTTTTAGTATCCAAAAAAGCCCTCCGTACAGGGCTTTCCGGCGGCGGCTGATCCTAAGGATCGCCGCCGCCTCCTGTAGCCGCTCCTCCGTCTGCGACTAGCCACCGTCCTGTGTCATGTCTTGCCTCACCCCTCGGCAAGGTTCGACCGGCACAGGGCTGGTCGACAGCTAGCGAGCGCCCTTTCCTGGCGCTGCTTCCCGGCTGGCCACCACCAGCTCCAACACCCGCCTCCCACCGCTGATCCGGCCGTACCCTCCTCGCCATCAAACGCTGCCGTAGTACATGTCCCACTCCTAAAAGTAAGGCTGTATCTAGGAGTATCTTTACGCGAAAAAACATATCGGACGGGCCGAGCGGGAGATCTTGGCGCCGGTAGTGTACATAAATTATTTTTTCAAAAGCCCTCTGTACAGGGCTTTCCCGACAGCTGCAGATCCCACGGATCGAGCTGTCGGCCCTCTTAGCCCCCTACCGTGCCAGATTTATACATATGAAACGCAGCCTAATAGGCGCCTTTCGCAAACGCAGGACAAAATGCAAGACGAGATGAAATTCCGCTAACCTGTACAAAAACGTACTAAAACCGTTAGATTTCATCCCCCCCCACGCTGTCAAAATACCTATATTTCACACATGTAGGACGAAATTTGGATGTAGGACGAGATTATAATGCTCACGGGTACATGCCAGAGCAAGTCGAGCACGAGTGATGGCGGGCGGAGAAGGGCAGTTTTGGTGCTTTCCTCGTCTATGATCGTATGGTATGTGGTTACAAGGGAATCGCGCGGGACATGCACGGTCTGCACCAGTTTTAAGTCTAAACCGACAACATCGACGGAATCAGGCGCTTCCCCGTTAGGCGGACTCGCCGCCGCCTGGCATGCGCATGTTAGTGCACGGGTTGCCCCGCCGACACCCTCTACTCCTTCTACCTCCGCCACATCTACGGTTGCATGAGACTTCGGGGTTTGGGGGTTGCTAGAGTCACTCACGATGCTCGCAAGGGAGGCTCGGGGGTTGCTGTTCGGGGTGGTGGTCTCTCTACCCCCGCCATTGCTCTCGCTTCGCTCTTCACTTTCTAACTCCAAGTGCGTACACCGCCTGAAAGACGCTTCATTGCGTTCCCAAGCCTGCCGAGCATCCCAAAACTAGGCGAGTCTGCCATTGTGCTAGCTTTGGTTTTCGGCACCCAAGTGACCGCACGTGAGATGAACTCTAACAAGCGACTCGAGCGAGCATCTTGCGGGCGGAGGTTCCAACGGAAGGCTCAGGAAGTTAAGACATAATATACTAGTTTCTGTCCTACGCCCGTAGGACCAGATAGCCGATTTTGGCCGATTTCATCCTGTCCTGATGCGACTGAGGCGTAGGACGGAATGGTACGGATGGGAAGTAGAAGTACGTAGGCCGAAATTGCTTCTGTACGTTTTTGTACAGGTTAGCGATTTATCTCGTCCTACGTCTCGTCCTGCGTTTGCGAAAGGCACATAGCGATAATAATAATATCGCTACATTTCATCGCCGGTCGACAATATATCGCTACACTACTGTATCGCTATATATATTTTTGTCTTCTTTCCCAATCGACGCTCGGTCCAAAGGCAGATGTTGACTGCACCGCCTCCGTTGACCCCGACCCCGTCACCAGAACTGCCGGCTTGTCGTTGGAGAGCCATCAGTGGTGCGCGGGGAGCAGGTGGACCTTCAACATAACACTGCTGTTCTAGAGAACACTCGGCGAATGATAAACTATTTTATGCCAGTGAGCACGTGACGTTGCCCGGGCTGTAGGACACATCAGGTGCTTAGGGGCTTCCTGCTCCGTAGATTTACATTATACGAGAAGGGTCAGCATCATGGTCAGAGCCTCGACGATACGGCTGTTTGGTGTAATAGTACTTGCGGCAGCGGCGGCAATTGTGGTCCGGACCGCAATACCGCGCGCGTTTGAGTCACCCGGAGCCGCGCATGTGTCGCACCACCGGCACCGCTATGACCCTCAGCCGCTTGAAGTATCACCAAGCTTTCAACGACCGCCGCGCGAGCCGGCACTCGAGTGCCCAGTGTGCCCCGCTTTGCCGCAGCGTAGCGAACCGCATCACGAGGTCGTAAAACCGGTGGAGTCATCGGAACCTCCTAACTTGAGTAACATCTTGGAGCGACTAGGAGATCGTCACTGTGTTCCAGATATGCCAGGTCAGATGCCGGAGGCGGATCGAAAGTTTAAGGCGAACCTGCCGTTCGAGGCTCTGTGTAGCGGCCACTTAAACATGCAGCAGACGACATCGATGTTCCGGATAAAGCTCGAGGCG
The DNA here is from genome assembly GCA_026401115.1 of Tetraselmis chui. Lineage (NCBI taxonomy): Eukaryota > Viridiplantae > Chlorophyta > Chlorodendrophyceae > Chlorodendrales > Chlorodendraceae > Tetraselmis > Tetraselmis chui. The sequence goes on along the minus strand of JAPMLY010000061.1, from coordinate 280,948 downwards.
CCATCCGTGAAGGAGAATAAACCACCTAAACGACGCTTTGACGACTCCAAATGTTGTGGCACTCGCTACGAGCTGCTGGACGCGTTGAAGACTCAGGGGTTTCGGGGGTGGGCTATCGAGCTGGGCGTTGCAACCGGCGACTTTTCGAACTCAATTCTCGACCAGACCGACTTCGACAAACTAATCTCGGTCGACTTTTGGGAGAAGGACCGCCGAAGAATCCCCGCGCTGAAACAACTCCGACAGGGAGCACACGTGCTACGCAGCTGCGCGATCTGGGATACCTTCGAGCACGCGCTGGAGCTGTTCAAGAACACCAAGTTTAACTTTGTATTCGTCGACGGGTACGCCAAGGAAGGCGAGGGCGGGTCGAAGACGCTGTTGGACTGGTACAAGCGCGTGAGCGTTGGTGGCGTGTTTGCGGGTGAGGTGCCGCTTGGTCGCTGTGTAAGTCGTTTGTCCACTTTCTGACCAGTTATGGTGTCGTATGGATTTGATGAGAGCGCTGCTGCTGGGGCTGCAGGGCATGACTATGATGACCATTTCCCAGCGGTGAAGGAGACGGTGCACGGCTTTTTGAAGCACCACCCCGAACTGAAGCTGCACACGATGAACGGGACGGGCTCGACGTGGGATGAGTGGGGGTCGTGGTATGTGATCAAGGAGAAGTAGAGGGAGGCAAGAGGGCAGAAGGTTTCGTCGCTGTTGCGGACCGGACTGGGTCACAATCTGGGTCTATGTAGGGAGAGGGCGATCCTGTGATTGCAATACCAGTCTGACCGGCGATGGCCTCTTCAAGGCGCACAGTCCACTACCTTTGCATCAGTCATCGGCAGAGTCTTCCCCGTCTCAATGATTTTTTCACATAGCCATGGAGGAAGGAAAGGGGACAAGGTGTGGTATCTTTGATGTCAGATGAATCCGATTAAGAGGGTATACTGAGTTTCTCTACATGTGATTCGTCTGTGTATGTATATGCATGCGTGGGTGTGTGTACTGTGTGTGACCACGGACCAGTTGAGTATGAGCTGCCGGCAATTCTGCCTTTTGTATTTGAGTAGGCTGAGAGTCAGGCGTTATGCATGGTTTGAGGGAGTAAAAATGTGGAGGACTCGAAAACATGCATAAATACTTTGTCATCATTAATTGCAAGGGATAATCGAAGTGGCGACATTGACTGCAGTGTAGGGCGCGCGCTAGCGCGCGCGGGGGGTGTGGAGAGCGGAGTTCGCCTCTAGGCTAGGGACGCATCGAAGAAAGGCTTTCTTACAACAATAAGTTAAGGAATGCAGAGGGGGGGGAGAAGGGGAGAGGGAGGGGAAGATAAAGAGAAGGGGAGTGAGAGGCGGCGGGGGGGGGGGACGAAGGGGAGATAAGGGAAAGGGAGAGAGAAAGAAAGGAAGGAAGGGGGAGAAGAGTGAGTGGGAGTAATGAGAATGGGGGAGGAAGAGTAAGGGAGATGAAGACATGTTAAGAGAAAGAAAGGGGTATGAGGGGAGAGAGAACCAACTCACGACGGACACCGAACCCGAGGCCAACCTACAACCATCCGTGCAACCTCCCACATGGGTCTCAGCGGTACACGTTCACCCCCCTCCCCCCCCCCCCCCCCCCCCCTTCGACATATCCATTCACCCCTCCCTCCCCGCCTATTTCGACGTCGCCAATCGAGCGCGCCACCTAAACAGCTTAGTCGTCCCACGCCCTCTCACTCAACCCCCCCCCCCCCCCCCCCCCCCCCACTTGGTTGTTACTGGCGAAGTATCCGGCACCCATGATACCGACCCCGTGGTTCTCAAGATGAACAAACTTACTCACCATGTGATCGCCCTCACTCTCACGGTCGCCACTTTTACAACAAAGACGATCATCGAAGAGGCCGGCCGATGATGGACGTCAAGCTCCTCCTAGACAACATCCGCATATGCTCGAAGCCCAACCCCCTCGCCCCCAAGTCTCCGGATGGTCGTCGCAAATCCCCCCTTGCTCACTACCGGTACGGCACTTATCCGTTTTAACCGCCGAGTGGTGGTTAAGGAGCTACTACACCGGCAAACCACTCCCACGATCTAATAAAAGCACACAACCACTCACTAGGTAACGACCTCGCAGACACACTAGCTAACCAAGTTGCAGATGGACACCCACCCGACACAACATACACCACAGGTTCGGACGTGTCGATAGGCCACTGGACATGGCCATACACCCTCATTCCACAAACCCTGAGGGAACCCATACCCTACAGACACGCAAACCTCAAAAGTGACGCCCACACCCACAGCACCAAACACACTCACACACCTCTCTCACAAACATCCAAACATGGCGTCCTCCTCGCCCGCGCCGCGGAGGACGGCACCGACTTCACATTCCACAAAAAACACACAACACTCACCAACATCCAATTCGCCCACATGCAAGAATTCATGTGGGGGGTCCACAACACCCGCCTCCGCACACACAACCCCACCCTGCGCTGCCCCATGTGTGGCCAGTTCACTAGCAACGGCCACATGGCCGGTAACTGCCCAACCATGTCAGGCCTAAGACAAGACCGATACAACAGCGCGCGGCAACTCCTTCTCTCCCTCTTGGAACGCCACAACGGCGGTCGCTGGGAGACCATCACTGCAGACTTCGGTAACAAATCAAATCGTTCGCCATCAAGTCGTTCGCTTCCCTCACACCCACCTTCACACCTCCTGACTGCCACCCCCCTCACCCCACCCACATGCCCACCCGCCTTGTTGTTGCTGACGAAGGCCTATCGCCAGACTCCCTAACATCGTGCCCAACCATCTTCCCCCCCGAGATTCTCCCCCCCTCACTTCGACCCCCCGCGCACAAATCCGACTTTATCCGCCTCCTCGAACCTCGTCACGTCGGTCACACAAACGGTCGCCGCCGATACTCATCAATCACAAAGATTCAGATAGGGGAATGGAAGTACTGCACGGACCACAACCTCTCCCAAACAGCCCATCTCATACGTGCCAAATACACACCCCTTGCAAACGCCATCCGCAGCCATTGGCCAGGCACAGAAGTAGACATCCTCCCCATCGTCATGAGCCGCACGGGTACACCGCACTCATCCACCATCACAAGTCTCACCTCCCTAATTACCGCCCGCACGGAGCCTCTTGACAAACTCATCTCCAAAGCACGACTCGACTCGTCTCGCATCAATTCACAACTCCACACGCATATTGTCCAATGGCTACATCATCTCCTACTTATATACCGCATCAAATCCCGCGCATCCTCCCGCCGCGCCTCCACACCATGCACCTTCGCACGCCCCTGAGTGCACGCTGCCCTCACCTCACATTGGACACTCCCCGGGGGGGAGTAAAACCCCCGAACACCCTTGGAGAGGTTGGATTTTGGTGGTTAACGGTCTAGCCCTGACTTGTAGGTTCCTTGTATGGCATAGTTAAGAGGGCCCAAAGACAGCAACCGGCGCATACGGTATTTGGTGTAAACCGGCGCATACGGTACATGTTGTAAACAATTTCAATTTCAATTTCATTTCCCACGATCTCAATAGCGTTCTAAGCGACCACGAAGGCTCCCCCTGTGAGACTTCCATCCAAGCCCCCCCCCCACATGAACGACGCAGATAAAGGTGGACACCACATCTGAAATTGAAATTAAAATTGTTAAAAATATGTACGGGGTAAAGCCGGTTGTTGTCTCTGGGCCTTCCCAACTATGCCATGCAGGAATCTTATAAGTTAGGGCTAGACCGTGAACCGCCTAAATCCAACCTCTACAAAGGGTCATGGGGGTTTTTAATCCCCCCCCCCCCCCCCCCCCCCCCCGCGGGAGTATGTCGTCATGCGTGGTGGTTGTGGATGTCATATAGGGGCGTGCGTGGGTGCGGTAAGTGGAGTTGTGCTAGGATGCGTGTTGAGTCGAGTCGTGTTTTTGAGATGAGTTTGTCATGAGGGTATGTGCGTCGGGTGAGATGAGAGGTGGGAATAGGAATGGCAGATGTGTGAGGTCTACATGTGCGGCTCATGACAGTGGGAGGAATGTCGAGCTCGGTACCTAGCCATTGTTGTCGAATGGCATTGGCGAGGGGGTGCATTTATCGCGAATCATTTGTGCGGTATGGGAGAGGTTGTGGTCGGTGCAGTATTTCCATTCCCCTATCTGAATCTTTTTAATCGAGGAGTATCGTCATCGTCCGCTCGCGTGTCCAACGAATCTAGGCTTGAGAAGCCGGATGAAGTCGGGTTTGTGTGCCGGGGGTCTTAGCAGTTAGGGGAGTGACTCGTCAGATATGATGGCAGGGCAAGAGGTGAGGGAGTCGGGCGAGAGGCCTTCGTCATCTGCAAATAGACGGGTGGGCATGTGGGTGGGATGAGGGGATTGGCAGTCAAAGGGGGGTGGATGAGTGTGGCGGGTGAGACTGATTTGATGGGTTTGTTACCAAAGTCAGCCGTGATGGTCTCCCATCGGCCTCCGTTGTTGTGTTCCATGAGGGTCACAAAGGCAGCCCCCTGACAACGTAAACCATTAGGGTAAGGTACGGGCGGATTTCGCACGATAATGTAGGTATTGGAAACAAACGGAGAAGGACAAGGGATAGGAGAAAAATATGGCACGGAGGCAGGAGCGCAAGCTAGGCACCGTTTGCAGCTATGGACTTCCTCTCTCCCCGTCCCACGGAAGGGTAGGGAAGTCTAGGCTAGGAGGCGAGTTGCGACGGGAGGAGCAGCGATATCTCGGACGGGGGAGCGTGTGGATCGGGACGTGACCGTCGATGGCTTGCGCGAGGGGGTTTCTCGCCTTGTTGAACCGTGCAAACACGATTAGTACGGAAGGTAACTAACGCAAAGGTAGTTACAGTCACATGCACGCAAATAGGACGACAGTCACAGAGACAACGAGTCCGAGGCGTGGTGTTGGGACAACATAAGTGAGAGAGATGTAGCCTAGCGACAGCTCTGTACCGAATCAAACAGGTTATCGGTATGTCCGATCTAGACATATACATGTTAAAATTACTTTATGGCCACCCGCCACTTTGTGGCCAGCGACCGTAAAAAATATCTCCTTCGCAGCCTCTGAGAGGTGACCTGTTTGGGAATTTGCTACCCTTCAAGCCCTAGGTATCGACCCTATGTCATAAGCACGAGGATTGGGGGGCTTCGGGGGGCTTCATGATCATGTGCCGGTCGTCACGCCGACTTTCCACGTCCATGGTAGTCAACATCGACTCGCACCAAAAACCACGCACCGTAACAAAAATACCGGGTTTCCTTTAAGACCCTCCTTCAGACACCTAGAGTGACCTTCTAGCGCCCCAACACCCCAAACCAAGGTATATAGTGCCATGAAGGCTGTTGTGCCGGGTTGGTGGGTGTCGTGCAGTCACTGTTGCGAGACATAGTTTGTGTGGCAATCAAGTTGCTACAGAGCAATGGTGGTCAAGTAGCATCGTGATAGTACGGCTGTGACTCAGCACTATAAGATGATAAGCCAATCAACAATAAAGAGGATTAGGTTGCTGATGGTGGCAAGTTGTTGAGCGTTAGATATCATCTAAAGGCTCAGAATATACGTGGGCGTGTGCTCACCACAAGGTGAGTGCGTGTCATGTGATAGGCAAGTGCTAGGCATTTGCTGAGGGTGAGATGATATGCAGCGTCACTCACCGAGTGTAAGCATTCCTTATCGCCCCTCAACTTTGATCTGCGAGAGGTTATGGGCCCTCAAGTTGCTAGTTGTTGGAGTCATTTGTCTTGACATGAACCTAGAGCTTGCTTCTCGAAGAGTGGTAGACCTTTGTAGTGTCGCACGATACGTGAGATGCGGCTGGCTCACAAAGCGGCTGGCTCTTGCTTGTGTTTGTAGCTTTACTTCGATACCCGGTTGGTAGCGTCTTTTTTGTGTCGCTTGGAGCCTTGAACCCCCGAACGCCGCCGACTCGTGTGACGTGAAGATCGGCGTCCTTTCCTTTGTTATAGCTTGGCGCTTTCTGGAATTTTATTCGCTTTCGGAGCTTGTCACCCGCCACTTTCTTTTCTCGTGAAAGCCTATAGTGGTCCGGCTGAATTTTTGGAAAGGCATCGTACCACAAGTGTACTAGCACTAATGTACGACGTCACTTGACCGACCTTCTGAGACTCGTCTCTGATTGTCTTGGCTGTATAGACTTCGGGAGTACAACTGCGTCGTCGGTCAGCCCCTTGTTGTCTCCTTTTCTGAGCCGTGATGCCAGCCTCTTCACCGGTACTTGATGCTTTTCTTGGTGGCATTTTTCCTAACTTTCTGGTGCTCTTGAGAACCATCCGAAGTACCTCCTATGGACTCCGTGAAACTACCCAAGTTCAGTGGGGAGAGACGAGGTTTGGATGTGTGGAAGAAACGTTTCCGTGCATTTGGCATGATTCAAAAGTGGGCTCCGGCTTTGTCGTCGGATGGTGCCGCTTCCTTCAACAACAAGTCGACATGTACTCCACATTGATTTTTGCGCTGCCGGAGAACGATCTTTCCATCATCGAGAATGTTAGCGAGGATGACAAGACCTGCGGCCACACTGCATGGACCGCGTTAGTCAATCATTATGAGGACGATGGTATTTGCCGGTGCGCGGAATCATTGCAGGTTTGGAGACGCCGCAAGCGGACGGCGAGAGCGGCATTCAATACATGAACCGGTTAGTTCGACTGCAACGACAGCTTGCCCGAGTTGGGGACGTCGTCCACGGCCGGCGTATCATAATGTACTTGGCGAAGGGCCTGCGCAGCCAATGCCACTCAATCACCGACACGTGGGACGTACACAACCTCAGCATGGATACCGTCAAGCGCGATCTTCGTCAAAAGGGCATGCGCATCGAGAGTCGTGCGCAATCACATACAACGGAGCCCCCAACGCCTACGGCTTTTGCAGCGTCTCATGAGGACGCAACGACTGAACTTTCGAAGCGGCAAGACATATGTTCGAGCTCGATGGGGAAACGTGGATGTAGTTGGCCGACAGCGGCGCCAGCCATCACATGACTAGTGTGCGCCGTGACTTCTGTGAGTATCGAGCGCTCACCAACCGGCTTTGGATGAAGGGTATCAGCGCCCGCGCTGTTGGCGTGGGCTCGGTCCGCATCATCGTGAAGGCTGACGATGGAGAGGAGATTCCTGCCACGCTAAAGAATGTGCTCCACGTTCCTGAGCTATCCCGTCGCGCGTTGTGGTCTTACCATTGGCTTTTCAGCCTCACCCAAGCTCGGCGACAAGGTCATTTTGTGGTGTTAGCTGATCCCGCGGACCACCTTCGTCTTCATGCCGGTCATGGTGGTGGCGTGGTGGTTCCGTTGGAGCGCGCGCAGTTGTTGGTGTGGTTGCGCCGGCGCGGGTGGCTTCCTCGAATCCTACCGCTTCGGTCGCCACTGCGCCATTGGAAAAAAACGGTTGTGGCATTCCCGACTCGGTCACCTTGGCGAGTCGCAATTGGACGGGCTCTTGGCCATTCAGGTGGAGGGTGGTGCGTTTTCTGCGTCGGAGAAGTTGGGCTCATGTGAGACATGTGTTGTTTGTAAGTCGCATGTCCGCCGTATCTCTCGTGAGCCGGGCAACCGGAACGTTGGTGTCTTTGAGGTCCTTGGGTTAGACTTCTGCGGGCCTATGAGTGTTCCAACCTTGGGAGGACGGCGGTACAGCTTGTGTGCGGTTGATTTCCGGAGCCGTTTCATGCTGCATGACGCGGTCCGCTCCAAGGATGAGGCTCCCGCCTCGTTCCGTCGCATGCTGGCTACCATCCGCTCTCTTGGGCACACGGTTCGTCGTCTTCGGGTGGAAAATGACACGGTGTTCTTAGGTGCTGCCTTCCGAAACCACTTGGATGAGTTCAACGTCGCCGTGGAGATCACTGCCCCTTACGCGCATTGGCAACATGGCCGGATTGAGCGGCAGTGGGGGACATTGGTCCCGATGGCGCAGTCAACGATCCGGCAAGCGGCGCTGCCTAAACCGTATTGGGCTCTGGCGATGGCCGCTGCGGTGCATGTCCGCAATCGTGTGTATAGTAGCAGAGCCGGCGGTATACCTTTCACCTTGGCGACCGGTAGACGAGCTGATTTGAGCTCCATGCGGGTCTTCGGCTGTCCGGCCTATGTCCAGGTTGACAAGTCTCAACGCCGCAAACTTGACGATCGCACGTGGAAGGGTGTCTTTGTGGGCTACGCTTCCGAATCACCGGCGTGGTTGGTATACAATCTTGCTACTCGTCGGGTGGTGAGCAGCCGTAACGTGTTGTTCGATGAGGCTGCAGTCCTCTCTATGGGGGAGAGCAATGCGGAGCAACGCACTGATGATGAAGAGGACATCATCCCGCGCACCATGTGTAGCGAAGAACGGGATACACCTTCGGGGGAGTCGCCGCTACGGGAGTCGCTGCAACATTTCGGGTCGACGAAAGATGAATGGGACATGCATTCGGGGGAGACTCCACGTCCAAGGTATAATCTTCGATCCAATGCCACACCACAGCAATGCGTACCCAGCCCATTGTAAAATCTCCGTTCAGCGGGTGCTTCGGGAGATGGATGGACTGCGGCTATTAAGTCAGTAATTAGCCCGAGTGTTCAAGAGCATGTGCCATACAAGCAAGCGCTGAGGAGTCCCCAATCGGGGGAGTGGGAGGCAGCTATCAAGAGCGAGTACGACTCACTTGTATCTCGGAAAACCTGGACATTGGTTCCTTGTCATGCCGGTCGCAAACTCGTAGATTCCAAGTGGGTGTTCAACCTGAAGCGCGATGCCAATGGGCAGATAACAAGGTACAAAGCAAGACTTGTGGCTCGCGGGCTTACTCAGGAGAAGGGTGTGGACTACCACGAGACCGTCGCTCCCATAGTGAGGTTGGTTTTTATTCGAACGTTGCTCGCGCTTGCTGCTTATAATGATTGGGAGGTGGAGCAGCTTGATGTGGTGACGACATTCTTGGAGGCCGATATCGAGGAGGAAATCTACATGAGGCTGCCGGAAGGATTCCGTCACATCGACATCAACGGAGAGGAGCGAGTACTCTTGTTGAAGAAATCATTGTATGGCCTCAAGCAAGCTCCTAGGAACTGGAATAAGACAATCACATCATGGCTAGAGGAGTATGGCTTCAGCAAATCCAAGGTGGATCCCGGCATTTACGTCTTCATAAAAAAGGGTGAGCTTTATGTCTTGGCGTTGTACGTGGACGACAGCATCATCGTCGGACCCGCGGGTAGCTTCATCGTTGGGTTCAAATCGGCTTTCGGTAAAAGGTTCAACGTGCAATACCTCGGTCGAGTGTCTTGGTTGCTTGGCATGACAGTCGAGCGTGATCGTGGCAGCCGCATCGTCAGGATTGGACAACAACAATACGTATTAGATATGTTGGAGCGCTTCAACATGTTGGCGCTCTCGTACGGGGTATATGTTCATGCTCAACGGTGCAGCGGTAAGTTGGAAAAGTCAGCGGCAACAAACTGTGGCGCTGTCGACAGCGGAAGCATAGCATATAGCGCTGACTGCGGCTACTCAGGAGGCGATGTTTTTTAAGCAACGGCTCCATGAGTCTCACCAAGACTCCGGGTCTCCCATCACAATTCAGAGTTGTATCGTACTCAACAAGAATAGCATGACGACCGGACGCAGCAAGCACATGGACGTGAGGTACCACTTCTGTTGGGAGAAGTTGGAGAGCGGAGACATCGAGGTGCAATATTGTGCGACCGAGAAGATGCTTGCTGATGTGCTAACCAAGCCATTAATGAGTGCAAGGCACGGCAAGTTGTGCAATGCCTTCATGGAATTGCCTGCGTAGCAAGGGGGAGTGTTGCGAGACATAGTTTGTGTGGTAATCAAGTTGCTACACATCAATGTTGGTCAAGTAGCATCGTGATAGTACGGCTGTGACTCAGCACTATAAGATGATAAGCCAATCAACAATAAAGGGGATTAGGTTGGTGATGGTGGCAAGTTGTTGAGCGTTAGATATCATCTAAAGGCTCAGAATATACGTGGGCGTGTGCTCACCACAAGGTGAGTGCGTGTCATGTGATAGGCAAGTGCTAGGCATTTGCTGAGGGTGAGATGACATGCAGTGTCACTCATCGAGTGTAAGCATTCCTTATCGCCCCCGCAACTTTGACAGTCACACACGTCTGTAACACGTTCTGTTCTCCGGGCGTGTGGATCGCCGGTGTTGCCCGTTTTGAAAATTAATGTACCCGATCTCCAACCAACCCGTCGGTCCTTGCGTCACCTTTGCGAACGAATTTCATTTATTCACGCATATCGTCGACGAATCCTAGGTTATTCCACACCTATGACGTTGTGCACAACACTCGCGCCCTATGGTGGCACCTCACCGGTTTCGCATCCAAGTAATTTGGGCGGGACAGCCAAGCACGACCTTCGTTGGGGGAAGCATATCGGACAAGACAGCCCATCAAGCCAAAATAGAATGCCCTATTATTAGATCAACAATGACAAAAAGAATAACACAGATGGGCTAGGGAGGATAGGAATATGAACAACGCCACAAAATGAGACGGTTGAAATGCTATGACGTCCGTGACGTATATGCACGAAGGATGAAATAGTCTCCGAAAGGGCGGAGACCATATAATGATCAGAGACAAAATGCAGAGGATTATACTGTATTAAAGAGTCTACCCCTTGCAATAAAAGTTGTTATCAATGCAAAGGCGTTGCAAAAGCCTACTAGCATAGAACATAAGGGGGTCTATATGCCAACACCAATCGAAGCGAGCATCAATTCTATTTCTGCTTTAGACGGACAAGGAAGCTATGGGACCTTTCTTTGTTCACGAGTCTCCACCAACATTAAAATGTCCTTAGCCTTACACCTGGACAGCGAGCATATGGCACGCACACAACTTTTTCAGATAAATTTTACGCACGGGTGTTAAGTACTTATAATGGGTGTCAAACAAGCACATGCCGTTTCGGACGGTCGATACGTAATACGTTTCACACTAAGAGCTCAGATACGTTCAAACATTTTGTGCTCATGATTCACGGGCTACACGATAGGGTGGATAAAGAAGGACGAAGAAGCTACTGTAATAAGTTATAACTTTTAGAGTTCAAGGCTAAACCATATGAGTCGAAAAGGCCGATGGTGATGGACTGACTGCAAGAGGAGGGAAGGAGGTGCGAGCTAGCAATTATCACACGACAGTATATACACTTTGGCAAGACACCGCCTCGAGAAGTGAAACAATGCTATCGTTACGTCTGAGAAAAATGGCTGGAAGTGCAAAGTTGTCGTCGGTATGGGTAGATGCGAGACATGAGAGTGTCACGAAGACCGAAGCCCTGAGACGGTGGGAAAAAAGAGCCGATCGCAATGGCGCTCCTACATAATCTCGCCAATTGCGCCCCTAAAAAGCCCGATTAGTATATCATTGTTTTCATGAGAGCACGGCTTACAACCAACAACCGTGTCATGGCTAAGGGTGATAGAAAGCAGTTAAGCAGATGTGTTGGAGCCTCCGAATGTCTTTATTGGTAACGGAAAAGTCAGAAACTGTGCCGCGACTTACCGCACAAGGTCGGCACGGTCACACACTCCATCCGCCCCCCCGGAGACCCAACCGTTACTTAAACTTCACCGCCGGCCACATTCTCCGAGCAAGCTCGGCTGCGTTGGATGTAGCGCTGACATACTGGCGGTTAGGTAGGTGGCGTGCGACAAGATGCGGTGGGTAGGTAAGGTGTTGCATCCCTGATTTATATTGTAGTTATCGTTTTCCCGTGACTGGCCATTAAGTGTTTAATTGCAAAAAACGACACCCTGTTTCCGACCCCACACCACTGCCAAGTCACATGGTCACATGCGCAAATAAACCACATCAGCACCTTCCTTTAGACATGAAGCTTTCATCATGCTTTTCAGGCTTGGATTCTAGTAACTACTCACGATGTGGTCATTTCCCCCCAGAGAATTACGGTATTGTGCTAGAAAGTAATGTTAACAAGTACTAATCATATCTGGAATAGCTTATATGCAACTAATAACTAGAAGGTATTACTTACAACACTCCCCTGAAGGTAGCCACGGGATGAAGCGTTGCATTGGGTCTGCTCCTCCGAGTGGTCGCGGGTGATGTGCATGCCAAGGAGTTGGGAGAGGTCGCCCACGTCCTTGATTTTGAAGCGTGCACCAAGCTGAGCCTTGAACGATGTAAGCCATGTGGCATCATTGCAAGATGCGGGAATATCGTCCACGTAAAGTGGGATCATGGGGAAGACGTGACCGGCGCGGAAGATGTAGATGCATGGGTCGGAGACGCATTGTTTCCACCCGTGGCCGACAAGCCATGCCCGAAGGGGCATGTTGAACTCGCGAGGGGACTGCTTAAGTCCGTAGAGGCAGCGTTTGAGATGACACACTTTGGACGTGCCATCAGCGAGGCCAAGGGGCTGGCGGATGTACACGTCCTCCTTGATTGGGGCGCAGAGGAACGCAGTGTCGATGTCAAGCTGACACACCTCAAGGTCGCGGGCGGCCGCGATGGCAAGGAATAGGCGAAGGCTGGCCATGCGGATAAATGGGGAGAACGGTTCCGTATGGTCGAGGCCTGCGCGCTGGCTGCAACCTTTGGCGACAAACCGTGCTTTGAAGCGGGAGCATCGCCAACGGTTTCGTATTTGACTTTGTAGATCCACATGTTGCTAACGACGACGCGGTCAGGGGGAAGGTCGACGAGTTCCCACGTGCCGCTATCTGTGAGGGAGAAGTACTATTGCGGCATAGCGGCTTCCCACTGGGGGGACTGAGCGTTGTCCATAGCAGCCCGGTACGATTTAGGTTCCACACACTCTCGGGTGGAAAGGAGAGCGACGGCAATAGGTGTTGTGCCGGCTGGGTGTGGGATGGGCCAGTGATGAAGTCGGGCACGTGGGGTTGCTCGAAGTTTCCCCGCTTTGCCCTGGTCATGGTCACAACACGCCGTGACAAGTGCCGGCGGGTAGTCGGACATGTGGGCCACAAGGTCCCCGTAGCGGAGTGGGTGCGACCGGAGTCGAGCTTGACGGGGGGATGTAGGGGGGGGGGTTGAGGATCGGACGGGAGGTCGACGAGAGGGTGGGATGTGGGTGAAGTGTCATGAGGGGAATAGTCATCCGAAGGGTCGGTGATCACCGAGTCAATGGGGAGGCGCGTGCCGAAGCCCGGGGTGTTTTCGTGGAAGACAACATGGACGGAAGTGGTGATACGGCGAGTCTCGGGGTTGTAGACGCGGTAACCTGGGACGTCAGGCGGATAGCCAACCATGACGCCACGGAACACTTTTTCGCCGAGTTTCCGACGGAACTTGTTGGGCACCTTGGCGAAGACGGCGCACCCGAAGACGCGGAACTTGGATGCGTCTGGCACCGACGACGTAAGAAGAGTGAGGGGAATGCCACCGCTGAGGCTGACTGAGCGGTTGTAAGTGCGGTTGCGCAGGTACACAACCGTGCTGACAACGGACGACCACATGGAATTGGGGACGGCCATGTTGTGGAGCATCGCATATGTGGCGGTTAGCCTCTGAAAGCTAAACGCTAGCACAAATCTGTTCTAGTCTGTCTAGTTCTGTTGTTGTAAGATTGCAAATGATGTTGTCGAGAGGCAATTGATGAGAGATATTTCACTGCTGTACTTAGGCAGTAGATGTTGTAAGTGAACAAAGGAATTGTTAAAAGGTTCTCTCACCTCCCTCTATTGCACTGGGCTTAAATAGGTTTCAGCCCAGACTAGTTACGCCTGCAAGCTTCGCTTACGTGTCAGGCGTTAGTGCTGCTCAACCGTCGTCATCTGTCCTCGAGACACGGCCTGTCTAGCATTGGGTTTCACGACGCGGCTCCTTCTGCATTGAAGAGCTCGTTCTGGCGCGTCATCTGGCTGGTTAGATTAATTATGCATATTTGTACGTACCGGGAGGTACTGGTCGTACTGTAGCATCAGCACCATTACAATATTGCAGTAGCGACGTACCCACGAGTATACGTCCGTCCTGTGGAAAAGCACGATTTGGTATCCGTAACGAGTACCTGTACAATGTCCTGCAATGTACTGTTGCAGGACTGTACTCGTCACACATACGCATTGTCTCGGATAGTGCGCCAGGGGCGTTCGGCTTTGCCGAGCATGTGATGGGCATAGGGGGAAGAAAATTGCACACCGACGCCCAGGCGAGCGCACATCTGGCGGATGACTGCAGCCTCATAAACATAGTTCGAGTCAAACTTGAGGACCGTTGCGAACGCGCCTCACTGGAAATGATGGCGTGCATGCAACTGTTGGATTTCTAACAAGATGGTTTCCAGCTCAAAGCATGCGTCGTCTTTGGACTTAAGAAACCACACCCACATGTAGTGTGTATGGTGGTCGATGATGAGCAAGCAATAGCGGAGGCCATGTGGGGAGGGGACATTAACTGGACCCCAAAGGTCAAAAGACATGAAATGAAATGAAATTGTTTACAACAATACCAGTATAAACCGGCTGCTGTCTCTGGGCCCCCCCTGCTCGTGCCTAGTGGACTTATTAAGTTGGGGCTAGACCGTGAACCACTAATCCCAACCTCTCAATTGTCAGTGACGATACCGTCTAAAACATACACGTAACCATGTAATTTTTTTTTTGATGTATACGTATTTTTTTGGATATAGTAAGAAATAAAAAGTGTCGCTAGCCTCCACGATACGCGGCCCGCTCCACCCGCTGCGGGGATGCTGATCAGCGAGGCTTGTCAGTGTGAGCATGTCGAGGCGAACGTGCATGACCTCGGGTACCTTGCGACTCCGGTCTTGCCGGAGCTAGGGGGAAAGGCATGTGAAAAACCCCCTCGCTCAGATCTTCGTCGGTCCCGTCTCGATCCTTGCTCGTCCCCGCCCGAGGTAGTTATTGAACCATGCAAACACAGTTAGTGTGGAAGATAACGTACGCAAACGTAGTTACAGTCACAGTCCCGCAAACGGAACAGTTACGGCGACAACCAGCCTACATGCGTGGTGTCGGAACAACAGGAGTGAGAGAGCTGTAGCCTAGCGACAGCTCTGTACCGAGTCAAACAGTTTATCGGTATGTCCGATCTAGACATGTACTAATCATATCTAGGATAGCTTACAGTAGCTATCTGCAACTAATACGTATGCGGTATTACTTACAACACTCCCCCTGCAGGTAGCTACGGGATGAAGCGTTGCATTGGGTCTTGTCCTCCAATGATCGCACTTCGGTGTCTTGCCAGTGCAGGTCTTGGGAGGAGTTTGGTGAGCATGTCAGCGTCGGCAAAGCCTGTGAGTTGGAGGCTGTGGTCAAGGCCCCCCCCCAACGTCAGGCGCATGTGGATGGTGCCATGAAGGGAGCGGAGGACCTTTTGCAGAGCGCGCCAATGTGCCTCCGTGGGTGAGGCCTGGGCGGAGCCAAGGATGCGCAAGACCGTGGAGACAGCGGGGCGCGTGCAGACGGGGGCGTAGTGGGGGTTGCCCAAGAGACTGGGGTGGACGTCTGGGTCAAAGTCGGGGGTTGCGTGTGTCGGTCGCCCGATGACTATGGGGTCAACGGTGGGGCGACGACGGCCACAGGGGGGGTGTGGTCGCCACGCTGGGCTGGGGAAGAATGATGTCCATGGAAGAGAAGAAGAGGTGGGCCACCGGGAAAGGGAGAGCGGCCGGCCATGGGAGGCGGCGGGGCGTACGAATGCGGGTGGTCACGGGAGGGGGGGACGCCGTGAGAGGGCGCCTCCGGGATGAGAGGTATGGGGTGGTGAGGGGCATATCCAACGGGGGGGTAGGGGGGGGTGGCGGGAGTTGTTCAACCGCGATGTCGTGATGGGAGGGGTCGCGGTGTAGGGCAGAATCAGCGGGGGGGTATTGGGGGGGTGGTTGCAAGTGTTCACCTACGAGTTCGGGGCGCGAGGGCTCGCGGTGCGCATCGGGACGGCGCTGTGCGACGGCGGGGTCGCCAACAGGAGCTGCAGCGGTAGCAGCTGACAAGGCTGACTGTGCGTCCTGTGGGGCGTAGCCAGGCTCGGGATGCACAAGCAGGGGGAGGGTGTGCACGTCGTGGCTGTCCGGAAAGTGTGCGAGGTGAGCATCGTGGCGGCGCTGAGCGACAGGGGGGTGCGATATAGTACCCGCAGCAGGAAGAGCAGCAATGGCGGCCGACCGCGAGTCGAGATACGCTTCAAGGCGCGTCAGTTGCACAAGGAGCAGCTCGAGAACACCCTGGGTAGTATCGACAGTGCTCTGCTGAGAGCATGGGTCAGGGGAATCAACAGGTGAAACAGGCGGGTTTTTCTGCGCCATTTCGACAGAGGGCGAAAAATAAAGAGCTGGATAAAAAACAGGCAGCGGTAAAAACCGCTAGCCGGACTCGTGCCTAACAGCGGTATGCAAAGAGACGGCCTGATGCCCGCCGACCCCTCGGCCTGTAGCCCCAGGGTGTCTCAGAGCACCTTCTCTGTATCCGCCACCCAGTGTGGGGCACAAGTCGAGGCCAAGGCCAGGACAGGTGGAGCGCTGCGCTGGCGGCTGAGTCGCTAAGATAATATAAAAAAAAAAAAGGTAAGCTACGGCTGGCGTGCAACATGTGGATGCGTATTCACCCGACAGTGCACCCCCCCGTTCTCCAGCTTGGACCTGTGTGCACCCTGTCCACACACGACGAGTGCGTCGGTGTGGGTGGCTGGCTATCGCCGTCGAGTGGCTGACTTAAGAGGGGTGGTTGCGGGTTTTAAATCGCAGTTTATACTGGCGATACCGCCGACTACAGGTTGAAAGTACTAGGAGTCTAAAGAAACTTGCCTTCTGCGGGAGAGCTGTCGATCGCAGCTCGCCGAACCAGGTTGTCGCGCGTGAGTGACGTGAGGCGGGGGCCCATAACCTATTGAACCATGCAAACACAGTTAGTGTGGAAGATAACGTACGCAAACGTAGTTACAGTCACAGTCCCGCAAACGGAACAGTTACGGCGACAACCAGCCTACAGGCGTGGTGTCGGGACAACAGAAGTGAGAGAGCTGTAGCCTAGCGACAGCTTTGTACCGAGTCAAACAGTTTATCGGTATGTCCGATCTAGACATGTACTAATCATATCTAGGATAGCTTACAGTAGCTATCTGCAACTAATACGTATGCGGTATTACTTACAACAGTAGTAGGTAGTCCTCTCGACGCACTTCACCACCAAGCGGAGTCTTCCCTCCTCCTTCGGGGGCTGGGAAGAGTAAATAACTAAGCTGCAGACGGTGTCCGGCTGGCTCTCTTGCCCCCGTGCCAGATTTTCTCATGTCTCGTGTCCTTGTTCCGTCTGTCTTCAACACCCATTTGATCGCGCAGTGGCCGGCCGCACCCTTCCCCGGTGGTTTACGTTGTTAGGGGGCCGCCTTTACGAGTAGTGTGCCGTTACGATAACCCTAGGCACACTGCCCGAGGCAGCCTGTCGATAACCGGGTACCGACTAGGGGAGGGGTGGGTCGGACACATGGATCGAGTCGCCGAACCACAAAAGATGTTGGGTACGGGAATTTTTTTCCAAAAGCCCCCGGTACCGGGTTTTTCCGGCGGCGGGCGATCCTAAGGATCGCCGCCGCCAGACCGTGCCGCTCCTCCGATCGCGACCCACCTCCGTCCTGCGTCGCCTCAAGCCCCGCCCCCAGGGTAGACTTAATACTCTCGCAGGGCTGGCGGCTGCTAGCGAGCGCCGTGCCCTTGGGCTGCTTCCGAGCTGTCCGCCGCCAATTCGAACACTCTCGTCCCACCGCTGCTCCGTCCGTACCCTTCCTCGCCAAAAAAAAATCCGTAGACATCGTCCTCGCCCCGACGGGAGAGTATATGTGGGTATTTAGTTGACGAAAAAACATATCGGACTGGCCGAGCGGGAGATCCCTGTATTGGTGTACGGATATTATGTTTTCCAAAACCCTCCGTACATGGCTTCCTGACGGCTGCTGATCCCGCGGATCGCAGCTGTCGGTACCTCGTTTAGCCCCCTATCGTGCCAAGCTTGGTACGGCTACGGGGCTACCAACGCCCACCGCGTGGAGGTAGAGGTAGGTGCCGACGGGCATGCGAGCGCACCCCCTCCGGGGCCGCCGCCGCTGCGCCGCCGGTGGGCGCCGTCAAATGACATGTTGAGGAGGGGACGGGATGGTTTCGCGCAAGCAGTGGTGTTGCGGGGTGCGCCTGGTGCCTTGTGTAGCAAGCATGAATCGCAAGAAATGTTTTTACATAGCTGGCTAATGTTGGGCTAGTGGGGATACCGTGGGTATGCTTGGCCTATAGGCTTTTCATATTGAGGTGCCCAAACCGGCGGTGCCACAATACGGGGTCGCATTGGGGAGTGAGTACAACGCGAGAACCGGCGTCACGCGACGCCTCCGCGGAGGGGCTTGGGGGCAGCTCTTGTTGGTGGGGCAGAAGGTAGAGGCCGTTGCCGGACGGCTACATCACACCCATTCTTGTGGTCACCACGAGTAGTCATGTGCCGGAGTCAGTAAGGAAAAGGAATTCACAGCCGTTGAGTGACAGCATCTAACTGGCACTAAGGAGTCTCCCAATGCGTTGAGCAGAGCGAGATGAAAGGTCAAGTGTGCACAACGCATGGATCGCGCGGTGAATGATCTGGCCAAATGCAAGCCGAATGGAAATCCGCATTGAGCCACTGCCCTTAACGTCAACACCGACCCCACCCACGCGAGGGGGAGCGGAGGGCGGGGTGAACGTAACGAAAGCACTTCGAAACGCGGTCAAGTAGATCGAGCAGGCGGAGTCCACTACCCAAAACATGGAGAGGTTACGACCCGGTGTGAGGGAAGATGAGAACGCGACAGAGCTGAAGGGGACACTCACCTCGGTGTCATCGTACTCATATGTGCAAACCTCGAGAGTGGGCATGATGTTAGCGTCGTCGGCGGGGACGTCGCTCAGCACGGCAGCGTGCGCAGAGGCACAACCACAAGGGGTGCCGTAGTTTTGGACGATCATCTTCCGTTTGGCGAGAGTCCACCTCGGAAGAGCGTTATCTGTGGCATTGCAGGAGGACATAATGTGGTCCAAGCTGCCACGTGCGCTGCATTTGTTGGGTAGTCCACGACCACCACGAGGGCCACGTGGGTAGTATCCACGGCCGCTCTTCGAACCGCGACCAGCAGCGACAAACGCAAAGATGGGAGGGGGTGATGTGTCGGGGGCCGGCAGGCCCGGAGCAATGACTTCCTCGTCCATGTTGTGTGCCATGTGGAGGATGTTGGGCATCACCTCATCGGCGGACAACAAGTAGTCGGTGTCGAAGGCGTTAATGACACATTGCTTGGCCTCGCCGAAAGGGCCGGTGCTGGATATGCCACGCAGCATGAGGAGGCCGAGGTTGTGGGGGTGGATGGGCGCGGAACCATCAATCAGTTGACATGTTTCATTGTAGTCATCGAACGTTTGTCGCATGAAATGGATGTAGTCAGTCAGGCAATGATCGGAGCGCTGCCTGAGCATGAGGTTGTCCAGCATAGAGAGGGAACGAGCGGAGGATATGCAGTAAAGTCTTTCACATTGGATGTCCCAAGTTGCAGTGGCGCAGTCGGGGCGTGCAACTGACACGCACTTCATGGCATGGTCAGCGCGCTTGTTGTCGCTAGCGGCATGGAGCAAGAGTGTATAGGCGTAGTGTTGGGCTTGCTCATTTAGCCATTCGCCCGACTCGCCGATGGCCAGCTGAGGGATGAGGTACGGTGTTTTGAGGGAGAGGAAGTTTAGGAAGTTCCTCTTCTAATGCTTGAAGTCCGAGTTGGGCCCCATGGTGGAGACCGACATTTTCATAGACCGGTTGAGGGCGTCCTTGTCGAAGTCAGTTGCTTCATGGGCAACACGGCCGACGACCACCGAGTCAATGGTCGCGCGACGCCCGCCACGGCTCCTGTGAGCACCACGCTGGGCAGGAGAGCAATGCCGGCCAGGAAAGTGAGGAGGCATGCCACCGAGGAAAGGAGTGTGGCCGGGCACCGCAGGCGGCGGACCGTATGGGTGCGGGTGGCCACGAAAGGTGGGGACGTGGTGCGACCGGGCATTTGGGACGAGGGGTCCGTGGGTTGGATTGGCATAGCCGAGAGGGGGGTATGGTGGAGGTGGTGGGAGGAGGTCAATGGAGTGGTCGTCGCGCGTGGGTTCGCGCTGCGCATCACGACGGCGGTGAGCGACATGGGGGTTGGCAGCAGCAGCTGCATTAGCCACAACGGCGTCGGCCGTCTGCGCGTCCAGGCGAGCGTTTATGAGCGTCATTTGCTAAAGAACCAGCGCGTGCGTATCATGGGTTGGGGCGAGAGAGCTCTGCTGAGAGCTGGGGTCGGGGGAATTAGCAGGCGTGACAAGTGGACAGACGGCGGAACAAGTTTTTGGTGCCGTTGCGGCAGACGAAAGAAAAACATAACTGCAGGCAGCGGTAAGAAAAACATAACAACAGGCAGCGGTAAGAACCACTAGCCGGACTTGTGCCTAACAATGGTTTTAGA
This sequence comes from Tetraselmis chui, assembly GCA_026401115.1. Taxonomy (NCBI): domain Eukaryota; kingdom Viridiplantae; phylum Chlorophyta; class Chlorodendrophyceae; order Chlorodendrales; family Chlorodendraceae; genus Tetraselmis; species Tetraselmis chui. Next base: position 260,436 of record JAPMLY010000061.1, on the reverse strand, counting down.
GAGACGGCCTGATGCCCGCCGACCCCTCGGCATGTTGCCCCGGGGTGTCTCAAAGTACCTTTTCTTTATCCTCCACCCGGTGTGGGGCACAAGTCGAGGCCACGGCCATAACATGTGGAGCGATGCGATGCCGGCTAAATTGCCTAATAAGTATATAAATTATTGATGCTAGGGTTGTCGTGCACCCTGTGTATGCGTATTCACCCAATGGTGCGCCCCCCCTTCTCCATCTTGGACATGTGTACACCATGTCCACACACGACGAGTGCGTCGGTGTGGGTGGCTGTCTGGCGTCCTCGGAGAGGTCACTTAGGTGGGGTGGTGTGGTGGGTTTTCAAGCGCAGTCTATTTTGGCGATACCGCCGACTACAAGGTGAAAGTACTAAGTTTCTAAGTGAACTTGCCTTCTGCGGGAGAGGTGGCGATCGCAGCTCGCCGAACCAAGTTGTCGCGCGTGAGTGACGTGAGGTGGGGGCCCATAACCTGTTGAACTGTGCAAACACGATAAGTATGGAAGGTAACTAACGTAGATGTGGCGGTTAGCCTCTGAAAGCTAAACGCTAGCACAAATCTGTTCTAGTCTGTCTAGTTCTGTTGTTGCAAGATGGCAAGATGATGTTGTCGAGAGGCAAATGGTGAAAGATGTTTCACTGCTGTACTTAGGCAATAGATGTTGTAAGTGAACAAAGGAATTGTTAAAAGGTTCTGTCACCTCCCTCTACTGCACTGGGCTTAAATAGGTTTTAGCCCAGACTAGTCACGCCTGCAAGCTAAGCTTACGTGTTAGGCGTTAGTGCTGTCCAACCGTCGTCATTCGCCTCGAGACGCGGCTTGCCTAGCATTGGGTTTCACGACGCGGCTCCTTCTGCATCGAAGAGTTCGTTCTGGCGCGTCGTCTGGTTGGTTAGATTAATTATGCATATCTGTACGTACCGGGAGGTACTGGTCGTACTGTAGCATCAGCACCATTACAATATTGCAGTAGCGACGTACCCACGAGTATACGTCCGTCCTGTGGAAAAGCACGATTTGGTATCCGTAACGAGTACCTGTACAATGTCCTGCAATGTACTGTTGCAGGACTGTACTCGTCACACTCGTACCCTCCCCCTCTTGACATATCAATGAGGCCGCCGCGAGGCAGACCTCCGTGGTTCTTGGCTCCTTTACTGAAGCAATTACTGGGACTCAGGAATGCGCGCTGGGTGAGCGTGCATGAAGTCAGTGTACGCCTGAGTCTTGGCAAATTTGTGCCATTGGGGCGTCTCCAAGAATTCTTGTCACGCAATTGTTCGATGCACCTCGTTCAAACGGTGCCAGATAGGTGGAATGTCATCATCACTGTAGTGCGTCATGAAGAGCAAATATTTGCCTCGTCGCCCAGGTAGCGACTTGATGCACACAGCAGAGATGTGCGAGACGTCAAACTCCTCGTCGTCTCCTTCAGGTACAGTCACCGGGACAGCTGGTCGTAGTGGAGCGGTGGAGCAGGGTCGTAAGTTGTTAACATGGAACACAGGATGTAAGCGTAGTGTCGCTGGTAGTTTCGATATGTTACTGTGTTTCCCAATCTGCTCCTCCACTGGAAAAGGGCCGAGCTGTCTGTCTCTGAGTTTCCGGTTCGGTTGTCCTCGCAGAAAAAGATTTGTTGTGACGACTAACACCTTGTCTCCCTTAGCAAATTGTGGCGCTGCAGACGGTTCTGTGCGCGCTTGCATTTCGTCCTTGTGTAGCTGTAACACAGAGCGTACCAGGGTGTGTACTTCTTGTAACAATCTCAACCGTTCTGTTGCGTCTTGCGAAATTGGAATCGATGGTCGCATGCTGAAGAGCAGGTCAGGAGGCTCCTCACGAGAAAAACCAAAGTTAGCCTCGAACGGTGTGTGCTCAATTCCGAGTGCACGCGAAGCGTTGTACGCAAACTCCACTTGTGGTAGAAGTGTTGACCAATCAGAGCCATCATAGCAACAGAAGCAACGAAGAAGCTGCTGAAACGTGATGTTCACGCGCTCTGTAAACCCGTCTGTTTCTGGGTGTCGGCTAGAAGACATGTTCAGACGCGTTCCAAGGCGTCTCCAGAGTGTCTGCCAGAAAGCGCTGACAAATTTCGAGTCGCGGTCGCTGATCAGCACACGGGGAAGTCCATGTAAGCGGTAGACTCCCTGTAAAAACAAAGTGGCAGTTTCTTCGGCAGTAATCGACTCTGTACATGGCAGAAAATGGGCCATTCGAGTTAGATGGTCTACTACAATCAGCACACTGTTGAAGCCGTTGCTTTTAGGCAAGTGTGTCAGGTAGTCAAGACCAACTGTGTGCCACGGTCTGGGTGGAACAGGCAATGGGTAAAGAGTCGCAGCCATCTACGGTCGAATCTTCGCTCGTCGACACACGACGCAGCGTTCACAAAAATCTTTCACGTCTTGGCGGATTCGTTTCCACCAGAATCTGTCGAGTGCTTTAGCAAGAGTGCTAGCAACTCCTCTGTGACCAGCTGACGAACTTTCGTGCAGCTCTGTGATCAATCTCAGTCGGAGCTCAGAGTTCTGTGGTATACAGAGGCGATTGAGGCGCCAAAAGTATCCGTCTCTTGCTTCTATCCGGCTGTCTCTTGTCCACTCACCATCGTCCCCATAAAACGAATCTCGTGAGAACCCCTCGCGAATGAGATCAGCGAACTCAGGGCTCAGCTGCAGCGCATCAACAGTCAGTGAATTTAACTGTGCGTCTTCAAATAGCAGTTGGGACTTCCGTCGTAATTCTCGATCTGACGGAACCTCGCCATCCCAAAATAAGGGTACTGTGGCATGAGGTACGAAGTCTGGACGCCGGCTTAACGGGTCAGCTTCGTTCATAGCTCCCTTGCGATATGCAAGTGTCATCGAGCCCACAAACGGTTGCAAATCCCGCAGGTATCTTGCTTGCCGCTTGTTCAGCCTGTTGTTCGGTTGCCTGAGCAGATGTCGCAGTGTGTCGTGGTCTGTTACGACAAGGAACTTAGAACAGCCTTCAAGATAACACCTCCAATGCTTGACAACTTCGCATACGGCCAAAGCTTCTAAGTCGTACGCATAGTAAGTGTTACCACGCTCAGCTGAATTCAGTTTGCGCGCCCAGTAAGAGACTGGTTGAAGACCGCCTCCTTGGTCTTGCAACAGGACTGCTGCAATCCCCACTGTTGAAGCATCTGTAGCCACGGTGAACGTCGCGTCCGAGCCGACCTCCGGAAGGATCAGGCATGGCGCGGAAATGAGCCGTAACTTGAGAGTCTCAAAGGCTTCCAAACAGGCAGGCGTCAGCGTAACCTTCTGTGGCTGGGACTTCCGCAGTAAGTCCGTAATGGAGCCGTAAGGTCGCTAAAATGGTGTATAAATCTGGCATAGAAGTTGCAGAACTGTACGAAACTGCGAACCTCCTTCTGCGTCTTGGGCACTGGCCAGTCTGCAACGGCCTCGACTTTCTTTGTGGAAACCGCAATTTTACCGGCTGACACAGTGTAGCCCAGGTATTCCATCTGCTGTAATCCGAAGAAGCATTTCTTAAGGCGTAATTTCAGCCCTTCCTCCTTGAATCTCTGTAGCACTAGACGTAGGTGCTCCAGGTGCTCCTCCATTGTTCGACTGTAAATGCAGACGTCATCCAGGTAGACTGTCACGAACTTATGTAAAAAGTCGCGAAGAATGTCGTTCATCATCCTCTGAAATGTTGCTGGTGCGTTGCACAGCCCAAACGGCATGGCGACCCATTCCATTAAACCATCAAGGGTCTGAAAAGCCGTCTTGTGAACGTCCTGGTCACGCACTCGAACTTGCCAGAATGCTGAAGCGAGGTCGAGGTGTGTACAAAAATTCGCGTCCTTAAGTTCGTCCAGAGTATCATCCACTCTTGGTAGTGGGTAAGCATCTTTACGCGTAACTTCGTTAAGGCCACGGTAGTCAATGCACAGACGTAGTGAGCCATCAGCTTTCCGCACAAAAAGAATTGGCGAGCCGAACTCACTGTAGCTGGGACGGACTAGACCAGCCTCCACTGCGTCTTTGAGCTGTCGATTAAGCTCAGCGCGCTCTGCGGGTGACAATCTGTTCAGACGTTGACGTCGCATTGGGCCAATTTTTTCAATGGGATGATCCCACTGTCGGCTTACAAGTGGAGAGTCCACAGGTTGCAGTAACTCCGGGAAGTCATCAAAGAGTAACGACCGGAAGTTGTCACGTTGTTCTGCAGTTAGCTCCTCTCTAGTGTGAAAGTCTGTCGGTTGTTTAGTGGCTGACGTGAGTTCAATGACGTAAAAATCAGCGTGACGTCCCCTGCTGCGGCGCGTCTTGCGCATGAGCTTCTGAACTTTCGTAGACGACATGAGTAGACACTCAGGGCGTCGTTCCTCGAGGGTAGTCTCCACTGCTGTGCCGTCCATTAGTGTAAAAATTCTGGTTGTACCAAACTATAAAGAGGCATGTTCGTCATCAAGCCATGGTAAACCCAGGATTAAATCAGCTGTGCGTAAATCACGTAAGACGTAGAAAGTCCGGCGAAATTCGTGTCGAGCCAGCTCAAAAGTGACGTCACAGACTGTCGTAGAAGTCACTCGCTGTCCGTTAGCGAGTCGAACTGGAGTCTTACTTGCAGACTTCCGAGTCTGTAAAGCAAAGCGTCGTACAAAGTCCTCTGACACAAAATCAAGCGTCGCAGCGCAGTCCACTAATCCAGAAATTTGGTGTCCGCCATCAGGAGTTTTCACATTCAGCTCAGTTCGAATTAACGGGCGAGCTTCCGTGAGGTCAGTCAGTAGGGCTGTAGCTGGCGAAGAAAATTGTCGCAGCGTAGCGATGGAAGGTTCCGCGTTGTCTGAAGGTACAGGTACCGAGTCGGGTTGATAAGGTGCTGTAGATTCTGGTGAGTCGTTAAACGCACAATCTGCGTCGACTAACCACAGCTGTACAGGCCAAGGGGCTGGAGCAACCACCTCCTGTTGCGCTGGGCTCTCCAGTGACTGACGAGTAAAAAGCTGTGTTCTCGCTGGGAATTCTTGGTAGAGTTTCCAGTGCTTAGTCACTTGAATAAATTTCGCCCATTTCGGTAGTACAAATACAGCCATCGTAGATGTCGGAGATGTTCGACGACAATCCACAAATTGCTGCGCAATCTGCTCAGCTAACTCCTAGGGTGGGTTGATGAACACCCGTTCTCCTGACAAATCTCTGTCTAGAATCGAATCACTCGGCGAACAGTGAGGTAAGTTACTGTGCGAGTTAAGACCTTCATCATCAGCACATCCCTCCAACGTGAAGTTGAATCGTGCATGCAGAGGGTCAAAGACTGAGTCAACCAGTTTCCAATCAACTGAACGTCAGGTTACAATTTTACGACTTTGTCTCTGCTTAGTCTGACGACGACGACCTGCTACTAGCGTTACAGGTGTCGCGACTGTAGTCGATGGAGATGCCGAAGGTGTTTCGACGACCTCTGTCGCTAACAGTGTCTCAGAATGAACAGTAGATGTAGCCGGCTGCTCCAGTTCATTTGTAGAACAGCCTTGCCACCATCATTGCTTCTTAGGTTCCATCGGTGCCTTGCCCTTGAACTCAGGACATTGGAATAGACGGTGTCCCTTCTTGTGGCACTTGAAGCAGAGTCCCTCGTCCATGTGTCGCTTACGCTCCTCAGCTGTCATCGCATTTGCGAGTGTGTTAAAATCTTCGCGACCAGATGTCTGACCACGTCCACCATTGTTGCCACCACGACCACCATTGTTGCCACCACTACGTCCACGTCCGCGGCCACGACCACGGCCACCTTTATTACGTTTCCAGACGTTAGCGGCTTCCTCGAGAGGGTCATCAAAGTTGCGCTTGCGTGAAGGCTGGGCAGATGGTCCAGCAGCAGACCTCGTATTGCTGAGTTCCGGCGAGTCTGTCACGACGTCATTCAAAAAGTTTTGCAGCTCCACCAGATTAGTCTGGTATCCCTTCTGAGCTCGGTGTGACTTAGCCAGATTCTTGAGCGAAATGTTCGCTAGGCCATTAATGAAGCGTAAACACTGTACATCAGCTGTCAGGTGTTGACGAGACCGACGTAAGTAGTCGTTGTACTGTTTAGTGTAGACCGCGTAACTCATCGTGCTGCTCTGCGTAAAGCTTAGCAAAGCGCTAATTGCGTCGTCCTTGATGTTCGGAAGAAACATTGACTTGCGTAACTCCGTAACAAGCTCGTCGTACGTAGATGGAATTGGGGGCTGATTTTTCCGGTTCAACCACCACCCACCCAGGTGTCCACAAAACTGTGAAGTAACCCAGAACACCGCGTCGCACGAGTCAGCCGTAATCCCAAGCATAACAAAACGCTGAGGCTGTGCTTCGAGCCAATCCTCTAGTACATGAGGTACCTGACCAGTCTGGTACGGGGAAGTAATTGCAGCCTTACGCTGAGTCTCCGTGAGGGTCACATATAGTCCAGCCAAGTTGTGGGTAGGCATCGGCATTCCCACTCGTAAAACCGTAGGTCCCTCACCAGTCAGTCGATTAGTGTGTCCACGAATCAGCAGCCAGACGGAACCAGAGTCGACCGTTGTAAACCGGGAGTGCATGTGGTACTGTCTCGGGATAGACGTGTCGTCGTGCATGACTGGAACGTGTTGACGGATTGCTCGGAAAAAGAGTTCCCACTGAGTCACGTAACCAAAGTGAAGTAACTCACTCTTGTGCTTCTCGGCACGAAGTAATCCTTTATGTGCGGGCGTAAGTGTCAGACCGTCGATGTTGATGGTTTCCGGGACGACGTAAGTGCCATCCGGATTAACTGTCGACTGTGCTAAAACAGCCTGCTCGACCTGAGCAGGTGTTCGTAAGTTGTTCGTAGCAAACAGGACAGGAATAGACGCCGAGTACACGTAGACAAGCTGTCGTCCTTGAGGTAGCGTAACAACAACAGGTTCACCACTCAACAGCGTCAAATCATCCGGTGTCAAAACAAGACCGGTCTCCTCGTGTAACTCGCGAATAGCAACGTCGACAGGCTCTTCGTTAGGTAAGACAGAGCCAGCTGGGAACCAAGTTTTACCAGAACGAGGCTCACGCTGAAACACCAACTTCAAGTCCGACGGTTTAGTTCCTCCAACGTGAATTACTAACACCACGTAATGTCCAGCTCCAAGAGAAGCCATCTCAACTCAATCAAACAACGTCGAGCAGATCAACGAGCAACGAAAGTGTGCGTCGACCAAAGAGTTCCGAAACCAGTGTGGCGGTTAGCCTCTGAAAGCTAAACGCTAGCACAAATCTGTTCTAGTCTGTCTAGTTCTGTTGTTGCAAGATGGCAAGATGATGTTGTCGAGAGGCAAATGGTGAAAGATGTTTCACTGCTGTACTTAGGCAATAGATGTTGTAAGTGAACAAAGGAATTGTTCAAAGGTTCTGTCACCTCCCTCTATTGCACTGGGCTTAAATAGGTTTTAGCCCAGACTAGTCACGCCTGCAAGCTAAGCTTACGTGTTAGGCGTTAGTGCTGTCCAACCGTCGTCATTCGCCTCGAGACGCGGCTTGCCTAGCATTGGGTTTCACGACGCGGCTCCTTCTGCATCGGAGAGCTCGTTCTGTCGCGTCGTCGGGTTGGTTAGATTAATTATGCATATCTGTACGTACCGGGAGGTACTGGTCGTACTGTAGCATCAGCACCATTACAATATTGCAGTAGCGACGTACCCACGAGTATACGTCCGTCCTGTGGAAAAGCACGATTTGGTATCCGTAACGAGTACCTGTACAATGTCCTGCAATGTATTGTTGCAGGACTGTACTCGTCACATAGACGTAGTTACAATATAAGTCACGCAAATATAACAGTCACAGAGACAACTAGCCCGAGGCGTGGTGTCAGGACAACAAAAGTGAGAGAGCTGTAGCCTAGCGAGAGCTATGTACCGAATCAAATATGTTATCGGTGTGTCCGATCTAGACATGTACTAATCATATCTAGCACATACAGTAGCACTACTTAGGCACGTACTATGATAGCTTACAATAGCTATTTGTGAATAGTAACTAGAAGGTATTACTTGCAACACGCCTGCCTCCCCCCCCCCTAGCTCCGGCACGACCGGAGTCTCACAGAAGCAGAGGTCATGTAGGCCCGTTGCGACGAGCGCTTGCTAATCAGCTAGGATGTTCAGCGCCCTCGCAGCAGCTAGAGCATGCTGCGCATCGTGGAGACTAGCGATAAATCATTTTTCATAACTAATGTACAATTACTATTTACTAACGTGAATTTGACGGTATTGTTATTGCCATTGAGAGGTTGGGATTAGTGGATTCATGGCGTATATCCTACGATCAAAAAGGTATTCTAGAAGGCATGATCACAGGGGCACCCGAAGACAAAAGCCGCTAACTCGGTGCTTGTTGTAAACAATTTCAATTTTCACCTATGCTTATGGACCACACCCCCCGGTGCCCGTGCTCTTGGTATATGTCATTAAGCTCCACGATCGGATTGTCCACGTGCTTGAAGAGTTCATGCTTGAAGCGGGGTCTACTAAAGGGTGGGATAGCGGTTAAAGGTCCGCCGTATTCGGTCGGGAGCTTCTCGAGATCGTCATGGAGATGTGGTTTGGTTAGATTTCATGGCTCCACACCGTCATTTTATTGTCGATGTGACGGTTACAAGTGCTCGCACAAACACCAATGTTCCTCGTATAGGTGCTCGTCTCCCACTCCCGGCTAGTCTTAAATTGGGAGCTAAGCATGGCAAACTCGATGCGGAACTCCGCACTTATGCTTTGCTTGGCATGTCTTCGGTTCAATCGGTCCATGACTACTATCCCTTTGCTCTAGAGGATGGGGGCCGGCTGGCACCTATGGCGGCTGAGTTCGCTGATCGCATGGCTATTTTGGTGGCTATTCGTCGCTTCCCTGGCAAGGGTGCTGCTGATTCTCGTTCTTCGCGCATTGACAACTATGTCCGTATGCAACATTTGGTTCGTCTCAGTGTCGAACTACTTATGTTCCTTTCGGCGTTTCTTGGGGGATATGCCGCGAGAATTCATGCAACGTCTTTATGTTGCTCTTCATGTTACTTAGGGTTCCTATCTCCGCGACAAGAGATTCAAGAGGGCAGTGCTGATGTTGTGGCTTGCCTTCCTGTTCCTCACGCTTAGGTTTTCTCCTCTTTTCTTCTTTTTGCTTGGTGGTCTCCGCTGTTTTTTCTTGTAAGTTTTGTTTTTATGTAGAATAAAATATGAGACTGTCTAGACGCATTCTTGAAAGTACCGGTACAAGAAAGGATTGTAATCGATAATCGGCAGGGCACACGCGACGACAATAAAATATACACTCTTCCCATAAAGTCCGTTACTAGCGGCACGTATTTAATTGCCCGCCACGCGCTGCCGCGATGGCCATGCAACTCGATTGGGGGTAGAATAATGATTTTCGAACAGCACACCACGTCGCGTTGTTCACTTACGTGAGCACCTATACCGGCACGCCCCAATTATTGTGGGGACGCACGTTGGATTTTCGGCCCATATTTTGCGGGCCGAAATTCGTGCATGTGCAGGTTATGCACGTCTCTGTGCGTGGCTCGGTACACTTAGTGTCGCGACAAGCCCGGAGACTACTCGACACTGAGTTCTCAGCATGTTTGCACAATTGCACTAGTATCCGCCGACAATGTTGCGCCCGGCCGTCTACAAAGCGGCGACACCGAGAATGGCATGTCGTGTGCATTGGTTTTTCTTGCCACGTGCCCGGAAATACCACCAAGGAGCACGGGCTAGGGGCCTATTGGGCTTGAGGGGCAGTTGACTTGGAGTGTAAGCACCATGGCGCGCGGATCGTTGGCCTTAGAAACTTGCGCATCGCCGGGCGTGAAAAATGGCGGGGAGCTTTCAAAGTACAAAAGCACGGGCATGTATCTGGCCGGCGGCAAAGGGCACGGCACCATGCCATCATGGGGCATGAAATGGGCCACGCCGTGAATAGAACAAATATAGAGCGCTGATTGTTGAGCGTATTAGCGGAGCGGGTATGCGGGTACCACATGTCTCGGGGTTGCTAGCCCCGCGCGAATGTGGCAGATTTTGAAACCCTAAAAGCTTTAGTTGGCTGTACGAGGGCTTGGATGACATCGGACGGCGGATTTGACGCGAAAACCGGCCGGTAGGCGCAAATAATAGGTGAAAACTTATCTTTACTTGGGGGAAGGGCTTCCACTTGCAACTTAGTTTGCTCGAATCGGACGCCGTTCGGCGAAGTTAGGCTTTTTTTAAGCCTCCCAAGTTGTGGTTTTCCGGCCCCCATCCCACCCACGTCAAGCATCTTAACGGCACATGCCATCACACCCACGTGCTCCCATGTTTGCGGGCAACATGTTGGGATCATAAAAATCGCATGTTGTTTCGCCCATTTCGGGATTTTTCACGAGCCAAAGTGTGGAAAATCCGAATTCCGGGGCGCCCGAATCAGGGTATACCCCGAAATCGGGGTTGGGCCGCAAACCCTAATACGTCATATCGTAGCCGTGACGGGCCCCGTTTGTGCCCCGCTTCCCCCTTTACTTCACCGTCAACACAAGTTTCGGCCGGCCTTTTCAACGAGCTAAAGTACAGTTAAACCCTAGAAGCCCTATATGGTAAACACCCGCCCTACGCGAAAGGCCCTATTTCACTAGTAACGGACTTTATGGGAAGAGTGTACATGACGAAGGAAAACATACAACATATTTTTCTAAGTATGCATTTTTATGCTATGAAGTTACGTTTGCCCGCGGCATGCCGCAGTTAGTTGCCGACCCTGTCATCACTACACTCCCACGGAGCTGGAGAGCGGCACCGTCAACACGCCCGAAATTGGCCACACACAGGCGGATGAGAGCTGGAGATGACTTACTGAGAGCCTCAAGCTGAGCGAAACGAAACTTGAGAAAGCTGTTCTAGCTCAGAATTGCGATACTAGCGTGTACCGGTGTACCGGTCTGACGTGGCGGACGCACATGTGCCGAACCAGAAATAATAACTACCTGCTAAGCATCGCCACATGCGCGCCTCCCGTCCTGTCTCTTCCTGAAGTCGCACAGCGCTCGAGAATTCGACGCACATAGATTTGCGGAGGATTCTTGGGGGCTGAGGGCAGATGACGCGGTTCTGTCGCAACGACAACGGGCTGCTCAGCCAGAGCGGCGAGTTATGGGGGTTTACACCGGCGGCGTTCGTCGAGACGGAAATGGCGTCGCTGAAGAGCTGCTCGAGTAACCTGCCGGAATATTTCCGTGCGTCTCAGAGCGAGCAACATGACACTGTGTGAGTATCATCCTCACCCCCTCCCCCCTTCCGTTTTTTTATTCCCTGTAAATGGCGCGACTCAGGCTCGGCGGCTTCCAATCAGAACTCGCGACACGTAAAACATCCGGAAACGAAGTCGCCGCCGTCCGACCAGCACTCCACGTTCGACGCACTTCAACGCCGAAGTTAATCTTTTCACTTAAAAAATTCGAATACCTTCAGCGGAGCAGCTCCCATTTCGACGCCGTTAAATTTTTAATATCCGAGCGGGAAAGCAAAAAGAATCGACCGATACGAACGAAAATAATAAACGCTGAACACATTTTCCTCTTTCTACCCCTCTTGTCTCCCTCTCTGTGGCAGGCCCACCCTACCAGCGGAGATAATCAGGCTCATCGCTGCCAAGGTGTCGCCTCGCTGGCTGGGAATCCTTCGGCATGTGAACCGCGACCTGGAGCAGTATGTGTCTGATCGAGAGGAGGCGGAGGAGGTCCGGTTCCGCGTCCCCGTGCGTCGCCTTTGCCGCAGCGTGCCTCTGCTCACCTGGGCCCTCTCCGCCGGCCTCCCACTCAGCACCCGCCTGTTTGCGGCGGCAGCGAAACAGGGCAGCATGCCCGTCTGCCAGTGGTTAAGACAGCTACGCTGCCCCTGGAGTTCCCGTGCATGTGAGCGCGCCGCGGAGGCGGGAAACTTTGCTGTGCTGCAATGGTTGAGACACAACGGCTGCCGTTGGGATGTATGGACGTGCGCAGCGGCGGCTCGAGGAGGTCACCTGGACGTGCTACAGTATGCCAGACAGAGGGCGTGTCCCTGGGATGAAGGCACTTCCACAGCTGCCGCGGGTGCGGGGCACATGGCGCTTCTGATGTGGGCCAAGCAGCATGGGTGTCCCTGGGACGAAGCCACCTGCGCAGCAGCAGCACGAGGGGGGCACCTGGAGATTCTGATGTGGGCTCGAGCGCAGGGGTGCCCCTGGGACAGCTGGACGTGCGACAGGGCGGCGGAGGGGGGGCACCTGGGGCTGCTAAAGTGGGCGCGGGAGCAGGAGTGCCCGTGGGATACGCGCACATGCGCCCTTGCTGCGCGAAACGGCGATCTTCGCCTGTTGCAGTGGATGTGGGAGGAGGGGTGTCCTCTGGATGAGGAGGCGCCCTGCATGGCGGCAGCAGCTGGGCAGCTGGACGCGCTCAAGTGGCTCCGCAGTGTGGGGTGCCCCTGGGACATCACCACCTACATCGCGGCGCAGAGGCTCGGCGATGCGGAGCTGCTACTGTGGCTCAGGGAAAATGATGTCCCGCAACCACCCCTACCGGCGGAGTTTAGCCTCAGATAACACCCCCCCCCCGACACACAGAACCATACAATTACCTGAACACACTATCCGATGCTACTCATCGATATTATTTGATCCATTTCCGAATCACGAGCAGCCAACTCAACGAAGCTCCATCTTGCACTTTGGCGAACAACCAAGGCGCCAGCTCCTCGCTCTCTCATTTGGAGAACTCGGTAACGGCGAGAAAGGGTTGTTGTTCTTATTTATGCCCATTGAACATGTAATGAAAGTTTCTGAGCGCGATGTAAGAGTTGAGCGTCTCTCCAATCGCCTAAAGCTTGCACCAACAGTTCCGCGGCATGTGCCCCCTTCATCCCTTTGGAAGCCTCTATCCCCCAAAATGCATAGCAACGCAATCATAGCGTTTTTACAGGGACAGCAACAGCCCTGACCTGTGTGGGCATCTCGTCACAGTGTTGATAGGGAAGCAAAGTGCGCCGGTCCAGCTACAACGTATACTAAGGAATCGCCGATCACAGTCTCTGCTGGGTCCCCCTGCGGGTGGGCTTGCTGCTGGCCTGCGCCATCGCGATGAAGTGCCTTGCCTGCAGAAGGCACGCCAACAGGTCAGGGCCACATCTGGCGGGTCGTGATGAATGTGATCAAGGTATGACTGCAAGAACAGCTCAGAGGGCGGCTGCTCGGACCTGCTCGATGCGTTCCATGTCATGAGGGGAGTGGTTCCTCAGCAAGGCAAGATAACTGGATATGGCCTGTGGGGGCAATAGCGTTGTGTGACGGTGTCAGAGCACCACCATCATACAAATTGCACGAATACACACAGCCGAGAGCGGCGAGTCTGCGGGGAAATAAGCTAGTCGAGCTGATCAGGCATGTAGTGACGGTATCTGGAAGGGCGGTACGGAAGGGGAAAGGAGGACGGGGGAGGCGTGGCTATATACCTCGCGGTATGGCACTCGCCGGGAGCGCATCATCATATCCCACAGCGTATTGGCCAGAACCACCTTACCATTTAAAGTGTGAGCTGATAGGATGGCGGTTGTCCTGAAAATACACAGGATCGTCAAAGATATGACGTGTCGCGTCAAATAGTGACAAGTAATCGTGTGGGCTGAATATGGTGTGTGTGTGTGTGTGTGTGTGTGTGTGTGTGTCGTGGGCTTACTGGGAAACTTTCTTGAGCGCATGGCTGCAGGCATCGAGGCCCAGGAAGACATTAGTAGACTCCAGATGACGGGCAATCTGAGTAAAGTGAAGAAGCACAGCAGATTATAGCTTAACATACAATTATTTGGACCATTTCAAAGCGCGGATATCAAGAATAGCTTGCTTTCAGGTCGAGAGAAGGGGGGGGGGGGGGGGGGGGGGGTACGTTGAGAGGGGCATCGAATACACTCGGCTCCGACGGTGGACGGTCAATGCCATATCGTCCAAGGTATGTAGACGAGTTGATAACCTTTCGAGGTAAAGCACAGAAGAGTTTGATATCTCAATGGATCGGCATGGCGGGTGTAAGCGGAAGCGCCCTCGGAATTATGTTACAGTGGGTGAGGGGAACGCACCTCGATGAGCAGGTCAGCTGGGATGAATGACTGATTGCTGAGCACCTTGTTCACGAGGCGCTCCACGTCGTCCCACGCCTGCACATTTGAAATCTCCTTTGCTCATAGAGCAGAGGGGGGTAGCAACGGAGCAGCACACTCAGTGCGACCAAAGTACTCACATGAAAGGAACGACGTAAAATACACATCACAGACCCGTGCCAATGTCAAAAATAAAGTGTTGATATTGCATAATCCTAAGACACATCGAATAATAAGATTTGAGATACTCTGTCCAATAAAAATAAGAAGTGTAAAAAATATTAATATGTGTGTGTGTGTGTGTGTGTTTTGTGTATGTGTGTGTGTATGCGTATGGGTACAATACATAAGGTCTGCAGGTTGGTCATAGAAGAGGCAAAGTGCACCTCAAGCTGACGTGTTTTAGCTTCAACAAACTGCTCGAAAGAGGGGTGGCTGTGGCCGCGGGCAATGCGATTGGGCCTGTCAACAACCCCATCGCCCTCCGTCTGAATAGATTCCTCATCAGATGCCCCCCCCTCGGTCCTCTGTTGCTCTGACGTGCTGCTGTTCGCCAGCCTCCCTAACCAAACAGTAGAACAAGCAAACACCAGACGTCGATGAACATTAAAAAAAAAAAGGAGGGTCCAACTCACAGCCAAACAATTCTCTCCCCACACTCATTCCCATGCACGACACTCTTCACCGTTGACCGCAAGACTGTGACAACACGGCAGCGCACCTGCTCTGAAGTACCCGCAGGCCTCCCGTGAGTAAGACCGAATCAGTATCCGTGGGATGCTCAAAACGTTGGAGTTGTCCAGGAGGTCAGCCCCAGCCGCCATCTCAACCACCTGATCATGCATGCTGCAAGACAGCCCATACCACAGCTCTTAAAGCGGAAGTGCCGTGTGGGTTGCGGCAGGTGTATATAGAGTTACAATACACAACGAAGGGAGAGCGCTCAGCGGTGGTAGACCTACCCCGCCTCGCAGTAAACGTGCATCATGTTCTTTATCAGAAGGACACGCAATTTTTCGTCTTCGTTCTTCTCCTCCTCGGAGGCATCGGCCGGGAGGGTCGGCAGGCTTGCTAAGCTCGCCTGACAAAGAAAGGGGGAGTTGCGAGTGAGTGAATGTGTGTGTGTGTGTGTGTGTGTGTGTGTGTGTGTGTGTGTGTGTGTGTGTGTGTGTGTTTGTTTGTTAGGGGATCGAAGAGGGCGGGGCTTGACTAGGCATTTCACCAAAGCCCCACAAAAACAGTTACAGAAGGGGAGCGGAGGGACACCTGAAAGAGCTCATGAGCTTGGTGCACAAGTTCATCAGCCCCGGCAGCCTGGGCCCCCGACCGCCGCGCTTGACCATGGGTGAGCCACAGTAGCTTCAGCCGGTTCGCAAACGCCTGACGCAATGCATAGCGATAAACACACGATCAGTGCCCTTCGCTTAAACCCAAGGCGCTTGGTCTTGAGGGACTAGGCGCAGCGAGCTGTGTCTGATTGGTTGTAACAATGACATGAAATGGTGTCACTCGCCTCTAGGATCACAGAGTCAGCGTAGGATCCCGCCCCAAACTTCCCTTTCATCTCTTCCACCTGACAAGGAAAACCAGTCAGCAAATGCTGTGCCTCAGAGGGGAAGAACTGGGTGAGGAGACTTTGGTACTTCGCGTTGCAGAGAGGAACTCACGTAGCCAATGGCCTTCTTAAACTTGCCACCCAGGGCACACGCCCTTATCACGGCGGTGTAGTCATCTGAAACGGGGGTGATGCCTGATAAAACAGACACACAGACACTGACACACACACACGCACACGCACACACACACACACACACACACACACACACACAAACACACACACAGTGTAGTCCAATAGCTATCCCTAGCTAAATTAACCCATCGCCCCAAAGAATGTATGATACCCGTTTCCATTTGTTGTGCCCGGCCCCTGCACATACTATTGTGCAATTTGTCTGGCCGACTTTCACTTCCATGCAAGTGCAAGTCAGCCACCTACCACGCCTTTTGAGCTCCTGAAACACTGCTTCCGCGTCAGAAAAGTAGCCCGCCTGAGCATAGGCTCCAATCAAAATGCGATGGTGCACTGGCTACAGCACATAAACACAGCAACCGTAGTAAGTATTACAGAAAGGAATGATTCCTGCACCACACACCACTCAGCCTATGATAGAATGGTAGCCCGAAAGCAATCGCCTGATGCTTGTAGAGCAGGTGTAAGTAACACCGCGGCAAGTTAGGCAAGACGGCGAAAAATGACGGAGACGGCCCAAACCTCTGGCTGCAAGCCAACGCGGCGGTGCTCCTCAAAGTAAAATAGGCAGTCCTGACAGGCGCATGCAGAGAGTCCAAGTCCATTAGTGCCAGCACAGAAGATCTGAGCTGCATAAAGTATCGTTGTCCGCATGAAAATGCGTAAATAGTGGTGGTTAGCGTGCGCACTTGAGAGAGAGAGAGAGAGGGGGGGGGGGGGGGGGGGAGAGAGAGAGAGAGAGAGAAAGAGAGAGAGAGAGCGAGCGCGCGCGCGCGAGAGAGAGAGAGAGAGAGAGCGAGAGAGAGAGAGAGAGAGAGAGAGAGAGAGAGAGAGAGCGAGAGAGGGAGAGAGAGAGAAAGAGAGAGAGAGAGAGTGTGTGTGTGTGTGTGTTTGTCGGTGTTTTTGTGTCTGTGTGATCGACCCCTCGGGAGGGGGACGACAGAAAACAATGGACCAAAATAGTTCAAATATGCGCGTAGACTCTATACTTCAGCAGATGCCAGGCGCATCCGAGCACATGCAAACTTACCTGCAGCCTGTTGCATGAACGAGCCAGAGTCATGCCGAACGCTAGAAAGGCCTGCAGCAGGGCATCAGATCAGCGGGCAACTCGTTCGGGTCGTAGGGCAGTTTGTATAGGGTAAGGAAATTTCGAGTCAGGGGGGCATGGTGGTACAGACAGGCTCAGACCGTATCTGGCTTAATGCCGTACAAGCACATCTCATTGTAGAGATCCATTCCTTGCCGAGAACTTCAGAAGCCACGTGAAAAAACAAGGCACAATACAATGTCCAGTGAGAGCTGACAGAAGCATGAAAATTTACCAAAATGTGTGTGTATGTGTGCTTGTGTGTGTGTGTGTGTGTGTGTGTGGGGGGGTGGGTGTGTGTGCGTATAGTTCTAATACCCTTATGAATGCAAATTTTGAGTTTAGCTGCCATTTGCCGATGGCGCTCGCTATTGCTAGCTTTCACTGAGCTGATGCAGGTGTCGTTGATAACCGATAGAGGGCGGAGCATGGAAGGTGAAAAGCGAAAGCTGACTGCGGGAAAGGGGCGTACAACTTTCGCTTCATCAGGTCCCTCATTATCACTTTGTAGTCCGGCAGTGTGGCGCGCAAGGCAACCTTGTGCATCTCCTGAAAGTAGGAGGCCCAAAAGTTCAGTCTGATCGGCAGTCCCATTGTGTTATTAAACGTACGTTCGAACCCGTGCACCATCCACATCCCTGTATGTCCTGAATGACCTCCCGACCATGAAAATTTAAGATAAGACAATAGTCTTATCGCAAATAAGCAGTCAATGTGTGTGTGTGTGTGTGTGTGTGTGTGTTTGCGTGTGTGTGTGCGAGTGCGTGTGTGTTGGGGGTGGGTGTTTGTATGTGTTATTTGTTTGAGTCTGGGAGGGGCCATGCTCATTCCTAAGACATCAAGGATTTGTGGGGTTCAGCGTCATCGAATGAGCTCGTGCGTATGTTTGTGATATACAGCCAATGTGCATCAGTGTGTGCGTGCATTTATCATGTATGTATCTCTACCTGCCTACTTCGGTCTGCGTAATTTCTGGACCAGCTGCACATCTACATGTTCGATGGTTGGTGTGTCTGGGCATGTTTAAATGCGTGCATCACTGTGTGTGTGTGTGTGTGTGTGTGTGTGTGCGGTGTGCTTGTTTGTGTGTGTGACTTGCTTTATGGGTGTGTGTATGTCTCTGTGCGGTGCATCTATGTGTGTTTATTTGTGTGTGATCTGTTTGATGGGTGTGTGCGGTATGTGTATGTGCGTGTGTGCGTATGTATGTATGTTTGCATGTATGTGTGTGTTTGTGTGTGTGTTTGTTTGATGGATGTATGTGGTGTACACACACATGTGTGTGTGTGTGTGTGTAATTTCTGGACCAGCTGCACATCTACATGTTCGATGGTTGGTGTGTCTGGGCATGTTTAAATGCGTGCATCACTGTGTGTGTGTGTGTGTGTGTGTGTGTGTGTGTGTGTGTGTGTGTGTGTGTATGTGTGCGGTGTGCTTGTTTGTGTGTGTGACTTGCTTTATGGGTGTGTGTATGTCTCTGTGCGGTGCATCTATGTTTGTTTATTTGTGTGTGATCTGTTTGATGGGTGTGTGCGGTATGTGTATGTGCGTGTGTGCGTATGTATGTATGTTTGCATGTATGTGTGTGTTTGTGTGTGTGTTTGTTTGATGGATGTATGTGGTGTACACACACACACATGTGTGTGTGTGTGTGTGTGTGTGTGTGTGTATGTGTGCGCGCGCGCTTTATGGGTGGTGTGTGTGGGCCTACTTTAAATACGCGGATCACTTGACGGGGTGTGTGTGGGTGTTTTCGTGGGGGTGCGTGTGCGTAACTCCCGTGTCTATCGTAAGTCAGCTGCGGGTGTGCCCCTCCATTCTTAGAAGAGACGGGTATTGAGGGTGGCTAGTGGTGGTAGAGCCGCCTTTTGGACAAACAGCACAGCGCCCTAAGTGCGCGCCTGTAGATGTTTACCAATCAGCTGGGAGGGTCCGAAGACATGATCAGGAGAGCGAAAACTGACCTGCCGCTTTGCCGCTGGTGTGGCCAGCTCAATCTCATGATGCGCATTCCCTTGGCTGGTGGGTTCTATCGACGCCACATCTGCCGCCATCGACCGGACGTGAGTCACACCGGACAGTCTCCAGTGCGATGAGGCCGACGATACAGTTGAGCTTTGGCGAGTCGTCAGTGCCAGCACTGCTCGGCATATGCTACGGGCGCGCATGATTGCGGTTGCCGCGCTTCCAGTATCGGGCGTCTGAGCTGACAGCTGGGCGTCTGAGTTGCTGTTGTGAGACGTGAGGTCTCGTGGTCGACCGTCGCACGAAGCCGATGCAAAGTTTGTGTCGGCGCGGAGAAGGCGATCGGGCACCTTTAGCACCTCCTACGGTAGAGAGAGATGTTTTACAATAAATTTACCCTAGGGCACGTTTTGCCAAAGATGTCAGCTTGCTTACAATTTGGCCAAAAGACACCCACAGACAGGGTCTGGGGGTCAATTAGCGCAGGATTATAGGGATGGGTGGGTGGGTTCGCGCGAAGCCTAGATTGGCTGAGCGCGAAAGCAGAGAGTGCCTAGGCTCGTGGCTAGCTACGGCTTATAAGGCACGGGCTAGCTAGAGCTGACCGTTGGGGAAGTCGTTGGTCGTTGGTTGCGTCTAACTGTTCGGGCAAGGTGGTTGCCCTGCAGGCGAGACGCGCCGATATTAACGGTAACAGTAACCGCTAGAGTTACTGTCCCGTACACATGATATTGGATATGCAAACCTCTAGATTCAAATCAATCTGACCATTTACCCTAGGGCACGTTTTGCCAGTAACCTAAAGCCAAAGGCTTGCACAGCGAGAATTAGTGTTGCGGGGGGGACGGAGTGAGCCAGCCGAAGAACCGCCAAGCAGCAGGTGTTGGGGTCATGGTTGGGTCAATATATTTGCCTTCGGTCACAGAGCTGTTCTTGGCCCAGCCACCCATAAATTTGATTACGGGGAGGGGCGCGCCGATGCAGCTGGCAGCGGACGCTGCACCTTTCCGTAGGCTGTGCGACGTCCACTTGAAACCGGCGGGTGCGGATGAGTCGACGGTGCGGAGGGCGAGGGTGAGCCAGGCGGAGATGGTGGACGCGGCGCCCCACTCGGTGGAAGGTTCGGAAGGTGAGCAGCTCCAAAAGGCGAGTGGGGGTGGCGTGTTGTAGAACTTGTTGCAGAAGGTCGCGCGCTGCTCCGTGTAGTAGACGAGCAGGTCTGCCAGGACGGGGTTAGCTGCTACAGGGATAGCGATGACAGGTTTATCGGCCGCGTCGCGGCGCTGGTCCCCTTTAGATTTGCGCACGAATAGGCAGATTTGTTGAGAGGGCCTGTCGACCACTAGGTCGCCGGTCTGGCAGCGGGCGCCAGTTTCGGCGCGGCAGAAAAACATGTAATTGACACACACCGCTAAACAGGCTCTGAAGCGCTGCATCTGAGGGAGGGAAGCAGGGGTCCACGCGAAAGTTCTGTGTAGGGTGTTGGCGGCGTGTAGGATGTCCAGAGCGACTTGTGCGGGTAGCGGGAGGCGAGCGGCGGTGGGCAGCAGGCGGTGCTGTAGCATTTCGAGTCCACGGCGGGCGTCCGCCAGGAGTTCGCCCACGGCGATAGGTTGGCGCCGGTGGTCGCGGAAGAACTTGTTAATTGCGGAGAAGTAA
Organism: Tetraselmis chui; assembly: GCA_026401115.1. Taxonomy (NCBI): domain Eukaryota; kingdom Viridiplantae; phylum Chlorophyta; class Chlorodendrophyceae; order Chlorodendrales; family Chlorodendraceae; genus Tetraselmis; species Tetraselmis chui. The sequence goes on along the minus strand of JAPMLY010000061.1, from coordinate 239,823 downwards.
GGCTGCAGCGAGCTGGCAGCGACCGTTCCCAAGAGGGCTAGCCAGGCCGTGTAGCGGACCATCGTGGCCGGCGTGGCCTGTAGCGGGGCGATATTTTCCTCTGCACAAAAAATAAAAAACTGTCGGATTGCGCTCTGGTAGCTCGAGTACGTAGAGGGCGCTAGCGAGTTGCTGAGTAGGGCAACCGCTGTAACCCCGAGCTTATCTGATCCTAGGAGGTCTTGAAAAGTTTCAGCCAGTTCGGAGGACCAGGGCGACTGTGCTGCTTCGCGGCGTAATCCGTAGCGCGGCGGTCATGTACGCAGAGGGAGGACGTGCTGTACAGGAGTATTTAATCGGTCCGGGCGTATCGCCCGGCCAATCGCACCGCGTCGAGTGTAGAGCCAAGAGGGGGTGTTAGCCGGCATAGAAGCGAACCGGTCGATTGTATGCGGGCCCCACCGGCGCTGAAGGTGGTTGAAGAGTTGAGGGTTTAGCTGCCAGTCTTCGGAGTCCATTTCGCGGCTGAGCGTGTCGGCCCAGACGTTGGCGGCTGACCGGATGTAGCGTGGGCGGATGTGGATGTCGTTGGTGTCGAGTAAGAACCACAAACGCCGTAGCTCCGTCATCATGACGGGTGACCGGGACGTTAGCTTGGTTAGGACGGCGACCACGGCAGTGTTGTCCTCGTGGAGGAGGACTTGTCGTCCTCGGAGTTGCGGTAGAAAGGATTCGACCGCGTGCCTGACCGCTCGAAGTTCCTTCCACGTAATGTGTTGGAGGCGGTCGGGGGCGCTCCAAAACCCGCGGGCTTGGTAATTGGCGTCCTCGTTGAGGACGGCTCCCCACCCGTAGTCGCTCGAGTCGGCGTGCAAATAGGCGGTCTCGATGGGCTTGTAGATCGACCGGCCGTTGTGTTGGGAGGGTACCGTGCGCCACCACTCGAGGTCGCGTCGGAGTTGGTGGGTGAGGCGCACGCGTCCCCCCCAACCGGTACGGGTAGCCAAGACGTTGTGGAGCTCGCGCAAAAAGAATCGGGCGGGCGCGATGGCGAGGTAGAGGAATTGCGCTTTTCCCGCGAAGGCTGCGAGTTGGCGTGTGGGTAGCCATCGTGCGTTGGACGCTGCTCGTCCGAGCAAGGCCGAAGCGTGTTGTGCGAGGTGTAGCAGTTTTTCGGGTGGGGCGCGAAACTCGCCGCGTTGTAAATCCACCGTGAGGCCCAAGTGGTCGCCGACTTGCGTTGGCGTCCATACACCTTTCTTGGGGTTGCGTTGTAGGCCGAGGCTGTCGAGCAGGGCTTGGACGCGCTGCCGGAGTAAGAGGGCCTCGTCGTAGGAATCCGCTAAGAAGAGGAAGTCGTCCATGTAGGGGAGTAGTCGGGTGCCTCGCCATCGCGCGTTCCGGAGGAAGCGCTTGGACGGGCGGCGTGGGCCGGCCGGTGTAGATGCGGGCGTGGGAGGAGGAGGGCGGCGGAGGTGGTTCGTAAACACTTGCGTGAGCTTGCAAAAGTAGTAGGCGGAGCCCGACCACCCCATGGGGAGGCATGCGAGGCGCCATAGGGTGCCGCGGTAGTTGACCGTGAAGTAGTCTCGGTCTTCCTCCCGGATGCCAAGGGTGTAGTACCCATCGGTGAGGTCGAGTGAGACGAAGTAGTCCCCCGGTCGAGATAGATGGCGGAGGTGCTTGAGGGTCTCGCAAGTCATGTTGAATGTTGAGCAATAGCGGTTGAGTTCTCGAAGGTCGATAATCAAGCGCCATTGATTGCATCCGGGTTTTGGCACCAAGAACATCCGGGAGACGTAGCGGGGGTTCGTAGAGCGCTCCCACGCGCCGCAAGCCTCGAAGCGTGGTAGTTCCGAGTTGAGAAACTCGAGTTGGTCGGGTGTGGCGTCTAGCATGGAGATGCCATGGTTGAACGGCTTGGGACGTAGGCCGTGCTTGAACTTCACACGTACGCCGTGGCGGATCCAACTTAGGACTTGGCCGCTCGCGCCGATGCGCTCCCACTCCCGCCATTTTCGACGTACGCGGTGGCGCATGAAGGAAGATGTCGGGGAGCAGGAATCGGCGCGGCGGGCCACACCATCATTTCTTGCTTGGGGTTTTAGCCGAGTCGGTCGGCTTGGGGGGTGGAGCGGCTCGTGCCGCGGCTGCTGCTGCAGCAGCGGCCTTGCGTTTGTCGGCGGCGGCTTTGCGGGTTCGAGCGTCGGGGCCGGTGGGCTTGTCCGGCGTGACCTTTGCGAAAGCGGCGCCGGCGGCGGCCTTGCTGGCGGCGTGTAAGCTGACTTCAAGCGTGCGGTCGACGAAAGCTTGGCGTAGCGCGTCCAATGGGCCGGAGACCGCGGTAGGACGCGGTCGGCAAAAGCGCTCGTGTGCCAATTCGGCAAACACGCGGTCCGCATCTGTGCTCGTTTGTCCGCCCTTGGTGAGGCGGAGGAAGCCCAATCGAGTACGGGCGGCCTCCTCCGTCGCTGTGTGGGTGCGATGGCCCGCTCGGATGAGGGCAATCGCTGCCGCCTGCTCTGTAGGTAGAGGTGGGCCGTGCGACAACGTGTCCAAAGCCTCGCCAATTGCCGCGTTGGCGCAACTGTCGAAGAAGGCATAGCACCCGATGTGTAGGTACTCGTCGTATGCCGCTTGGGTGCGTTTGTCGCTTAGGGCGCGGGCGGTGTCGTCCGTGAGAGTCCACAGACGTGGCTCCTCGACGTCTCGAGGGGGACGTTCGAGGCCGGCCGGGATGACTTCGCCGTAGTAGGTGAAGTCGACAAACTCGGCCGCGGAGGGGTCGGGTTCGTCGTCGAGCAGGTCGATAGGTGGCTCGGGGGCCGCCTTACCACCCTCCGTCGCTGTTGCGTCGGCGGGAATGGACTGCTGTGGATCAGTAGGAGCAGGTGTAGCTGTGGTTCGTTGGAGCTGGGCGAGTAAGGCAGCGTTAGCCGCCAAAAACTGTTCCGTTATCCGTTGTTCCGATGCCAAAACTGCCGTACGAATCTGTTCGGCTGTGCGTTGTTCGAGTGAGGTAGCGTGAGGGTCGGCCGCTGCGGCGGATGTAGACTGCTCAGGCTGCATATTGGGGAATTGCGTAGCTGAACGAGGGGAAGTGTCGCGTGACGCTCGAGTGCGCATGGGACGAAAAGTAAGATTGACACCCTACTCGACTACGAGAGTCGAGACTGCATTCGCGCGAAGCCTAGATTGGCTGAGCGCGAAAGCAGAGAGTGCCTAGGCTCGTGGCTAGCTACGGCTTATAAGGCACGGGCTAGCTAGAGCTGACCGTTGGGGAAGTCGTTGGTCGTTGGCTGCGTCTAACTGTTCGGGCAAGGTGGTTGCCCTGCAGGCGAGACGCGCCGATATTAACGGTAACAGTAACCGCTAGAGTTACTGTCCCGTACACATGATATTGGATATGCAAACCTCTAAACCTAGCAGATTAAAAGAATTTGGTTACAAGAAGATTAAGATTTTACATGAATTGTTTACAAGAAGATCAAGATGGGCATCAATAAATCAGCAAGCAATATAAATAGCGCTAATAATAATAATATTTTCCCGAGGGCACGTTTTGCCAAAGATTTCAGTTTGCTTACAATTTGGCCAAAAGACCACCACAGGCTTGGCATGGGGGAAGATTAGCGCTAATTATGGGTTGGGTGGGTGGGTTGCGCGAGCCAGATGGGCGAGCGCAAAGCAGAGAGTGCCAGTGCTCGGGGGTTGCACCGGCTTCAGGGGTTGCCGCTAGCTAGTGCCGCTGGGGGCAGGGCATGGGGCGTTGCGCTAGGCGTTTCCTCAGTCCTCGAGGGTTACCTCGAGGACTGGGTGAGACGCGCCGCTTTTACAGTAACGCTTTACCGTTCAGGTTTGCGTTCAGTCACATATGTAAGTAAGTTTTGCAAACCTCTAGATTTAAAACAATCTGACTATTTACCCGAGGGCACGTTTTGCCAGTATCGAACAAAACCGGAGGTTTTGCGGAGCCTAGTCTTGATGAAGCGGTTTGGTTGGGACGAGCCAGCCGAAGTACTGCCACGCCGCTGGAGATGGGGTCATGGTGGGGTCGATGTATTTCCCTTCTGTGACATAAGTGTTCTTGGCCCAACCACCCATGTATTTGACGACGTCGAGTGGGGCCCCGATGCAGCTAGCGGCGGAGGCGGCACCTTTTCGTAGGCTGTGCGATGTCCATTTGAATCCACTCGGGGGTTTGGCGCCGACTGCGTTGCATGCGTCGAGGAACCAAGCGGAGAGTGTCGCAGCCGCTTGCTAATCGTTGGAGTTTTCGTAAGGTACGAAGCTCCATAGTGCGGCGGGGGGGGGGGGGGGGGGGGGGGGCTGTTGTTGAAATTCTTGCAATAGGCGATCCGTTGTGTGCAATAACAGTCCAGTAGGTCAGCGAGAATTGGATTGGCAACAGTCGGGATAGCGAGGATAGGCTTGTCGACCGCGCTGCGTCTCTGGTCGCCTTTAGCCTTCCGGATGAATAGCCAAATTTGTTCGGATGGCCGGTCGACTACGAGGTCCTGTTTTAAACAGCGTACGCCTGATTCGGCTCTGCAGAAAAAACGCATAATTTATGCAGACTGCCAGTAGTGCCCGAAATTGCGCGATGAGGTGGCGCGAAGTAGGGGTCCACTGGAACTGTGAACAGAGTTTAGCGGCGGCCGTGAGTAGCGAGAGTGCTAGAGGGGCTGGTAACGGGAGGCGCGAGTCCGTTGCAATTAGACGCTGTTGCTGCATCTCGAGTCCTCGTCGGGCGTCGGCCAACAATTTACCGACAGCGATCGGCTGCAGTTGGTGGTCGCGGAAGAACTTGTTGATGGCTGAGTAGTACTGTTGGAGCGATGCAGCGGCGACGGTACCTTGTAGTCCCAACCATGCCGTGTAACGAACGACCTACTGTGTAGTAGCTTGCAGCGGGTGGATGTCTTCCTCGTGGCAGAAAGCGGCAAATTGACGCATGCCGCTATCGTAGTTGGAGTACGTTGTCGGGGCTAGAGAGCTGCTCAACAGGGGGAGCGCGGTGGTACCGATTTTGTCGATGCCCAACAATGTGCGAGGTCGGGTAGTCATGGTAGCCGTCCACGGTGCGTGAGCGTCTAGTTGTCGCAATGTGTAGCGAACAAGCCGACAGTGTGCAAGCGGGTGAGGAACCATAGTGCGTAGGTCCGTGAGGTTTGAGCTGGCCGTCCGTAGTGTGCGTCCTATTGCGCCTCTGCGGGTGTGAAGCCAGGCCGGCGTGGCAGTCGAAAGGCCACGATGCTCCATCATGGTCGTCCGACCCCCTAGCGTGAGCCGTGCCGCCCGGGGAAGAATAGGTCCCGCGAGGGGGGGTAGTGTATGGTCTCGATGGCCAAGCTTTGTAAGTCTTGGAACCACGGTTTGTGGGGCCAATACGGTGCGATGAGGGTAGCAGCTGCCCCTGATTGGCGTAGTTTTGCACAGAGGGCGGGAAGAGTTGACCACGGCGGATTACAGTAGTTTGTCTCGCGTTGCCACGCGGTGTCTGGGAGGTGTAGACAGTCGACGTCCTCGCATTTGGGGTCGCGCCATCGGGCGTTGAAACGTGGGAGCTGAGCGTTTTCCATTGACGCAAAACGGTCGATAGAATGTGGCCCCCACGCTGACTGAAGGTAGTCGAATATACGAGGGTTTAGCTGCCAGTCGTCGCGGTCGAGTTCCCGGCTCATGCTGTCGGCCCAGATGTTCGCTGCCGAGCGGATGTAACGGGGTCGGATGATGATGTTGTGACGTCGAGCAGGTGCCACAGCCGGCGTAATTCGGTCATCATGACCGAGGAGCGCGTAGTCAACTTCGATAGCGTAGCCACGACGGCTGTGTTGTCCTCGTGAAGTAAAACATGTCGGCCTCGGAGTTGTGGTGGAAAGGACTCGATCGCGAGACGAACGGCACGGAGTTCCTTCCTGGTGATGTGTTGTTCGCGGTCGTCGTCGTACCAAAAACCGCGGGCTTGGTAGGCCGGGTAATCGTTCAGGACGGCTCCCCATCCGTAACCGCTGGAGTCGGCGTGGAGGTGCGCTGTCTCGATGGGTTTATAGATAGAGCGGCCGTTGTGTTGGTCGGGGATTGTACGCCACCACTCGAGGTCGCGTCGTAACTGGTGTGTCATCCGGACACGTCTGCCCCATCCTTTCCGCGTAGCTAGCACGCAGTGTAGTTCGCGCAGAAAGAAACGGGCTGGCGCAATGGCGAGGTAGAGGAATTGCGCCTTGCCAGCGAACGCCGCGAGTTGTCTGGCGGGCAGCCAACGAGCGGTGGTCGCCGCGCGGCCGAGCAACGCGGAAGCGTATTTGGCGAGGGCTTGTAGTTTGTCGGTAGGGGCTCGAAATTCGCCGTTCAAGAGGTCGACTGTCATGCCAAGGTGGGTGCCCACATGTGTGGGCTGCCACATGCCTTTGTCGGGGTTGCGCTCGAGGCCGAGCCGGTGTAGCAGGGTCTCGATGCGGTTTCGGAGCAGTAGAGCTGCCTCGTACGAGTTGGCCATGAATAGGAAGTCGTCCATGTACGGTAGCAAGCGTACGCCGCGCCATCGGACGTTGCGGAGGAAACGTCGAGACGGTTTGTATGGCGTCGCGGAGTTGGCGGTCATCGGTGTAGGCGCTCGTCGCAGGTAGTTTGTGAACGCCTGTGTGAGCTTGCAAAAATAGTTAGCGGACCCCGACCAGCCCATCGGGAGGCATGCGAGGCGCCACAGCTCGCCGCGGTAGTTGACCGTGAAAAAATCGCGGTCCTCTTCTCGGATGCCGAGCGTGTAGTAGCCGTCCGCGAGGTCGAGGGAGACGAAGTAGTCGCCCGGGCGGGACAGGTGGCGTAAGTGTTTGAGGGTCTCGCACGACATCTTGAATTCCGCGCAATAGCTGTTGAGTTCGCGGAGGTCGATGATAAGACGCCACTTGTTCACAACGGGTTTGGGGACGAGGTACATGCGGGAGACGTAGCGGGTGTTGTTGGCGCGCTCCCAAGCCCCGCAGGCCTCGAAGCGTGGAAGCTCCGTAGCTAGGAAGTCGAGTTGAGGCTGGGTGGCGTCCTTCATGGAGACACCGTGGTTGAAAGGTCGGGGACGTAGGCCGTTTTTGAACTTGACCCGCACGCCATGGCGGATCCAGTTCACGACTTGACCGCTCGCGCCGATATGCTCCCACTCCCGCTATCTTAGCCGCACGCGGTGACGCATGTAGTTGGATGACGGGGAGCAGGAATCGGCGCGGCGGGTCACACTATCATTTCATAGTGGTGGGCTTTGCTCCGTCGCTGGGTTTAGTTCCGGCCGCCGCCGCCGCTGCTGCTGCTGCGGCCTTTCGCTTGTCGGCGGCTGCTTTCTTGGCCTTGGCGTCTTGTCCGGGTGGCTTGTCCGGCGTGACTCTCGCGAACGCTGCTCTAGCAGCTGCTTTGCTGGCGGCATGTAGGCTGACTTCGAGCGTCCGATCGACGAACGCTTGGCGTAGCTCGTCCAGTGCGCTCGAGACCGCGGTAGGGCGCGGGCGGCAGAAACGTTCGTGGGCGAGTTCGGCGAACACTCGGTCCGAATCCGAGCTCGTTTGTCCGCCCTTGGAGAGGCGGAGGAAGACCAGTCGAGTACGGGCGGCCTCCTCCGTCGCTGTGTGGGTGCGATGACCCGCTCGGATGAGGGCAACGGCCGCCGCCTGCTCCGCTGGTAGAGGAGGTCCAGTTGACAGCGTGTCCAAAGCCGCGCTGATTGCCGCTTGGCGCAGCTGTCGAAGAAGGCATAGCACCCGATGTGGAGGTACTCGTCGTACCCCGCTTGAGACTTTATGTCGTTGAGGAAGCGGGCCGTGTCGTCCGTTAGCTTCCAAAGACGAGATTCGTCGATGTCGCGAGGGGGTCGCTCCAAACCGACAGGAATGATTTTACCGTAGGCGGCAAAATCGACGAACTCGGGCTCGTGGAGCTCCGGGTCGTCGTGCAGCAAGTCGATAGGCGGCTCAGGGGCTGCCTTACCACCCTCAGTCGCAATGGTCGCGTAAGGGGGAATGGACTGCTGTTGATTCGGAAGCACGGTGGGGCCGATCAATCGTTCGAGTTGGGCTAGTAAGGCGGTGTTAGACGCCTGAATCTGCTCAGCCAATCGGAGTTCGAGGGCCGACACCGCGCTTTGAATCTGTTCGGAAGTACGTTGTTCGATTACAGAGGGGAGAGTGTCGACTCCGGGGGCGGAGGACGACGGCTCAGGCTGCATGTTGTTAGACGGCGACGTAGAACGTGGGGAAGTATCTCGTGACGCTCGAGAACGCATGAGACGATGTAAACTGACACTCTGCTCGACTACGAGAGTCGAGATTGCAATTGCGCGAGCCAGATGGGCGAGCGCAAAGCAGAGAGTGCCATTGCTCGGGGATTGCACCGGCTTAAGGGGCTGCCGCTAGCTAGTGCTGTTGGGGGCAGGGCATGGGGCGTTGCGCTAGGCGTTTCCTCAGTCCTCGAGGGTTACCTCGAGGACTGGGTGAGACGCGCCGCTTTTACAGTAACGCTTTACCGTTCAGGTTTGCGTTCTGTCACATATGTAAGTAAGTTTTGCAAACCTCTAGATTTAAAACAATCTGACTAAATATATAAATCCTGCTGGTGTATACGGGTATCGCAGCTCATTCTGCTAGTACCTGTACATCACTTATTTGATGCGGATTCATTTTATTACATCATATTTACCCTAGGGCACGTTTTGCCAAAGATTTCAGCTTGCTTACAATTTGGCCAAAAGACACCCACAGGCAGGGCCTGGGGGCCGATTAGCGCAGGATTATAGGGTCGGTGGCGGTCCAAAAGCCGGGTGCTTGGTAGCTGGAGTCGTCGTTGAGCACGGCTCCCCATCCGTAGTCGCTAGGATCAGCGTGAAGGTAGGCGGTCTCGATGGGCTTGTAGATTGACCGGCCGTTGTGTTGGGTCGGCACCGTACGCCACCACTCGAGGTCGCGTCGAAGTTGGTGGGTGAGGCGCACGCGTCCCCCCCAACCAGTTCGTGTAGCCAAGACGTTGTGGAGCTCGCGCAAAAAGAATCGCGCGGGCGCGATGGCGAGGTAGAGAAACTGCGCTTTTCCCGCGAAGGCTGCGAGCTGACGTTTAGGCAGCCATCGAGCGTTTGACGCTGCTCGCCCGAGTAAGGAAGAAGCGTGTTGTGCGAGGTGTTGCAGCTTTGCGGGTGGGGCGCGAAACTCGCCGCGTTGCAAATCTACCGTTAAGCCCAGATGGTCGCCGACTTGCGTTGGCGTCCACACACCTTTCTTGGGGTTGCGTTGTAGGCCGAGGCTGTCTAGCAGGGCTTGGACGCGCTGCCGAAGTAGTAACGCGTCGTCGTAAGAATCCGCCAAGAAGAGGAAGTCGTCCATGTAGGGGAGGATTCGTGTACCTCGCCACCGCGCGTTCCGGAGGAAGCGTTTGGACGGTCGGCGTGGGCCGGTCGGTGTAGATGCGGGCGTGGGAGGTGGGGGGCGGCGTAGGTGGTTCGTAAACACTTGCGTGAGCTTGCAAAAGTAGTAAGCGGAGCCCGACCATCCCATGGGGAGGCACGCGAGGCGCCATAGGGTGCCGCGGTAGTTGACCGTGGAGTAATCTCGGTCTTCCTCCCGGATGCCAAGGGTGTAGTACCCATCGGCGAGGTCGAGTGAGACGAAGTAGTCCCCCGGTCGAGAAAGATGGCGTAGGTGCTTGAGTGTCTCGCAGGTCATGTTGAAGGTTGAGCAGTAGCGGTTGAGTTCTCGAAGGTCGATAATCAAGCGCCATTGATTGCATCCGGATTTGGGCACCAAAAACATCCGGGAAACGTAGCGAGGGTTGGTCGAGCGCTCCCACGCACCGCAAGCCTCGAAGCGTGGGAGTTCCGAGTTTAGAAACTCGAGTTGGTCAGGTGTTGCGTTTAGAGATGCCGTGGTTGAATGGTTTGGGACGTACGCCGTGCTTGAACTTCACGCGTACGCCGTGGCGGATCCAACTTAGGACTTGGCCGCTCGCGCCGATGCGCTCCCACTCCCGCCATTTTCGACGTACGCGGTGGCGCATGAAGGAAGATGTCGGGGAGCAGGAATCGGCGCGGCGGGCCACACCATCATTTCTTGCTTGGGGGTTTAGCCGGGTCGGTCGGCTTGGAGGGGGGTGGCGCGTGCTGCGGTTGCTGCTGCTGCAACGGCCTTGCGTTTGTCGGCGGCGGCTTTGCGGGCTCGAGCGTCGGGGCCTGTGGGCTTGTCCGGCGTGATCTTCGCGAAAGCGGCGCCGGCGGCGGCCTTGCTGGCGGCGTGTAAGCTGACTTCCAGCGTGCGGTCGACGAATGCTTGGCGTAGCGCGTCCAATGGGCCGGAGACCGCGGCACGGCGCGGGCGGCAGAAACGCTCGTAGGCAAATTCGGCAAAGACGCGGTCCGTATCCGTGCTCGTTTGTCCGCCCTTGGTGAGGCGGAGGAAGCCCAATCGAGTACGGGCGGCCTCCTCCGTCGCTGTGTGGGTGCGATGACCCGCTCGGATGAGGGCAATCGTTGCCGCCTGCTCTGTCGGTAGAGGTGGGCCGTGCGACAGCGTGTCCAAAGCCGCGCTGATTGCCGCGTTGGCGCAGCTGTCGAAGAAGGCATAGCACCCGATATGTAGGTACTCGTCGTAGGCTGATTGGGTGCGTTTGTCGCTTAGAGCTCGGGCGGTGTCGTCCGTGAGAGTCCAAAGACGAGGTTCGTCGACGTCGCGAGGGGGACGTTCGAGGCCGGCCGGGATGACCTCGCCGTAGTAGGCGAAGTCGACGAAATCGGCCGCGGAGGGGTCGGGTTCGTCGTCAAGCATGTCGATAGGTGGCTCGGGGGCCGCCTTACCACCCTCCGTCGCTGTTGCGTCGGCGGGAATGGACTGCTGTTGATCAGTAGTAGCAGGTGTAGCTGTCGTCTGCTGGAGTTGGGCGAGTAAGGCAGCGTTAGCCGCTAAAAACTGCTCAGTAATCCGTTGTTCCGATGCCAAAACTGCCGTACGAATCTGTTCGGCTGTGCGTTGTTCGAGTGAGGTAGCGTGAGGGTCGGCCGCTGCGGCGGATGTAGACTGCTCATGCTACATGTTGTGGAACTGCGTAGCTGAACGAGGGGAAGTGTCGCGTGACGCTCGAGTGCGCATGGGACGATGGTAAACTGACACCCTACTCGACTACTAGAGTCGAGACTGCATTCGCGCGAAGCCTAGATTGGCTGAGCGCGAAAGCAGAGAGTGCCTAGGCTCGTGGCTAGCTACGGCTTATAAGGCACGGGCTAGCTAGAGCTGACTGTTGGGGAAGTCGTTGGTCGTTGGCTGCGCCTAACTGCTCGGGCAAGGTGGTTGCCTTGCAGGTGAGACGCGCCGATATTAACGGTAAAAGTAACCGCTAGAGTTACTGTCCCGTACACATGGAATTGGATATGCAAACCTCTAGATTCAAATCAATCTGACCATAAATAATAAATGATACCGATGCGGGTTCCCTGCCAGTCCCATATCCCTGGGGCGCAAAAAATATATATATAGGGAAACGTTAGCGGCAATATATATAAATGTCCTTTTTCCCATGTCCCCGTTCCTATTGTCGGTGTTGGTTACAAGAAGAACAAGACGAGCACGGACAGCCCGTTCCTATTGTCCTTCCTCTAATTACATTTCATATTGGTACTATTAGAGGTTTTAATTAGGTTTTTTCCTCTTTTCGTATTTTTGCTTGGTGGCCTCCACTGCTTTTTCTTGTAAGGAATTTTTTTGAATTACAGGGCCAGAAATTCGCAGCAGCATGCGTTACCTCCGACGGTACATCTCCCCTAACGGTTCTGGCGCGCACACGCGCACGGAAGCCACGGATAGTAAAATATCCGCACACTATATGTCGGACAAGCAGCGATTATGTGTCCACCTTCTGCCTTTTGCGAGAGCTAACGCTCACGCAAACGGCATCGCTAGCCATGCAAGGTGTTGATCACTTCAACATCATGCACGAAGCAAGAAATCACACTCCATGAAATCAGATGGCAGACCGCATAGTATTGCCCCACGACCTCTACACCGTTGCGCCTAGTGACACGCCGGAGAAGAAGCCATACCATCAACAATTGTTGACATATATTGTACAATTATTAGCCGCACATGTCGAAACTATCTCCCTCGCTGCCATGCCAACATAAAAGACTACCTCAGCCAACCCCACAGCAAACTTCAACCTAGCTGCGGGTGGACGACACGAGCACGACACTCGACAAGCTAGCAATAACGACAACCCTCTTGAGTACATCGATCCCAAATAGTGGACATGCTACGCTTCACGAACGTTCGCGGAGTGCTTGCCCCCACTAACACAACAACACCATGCATGTGGAACCCTCGACACGACAAGGCTGATAATTTGCATATTGACACAGCTAGAATTTCTTTGCGCGACAAGTACCGAGAACTTTTTTGCTATGGTGTTTTGCGTCCGCCGCTAACGCGGCACTTGAAGATGCAGTGTCCCGAGCAAGCGCTACCTACAACACACACGTTGGAGAGGCGCTAGAATCTTACCTTCGTCGACGACTTCCTCTTGTTCGCTGCGACACGGGAGCTCGCGCTGGCGCTCCACCACCGAGTCGACCACCTCTTCGTATGAAATTGCTCCGCCACCCTACAAGCGGTTTTGGGAACCCAGCCAGACGGGACACCACATGGGTGTCGACATCGACACTACCAGCGGTTACTTCTTCGCGCATGTTGCGAAGCTTCAGAAGCTCGCCAAGCAAGCCCGTCAACTACTGCAACGTTCTGCACGAGCAAGCAAATGGCTAGCCGTAAAAGACATACATCCCTTCGCGAGTCTAGCTTAATACATGTTTCTCGCTACCCCGGCAACAAGATTCTTCCTCCGAGAGTTGCACTCCGTATTGGGCGACAAGTGGGGAGGCCGAGTCCGCCACAACCCTCAACTCCGTCGCGACATGTAGTGGTGGACACATGTCCCCAGTCACGCCAACGGCAAGAACATCCACTGCCCAGTCGAGACAACCTGCCCACTGCGACAATTCACGCTATGGTTGAGGAACCCTTCTCAACGGCAGACTCGAAGTACGCGCCTTATGGGGATAGCATATCGAGAACTAGCACATTTCATGGCCGCCTGGCTGTTCTCAGTTTTTTGCCACATCTTGTTGGCCGGAACATCCTCCTCGACGAGGACAACGAAGCCGTGTGCTACGTCCTAGCCGGTGTGGCATCCCGTTCGCTTGAACTGGTGGAGGAGCTCCGCCGGCTCTGGTTGCTATTGGACAACAACAACGTTCACATCAAGCCCCATTACATTAGATCCGGAGCCAACACTTGGGTAGACAAGCTCAGCCGCCACTTTGACAACGACGACTTGCAGCTCGACCCCATTGTGCTTCACGATATGGATACCCAACTCGGCCCCCACACGATCGACCGCTTCGCATTGGCGCTCAACATGCTACTGCCTCGCTACGACGCAAATTGGCTCGACCCTTCGTGCGAGGCGATGGACGCACTACACCTATCCGACGCCCACTCGCGAGACGAGAACAACTGGTGCAACCTCCCTTGGCGCATGGTACCCGACCTCGCTCAAAAATCCTCCAGAGCGGCGTGACAACTACTATGGTCGCCCCTCGATGGCAAGGAAAAGCGTGGCACGACGTACTTACCGAGATGGCGTGCCAGAAGACGGTCCTCCCGGCGCTCGCTCACTTGTTCCGTCCATACATGGAGGCGGCACAGACGCGGTGCAATCGACAAGCCTCATTGGCCTAGTATTGTCTTCCGGATTCCCTTCCGGCATGGTTGTACCTCCGCCGGGGAACCATGAGTGCCACCCTGACCATTCTCAACACGCGACAAATCATACCCACAGTACAAAGTTACACGTCCCGTGCAACTAAGGTCCGCTGCAAGCTCGAGATTGTTTGCTGCAGCAACCCGAGGGCCAACTCGATGCGCCCCTACATGCAACGCCTATTGGGCACGGACACCCTTGGAGCTAAGACTCTCGAATTACTGACCGCAGTTTGGGCTAAAAGCACGTAGCCGACACTTACGACAACGCGATAAAACCGTACTTCGAGTTTTGCGAGGACCAAAGACTTCCACCAATGGCCGCTACAACAACAACCATTGCGCGCTACTACGGCAGTTTGCCTTTTGTAAGCCAACTGCATACACAAATATGTTCTTGCTTGCATTTGGTGGCGCATGTGGAATAAGAGCATGTGGAGAGAGACGACATATGTCCGACTGTTTAGTGTTTATCATTATACTGTAATTAAACAAAGGAATGGGTATAAAAGGTTATCTCACCTCCTTCTATTGCACTAGGCTTAAATAGCTTCAGCCTAGGTCGCTTGCACGTGCTCTTGCTTGGTCCTTTTGCGAGGTGTTGGGGCTCTCGTAACGGTCTGAACAAACTAACGTCGCGGCTCGTTTGTCTCGTGAAATCAAACTAGCGCGTGATGTAGCCAGTTAGATTATCCATGCGTACATGTAGGTACCGGGAGGTACTAATAGTACGGTACAAGTAATTATACCCTCGCTAAATTGCAATAGCAACGTAACCGCGTGGTACGTCTTTCCGATGGAAAAGAACGAATCAATGAGTAACGAGGACTTGTACAATGTAAAGTAATGTCTTGTAATGTCTTGAAATTGAAATTGAAATTATCCACAACAATACCGGCAAACTAGACCGGCTGTTGTCTATCGGGCCTCTCTACCTAGCCATTCAGGACTTATGAGCGAGTTTAACCCGGGTCTCTTCGACTAGGTGCACCTATTGACACACCTAGCTTCATTGTGTGTCGACGTTTCTCGGGAGTTAAAAAACTGTAAGCAATCACAGCAATTGCCACAGCCCCCCCACCTAAGCAACAACAGCGTAATAATTTTGTAATCAAGGAAAACAGATCTAACAAGAAATCCACTTGACGAGCAGAAATGCAAAATAAAACTGCCGCTCAAACTTCACGATGCACGGCCTGTTAATCCATGAACACTTCCGAGCGCCTGAGTAGAATTGTACGCGAATTCCACTTGAGGCTACAAACATGTCCATACTCCGATCCATCATAGCAAAAGAAATAACTTAGAAGTTGATGAAACGTACTATTGATGCGCTCCGTGAGTCCACCCGTCTCCGGGTGTCGACTGTCGACTAGATAATGTCATGAGTCGCGTGCCGAGGCACTTTCAAAGCGTATGACAGAAGCCACCGAGGCCTTCGTGTCGCGGTCACTAACCATTACTCTAGGCAGTCCATGTAGTCGGTAGAATCCATGTAAAAACAAACCGGCAGTTTCCTTTGCTATTACGCTGTGTGTGTTAGAGTTGGGAACGGATAGTTACACGGAGGTCGTGCCGGCCCCACAAGAGGGGGCCGGCTGTGGCGACTAGCGAAGTGGGAAGAGAGAGATGGCGGCCGGCGAAGGCACCGGCACGGCCGGCCGACCGCCACTAATAGGGAATAGAGTACCGCTAGTAACAGAACACTAAGTACTATGATGACAATAGCTACCTTGTACATAAGCACTAGGCAACGGGATGCTAGTGCTAACACCCCCCTCAAGGTAGCGAGGTCTTGACGTCGTCCTAGCTTGCGTTGAGAAAGGTGCCATCTTGGTCGAAGGTGTAGTGCTTTTAGCGTGTGTCTCAAGCCGGGTAGGTGTAGCGACATGCGCTCACATGAACGTGCCGCCACCGGCGAGTTGCCGATATGAAGCGGTTCCAAATGTACTGTGTAATGTACTAGTCTGACATGTAGCGGAAAAACTGTCCACGGGCGAATTAGTCCACGCGTGAGAGCGACCGGCGAAGAAGAAGCAAAGCCAACAAGGCTGTTAGGAACGTGTAGACACGCAAAGGCATAGACGGGCGTTCGTGTTGACTCCCCCCTTTCGCCGTGGGAAAGTTAAGCTCCTCGCTAAGTAAGGTGAGCGTTGCGGCGTTGCCTCGGGAAAAACAATAACAATACTAATTTAAGTACGCACGGGCCGGATTTTCGCGGGTCGGCCTTAAGAAACCAGATCCGATCGAGAGCATCGGTAGGCTGGAGGCTAGGTGAGACTGAAAACTGGGTGGGGTGACCGTGGCGCCGGGCTCTTTACACACGCTCTTCTCCTTTTTACGTGGGAGATGGTGGGTTAGTCGCGGACAACCAGCTCGAAGGCGAAGCGTGGTGTCGGTCGGACGATGAATTACTAGCGTGGAGCCGAGCACTTTACACACACTCTACTCTTATTGACTTGGGAGTAGTAGGACTAGCGTGGCGCCGAGCGCTTTACACACGCTCTTCTCTAGTGTAACTTGGTGGAGGGCCCATAACCTGTTAGAGTTGGGAACGGATAGTTACACGGAGGTCGTGCCGGCCCCACAAGAGGGGGCCGGCTGTGTCGACTAGAGAAGTGGGAAGAGAGAGATGGCGGCCGGCGAAGGCACCGGCACGGCTGGCCGACCGCCACTAATAAGGAATAGAGTACCGCTAATAACATAACACTAAGTACTAGGATGACAAATAGCCACCTTGTACATAAGCACTAGTGCCTCGGGGATATGTGTATGATAAGTACTACATTTGTATGACTAATCGTACACCAAAGTCTCGTAAAAAACGGGTCAGCCCCACGCGAGGAAAAGTTAGTACTTCGTCAAACTTTGGCACCGTGTACCTGAGGGTGTTCTCTGCTTAACTCCGTTGACTCGGAACCTGGGGTGGTGCGGAAGCGGTTAAAACGTGCAATTTGCCGAGATCGCATGTCGGCGACCCACCACCACCACCTTGAGCAAGACCGTAACGACAGGAGCGCGCCTCTCCGCCCGTAGAGCCCCCCTTAAGCCCCTAAATGATGGTGCACAACGACAACAACCTGACCGAACCTACGGGCTAGTCGGCGAGTCTATCGGTGAAGGCCTGTGGGTGGCAATTTGGGATAGCATGCCGCCGAGACACGAGTCGGCTCGCGCTTTTCGCGTCGAATCCGACAACGCAGGCCGTTTAACCCCAGCACCAACACAAACCAGCAACGCACAACGCGTTGCAGTGCGAATGCCCTTTCAACCCCCCCGGCCAACGGTGCAAATTCCCGGTGCAGCTACGGAGAGTGCGTTACTGGTACCAATTATTATAGGGTCGGTAGTGAGTGATACCGGTCCGCCGACTATCGAACCCACACTACCTATCGACCTTATGTCGGGGGGGTTCCTCCGCTAACTCCACCTCCAGCGACACATCGCCACCTACCGAGGTGGGGGAGATACCCGGCAACACCAGCGAAGCCCTCGATATGGAGGTCGGCTCGTCCGACGACGATGGCGACCCCGCTCTCCCCGACGATACCGCCAAGGACGCCGTGTGGGTCCCACCCGTACCTGGCGACACCGTCACATTACGTCAACCCATGACAATAAACCCAATACCGAGGATGCTCGTGGGTTTCATATCAACGAGCACCATGGGTTTCTCCTACTTGTCATTTCTGTGTGAAGCTATGGGCAAGATCAACGATCGTGCCAACCGCACCGCGCGTCTTAGTCGGTCATTAATTTGTGCGGGGGCGTTTGTTAGGTGCGAGCTTGTAAGCCATGAGGTGAATGTTGCATCGAAATTGCTCAAGGTCCGCCATTACTTTATCATTTTACCCCATGATATGCTCAACATCATAACTCACGGAATTGGTGTGTTTTCGTACTTGCACCGAAGGTAGATTGGCACACACACAGTTTGACACACACCGTGTGAGTGTGTGTGTGTGTGTGTGTGTGTGTGTGTCAGTGTGTAATGTGTGTGTGCCTGTGTGTGTGTGTGCGTGTGTGTGTGTGTGTGTGCTTGTGCGTGTGTGTGTGTGTGTGTGTGTGTGTGTCAGTGTGTAATGTGTGTGTGCCTGTGTGTGTATGTGTGTGTGCGTGTGTGTGTGTGTGTGTGTGTGTGTGTGTGTGTGTGTGTGTGTGTGTGTGTGTGTGTGTGTGTGCGCGCCAGTGTGTGTGCCAGTGTGCGTGTGTCTGTATGTGTGTCAGTGTGTATTAGTGTAGGTGTGCCAGTGTGTGTGTGTCACTGTGTATTTGTGTCTGTGTGTGCGCCTGTGTGCCTGTGCGTCAGTGTGTGTGTGTGTGAGAGTGTATCAGTGAAGGCTGTAATTATAATCACGAAAATGTTAACCATTATTGTCATTGTCTCCAGGCAATAAGCACAACTGTTATGTCCTTATCCGGCCGGCAGACTTCATCAGCAATGTATGCATCGCGCATGGTCGCGGTTAATGCAAGGTGGTGCGATAAGATAGATTAATTTTCAGAGGGGATGCTCGCGATTATCCAGTGTTTACAGGTAGTATGCACAGCCACATCTGTCCTAGCAACTTCACCATACAGTCGGAACAAAAGAGAGTTGGTTCCGACTAGCGACTACATTACCCAGTATTTGCGCTACCGACTGTTGGAAGCTAATCAAGTTTCACGTCTCTGCTTCCCACCCCTACTCAGCTCTAACTATCAAGAACTTCGCTGAGATTTTAAGTAAGACTTTGGTCTACAACGGGCTACAAGATCACGTTGTGCCGGCCCAACGTCGGGGAAGGACATTATCCGTACCTTTGGCCGAACCGAAACGGATCCTCCAAGACGAGCGCGCCCACGTCCCCGGTAACTTGGGCCGCTCCAAAAAGGCCCGAAGCAAGCAAGCTCGCTGCCTCCGGTGCTACCGCGACGAGGGTGTCCTTCACTAGACGTCTTTTTACTGCGTGTAGTGTGAGATTCCCTTGTGTATGCCCGGCTCCCGCTACAGCCGCTACTGCTTCGAGCACCACATGCGACTAGACCCGGTCGCCCTTGGCAACATGAACCGGGTCCGCACGGAATAAACACGCCCCACTGATCCGCCCCCGCTATCCAATATCCTTCTCGCCTCCACTGTTGGGCGGGCATGGTCATACCATACCTTATGATAGGGATGGTCGCTCGATCTGTAGCCGAAGTCGGTGGTGCAGACGATACTGAGCTTAGGCGTGTCTGCCGCTACTTTAGATATTCACTGACTGTACATAGCGGTATTTAACAGAAAAAGTACTGATTATGAAAACGGATAATCATACATGCCGATGTATGATATATCAGATCATACACATATCCCCGAGGCACTAGGCAACGGGATGCTAGTGCTAACAGTTTGCACAACAAGAAATGGGCCATTCTAGTAAGATGGTCGACCACAATCAACACAATGTCAAAGCCATTGCTCACTAGCAAGTGCGTTAAGTAGTTAAGCCCCACACAATGCCACATTATGGGTGGAATCTGTAAAAGGTAAAGAGTCGCAGCCATGTGGTTGAATCTTAGCTCGTTGACACACGACGCAGTGCTCACAAAAGTCTTGAACATTTTGGCAAATTCGTTTTCACTAGAATCTATCGAGCGCTTTAGCAAGTGTCAACTCCTATGTGACCAGCTAACTGAATATCGTGCAATATTGAAATAATTCTCAGTCGGAGCGCAGAGGTCCGCGGGACATACGGGCGATCGAGGAGCCAAAAGTAGTTACCTCTGGTTGCAATCCGGCTGTCTTTCGTCCGCTGACGCTCGACCCCATAAAACGAGTCGTGGGAGTATTCCTCGAGAACGAGATAAGCAAAGTCATGGCTCAAGTGCAACGCCTTAACAATCACTAAGTTTGATTGTGCGTCGCTAAACAGCGGCTAGGACTTCCGTCGTAAACCTTCATGTGACGGAACCTCGCCATCTCAAAACATTGGAAATGTGGCTTGAAGTACGAAATTTGGTCTCCAATTTAACGGATAAGCATCGCTCAGGGCTTCCTTGCGGTACGTAAGTGTCATCGTGCCCATAAACGGCTGCAAGTCTCGCAGGTAACGAGCTTGCCGCTTGTTCAACGTGTCGTTCGGCTGCCCGAGAAAACGTTGCATTGTGTCGTGGTATGTTACGACAAGGAACTTAGAGCAACCTTCCATGTAATACCTCCAATGCTTAACCACCTCACATACGACCAAAGCCTCCAAATCATACGCGGAGTAGTGTTGCCGCGCTCAATTGGATTCAGCTTACGCGCCCAGTAAGAGAATGGTATGGTTTAAGTCAACCTCCTTGGTCTTGCGGTATGACTCTTGCAATTCCCACTGACGAAACATGTGTAGCCACGGTGAACGCCACGTCCGAGTTGACCTCCGCAAGGATCATGCATTGCGCGGAAATGAGTCGTAACCTAAGAGTGGCAAAGGCTTCCAAACACGCAGGTGTGAACGTAACCCTATGTGGCAGGGACTTCCGTCAATGGAGCCGTAAGGTCGCTAAAATGATGGGTATCTTAACGTAGAAGTTGCAAAACTCCACAAAACTGCGAGCCTCCTTCTGCGTCGTAGGCATTGGCCAGTATGCAACGGCATGGACTCTCTTAGCCGAACCCGAAGTTTTATAACCCGACACATTGTAGTAGCCCAAGGACTCTGTCCCCTCAAGACCTGTTGTAAGTAATACCGCATACGTATTAGTTGCGGATAGCTAATGTAAGCTACTCTAGATATGATTAGTACATGTCTAGATCGGACATACCGATAAACTGTTTGACTCGGAACAGAGCTGTCGCTAGGCTACAGCTCTCACACTTATGTTGTCCCGACACCACGCCTGTAGGCTGATTGTCGCCGTAACTGTTCCGTTTGCGGGACTGTGACTGTAACTACGTTTGCGTAAGTTATCTTCCACACTAACTGTGTTTGCCTGGTTCAATAGGTTATGGGCCCCCGCCTCCCGTCACCCACGCGCGACAACATGGTTCGGCGAGCTGCGATCGACAGCTCTCCCGCAGAAGGCAAGTTTCTCTAGACACCTAGTACTTTCAACTTGTAGTCGGCGGTATCGCCAGTATAAACTGCGATTTAAAACCCGCCACCCCCCTCTTAAGTCAGCCACTCGACGGCGATAGCCAGCCACCCACACCGACGCACTCGTCGTGCGTGGACAGGGTGCACACAAGTCCAAGCTGGAGAACGGGGGGGCGCACTGTCGGGTGAATACGCATCCACAGGTTGCACGCCAGCCGTAGCTTACCTTTTTTTTTTTTATATTATCTTAGCGACTCAGCCGCCAGCGCAGCGCTCCACCTGTCCTGGCCTTGGCCTCGACTTGTGCCCCACATTGGGTGGAGGATACAAAGAAGGTGCTCTGAGACACCCCGGGGCTACAGGCCGAGGGGTCGGCGGGCATCAGGCCGTCTTTTTGAAACCGCTGTTAGGCACGAGTCCGGCTAGCGGTTTTTACCGCTGCCTGTTTTTTATTCGGCTCTTTCTTTTTCGCCCTCTGTCGAAATGGCGCCGAAAACTCCGCATGTTTCACTTCCTGATTCCCTTGACCCAGGCTCTCAACAGAGCAATCTCGATACCACCCAGGGTATTCTCGCGCTGCTCCTTGAGCAAATGACGCGCCTTGAAGCGTACCGAAACTTTTCTTTTATAAGAAGAAACATTTCTGATGTCGCAACTTCAAGCCCTCATCCTTAAAACGTTGAAGCACAAGACGCAGGTGCTTGAGGTGCTCCTGCAATGTGCGACTATAGACACAAACGTCGTCGAGGTAGACGGCAACGAAGCAATGTAAAAAGTCCGGAATGTCCCCTTGCTGTGCAGTGACGCAAGTTCCGACCGTATTGCCGCTCCATGCAAGCTTGATGTCGATCGGTACCGGGATGTGTGCCGCGGGAGGGTATGTCATGGACTCTGCGGTCGGGGCCGCCGACCCCTCGGACTTAACGGAGTGGGGTGCATATCGTGCGGGCCGAGGAGGCTTGTTTTGCGAAAAGACTCTAGCTGTCTTGTTGAGCCGTTGAACATGAGCAGCGGCGACAAAGCATGAAGATGACTCACGGTCAGTGCGGTGCGACGAGGTATCGTATGCTGCGGCGTCGTCGGATATATCCTCCGGGGCATCCTCGAGGGCTGAGAATGAGTTACAGTAGGGACTGCGATCTGCGTGGTGCCCGCGCATGAGAGATTGGCACTGGGTGCCCCCCCCCGAGACTAGTTGGTGGAGAGGCTTGGGAAGTGCCACATGCGACCGGCGGTGCGGCCGGAGCGTGCGCGGGCTGTGATTCAACAGAAACAATGTTGATGGATCGGACGAGTTTGCCAGTGGCTAGGTTGAGAAGCCAATAGCCGGGACCGTCATCGCAGTACCCGATGAACATACAACGAAGGGCCTTGGGGGAAAGCTTGGCTCGATATTGGTCTTCCAAACGGAGGTATGCAGAGCATCCGAAAACCTTGAGGTGAGAGAGGTCAGCATGGGCGCCATGAAGAACACACTTATTACGCCACCCGAGCCACCGGAGGCGGCTAGCGTAATAAGTGTGTTGCGAAGGTAAACAGTCGTGCGCATGGCAAGGCCCCAATACTTTGAAGGGAAATTGGCATGTTGCATCATGGCAGCGGCGGAGTCCGCGAGAGTAGCCCACTGACGTTCCATTTTGGTGAGTTGGTTGTGTGTATACGGCGCCGTGAACATCGCAGTGAAACCGAAGGACGAAACCATGGTGCGACATGCAACGTCGAGATAATTGGGATCACCATCGAACTTGATGGTCGGTCGGAAAGCACGATGTGGATATAGGCGAGAGTGCAAGTTCCGGACGTCAGTGAGAAGAAGAGGAAAGAGTAGAAACAACTGCCTTTTTGGACGGGAGTGCAAGGATCCAAACATAGTTCGAGAAATGATCAATTACACCGACCAGGTATTAGGCTCCCCCCGGCCCGGTCTCTTTGAGCGGGCCGAAAATGTCAGAGCTGAAGACCTGAAAGCAAGCTGTGGCTTTGGTGCCTTGTTTGGTGTTAACAGCCGCATGGTGTAGTTTGGCTAAAATACAAGGTTCACAAGACAAAAGCGGAACGTGGCTGTCGTACTTCGCTCCAATGATGTCCTCGCTGCGTAGAGCGAGCGTAATGGTGTCCTTGCTAGGGTGACCAAGGCGTTGATGCCGCAAAATGGTGTCATTAGAAGTAGGACCGGACCCCTTGTAAGCCATGAGGGAAGAGAACTCACCGGGAAGGGTTTGAAGGTGAGGGAGTTGATTGTGCATGACGAGGATGAAGCTTCCGTGTTGATAAGTGGCAGTGGGCTCGCCAACGGCCAACGGTAATGGAAGCTGATGTTGTGCCTGTCGCGGAGGTGCTATTGAGATACGATGCTCGGAGCGCCGCGGTGGACCATGTTGGGGGCATGAGCAGCCCTGATGTGGGTTCGGCGGGTGTGGCCATCTTGATAGGCTAGATGGAGTTCAACGAGGCCATAGTCGTGAATGTGGACGTCCAGACCTTTGACATGGACGGGGTTGCGAAGGCGGGTGTAGGTGCCTTTAAGAAAGGCGGAGCGATGCGCTTCGAGGCTTACGTTGGCATCGGCATCAACAAAGCGGAGAGCGGTGGGAGTGGAAGAAAGGAAGACGCTGTATGCGGAGGGGGAGCATGTTAGCACTAGCATCCCGTTGCATAGTGCTTATGTACAAGGTAGCTATTTGTCATTCTAGTACTTAGTGTTATGCTATTAGCGGTACTCTAATCCCTATTTGTGGCGGTCGGCCGGCCCTTGCCGGTGCCTTCGCCGGCCGCCATCTCTCTCTTCTCACTTCTCTAGTCACCACAGCCGGCCCCCCTTGTGGGGCCGGCACGACCTCCGTGTAACTATCCGTTCCCAACTCTAACAGGTTATGGGCCCTCCACCAAGTTACACTAGAGAAGAGCGTGTGGAAAGCGCTCGGCGCCACGCTAGTCCTACCTCCTCCCACGTAAAAAAGAGTAGAGCGTGTGTAAAGCGCTCGGCGCCACGCTAGTAATTCATCGTCCCACCGACCCCACGCTTCGCCTTCGAGCTGGTTGTCCGCGACTGTCCTACCATCTCCCACGTAAAAAGGAGAAGAGCGTGTGTAAAGCGCCCGGCGCCACGTTCGCCCCACCCAACTTTCAGTCTCACCTAGCCTTTCAGTACTTTAATTAGTACTGTTATTGTTTTTTCAGAAGTGGGGTAATCAATAGAAGGGCAGTCGTCGGAGGAGGAGGACGCATCGGGGTCGTGCGCATGAAAATCTGTGTCCAACATGCCACTGAGCTGAAATTGTTTATCGGAAGGGGAGAGGGAGGGCGTGGTAGACCGGGAGTAAGATCGGTGTTGGGAGTCAATGAGGATAGACTGCAGGACACGGATGACGCTAGATGTTTGAGGGTGGAGGTGTTCGTTCATGTCGGGAGGATGCTGCACGCCGGGAAGAAGGGCAACGAGGTTGCCGTAGTTGGGTTGAGTGAGGCTGTGGATGATGCCCGAGAGCCATGCCGCTGTAGTTTCAGTGCGCCCGGCAGGCAAGGGTGTCCCATGAGAAGCGGCAATGTTGCGCCGTGTTAGGGGCCAATCCGCCCAGTCAGTGAGGGGGGCGGATGCCCCAGCGAGGGCAATGTGTTCATCTAAAGGAGTCATGAGGTCGTTGTGGTAAAGACCACGGAGCGCCTCGGTGGGCGCGAATGATCCCCATCGAGGGGGGGAACCCTTGGCCCATAGGTAATCTGTCATCGGGAAATCTGCGCGAAGGTGGTAGACGAGGGTGCGCAGCTGCTGGCCAGGGAGGTAGACGACGTATTGTTCGGTGGTGTCGGGGGGTGACCCCCCTTTAGCACGAAAGCCGGCAGCCATGTTGATGGATGGCGCCCCATCTAATTCAAAGAAGGACATGAGGGCAGATTCGGCGGAAGCGAGGTCGCCGGTTGGAGCTTGCATGTTGGTGTGTGAGACCGAAGGGGGAGCATAAGATGTGTCACGGGCGCAATACCCACGTCCTCCACGACCCCAACGACCCCCCCGGCCGCGAGGTCCGCGGCCGCGCCCGCGCGGGGCGGAAGGGTGGGCAGCGTATGGTTGTTGTCGCTGGTGTGGCTGCAGGGGAAGAGGGCAGTATTGATGCCAATGAAACCGGTTTGCCATAGGAATGCCCGCCTCATAGTAGTGGCGGCAGGGGGGGAGGCCCCCTCTTGGGCGCATAGCTATCTGCGCGCGCAGCTAATGCTTCCTCAACCGCGGCTTTAGCAGCGAAATTAAATGCCCTTGGGTCATACAACCCATGGCGTGTTGTGGCCGGTTGGTGGCAAGGGAATGAGGTGTGGGAGTGATGCTGGATGAGCATTGTACATAGCTAGGTAAACGGTACCGATGTTGCTGCTTGACCATTTTGTCTAGCGTCTAGGGCAGCAATAATGCTTGCACGTGCGCTAGAGAGCTTGTTGTTAAGGTTATGAAGACTAGCAGCAACCAAGAGGTTTCCATTAACCATTTCTTCGTCTTCATTAATGTCTTGGTAAGAGTGTAGCATACGTTGTAAGTAAGCGTCGATGTTTTGTTTGTCTCCTTGAGGTTCCATTAATTCTATAAGCAAGGTAACTGTTCGGCCAATGCCCCTCTGATCAAATAAATCAATGAGCGCACGCTAGGCATCTGAACCTGGCGACACTCGCGTCGAAAAAGAGGGATCACGCTGAAAGTTGGACAGGGCCATAGCCGCACTAGGATGTTTCATAACGACACAGAGGTAGTGTGGCGGTTAGCCTCTGAAAGCTAAACGCTAGCACAAATCTGTTCTAGTCTGTCTAGTTCTGTTGTTGCAAGATGGCAAAAGATGTTGTCGAGAGGCAATAGTGAAAAATGTTGCTCTGCTGTACTTAGGCAGTAGATGTTGTAAGTGAACAAAGGAATTGTTAAAAGGTTCTGTCACCTCCCTCTATTGCACTGGGCTTAAATAGGTTTCAACCCAGACTAGTCACGCCTGCAAGCTACGCTTACGTGTCAGGCGTTAGTGCTGTTTAACCGTCGTCATCCGCCTCGAGACGCGGCCTGCCTAGCATTGGGTTTCACGACGCGGCTCCTTCTGCATTGAAGAGCTCGTTCTGGCGCGTCATCTGGTTGGTTAGATTAATTATGCATATCTGTACGTACCGGGAGGTACTGGTCGTACTGTAGCATCAGCACCATTACAATATTGCAGTAGCGACGTACCCACGAATATACGTCCGTCCTGTGGAAAAGCACGATTTGGTATCCGTAACGAGTACATGTACAATGTCCTGCAATGTACTGTTGCAGGACTGTACTCGTCACACTCGTACCCTCCCCCTCTTGACAGATCAATGAGGCCGCCGCGAGGCAAACCTCCGTGGTTCTTGGCTCCTTTACTGAAGCAGTTACTGGGACTCAGGAATGCGCGCTGGGTGAGCGTGCATGAAGTCAATGTACGCCTGAGTCTTGGCGAACTTGCGCCATTGAGGCGTCTCCAAGAATTCTTGTAACGCAATCGTTCGATGCACCTCGTTCAACCGGTGCCAGACAGGTGGAATGTCGCCATCACTGAAGTGCGTCATGAAGAGCAGATATTTGCCCCGTCGCCCAGGTAGCGACTTGATGCACACAGCAGAGATGTGCGAGACGTCAAACTCCTCGTCGTCTTCTTCAGGTACAGTCACCGGGACAGCTGGTCGTAGCGGAGCGGTAGAGCAGGGTCGTAAGTTGTTAACATGGAACACAGGATGTAAGCGTACTGTCGCTGTTAGTTTCAATCTGTAACTGTGTTTCCCAATCTGCTCCTCCACTGGAAAAGGGCCGAGCTGTCTGTCTCTGAGTTTCCGGTTTGGTTGTCCTCGCAGAAAAAGATTTGTTGTGACGACTGACACCTTGTCTCCCTTAGCGAAGTGTGGTGTTGTAGACGGTTTTGTGCGTGCTTGCATCTCGTCTTTGTGAAGTTGTAACACAGAGCGTACCAGGGTGTGTACTTCTTGTAATAATCTCAACCGTTTTGTTGCGTCTTGCGAAATTGGAATCGATGGTCGTATGCTAAAGAGCAGCTCAGGAGGCTCCTCAGGAGAAAAACCAAAGTTAGCCTCGAACGGTGTGTGCTCAATTCCGAGTGCACGCGAAGCGTTGTACGCAAACTCCACTTGCGGCAGAAGTGTCGACCAATCAGAACCATCGTAGCAACAGAAGCAACGAAGAAGCTGCTGAAACGTGCTGTTCACGCGCTCTGTCAACCCGTCTGTTTCTGGGTGTCGACTGGAAGACATGTTCAGACGCGTTCCAAGGCGTCTACACAGTGTCTGCCAGAAAGCGCTGACAAATTTCGGGTCGCGGTCGCTGATCAGCACACGGGGAAGTCCATGTAAGCGGTAGACTCCCTGTAAAAACAAAGTGGCAGTTTCTTCGGCAGTAATCGACTCTGTACATGGCAGAAAATGGGCCATTCGAGTTAGATGGTCTACTACAATCAGCACACTGTTAAAGCCGTTGCTTTAAGGCAAGTGTGTCAGGTAGTCAAGACCAAGTGTGTGCCACGGTCTGGGTGGAACAGGTAATGGGTAAGGAGTCGCAGCCATCTGCGGTCGAATCTTCGCTCGTCGACACACGACGCAGCGTTCACAAAAGTCTTTCACGTCATGGCGGATTCGTTTCCACCAGAATCTGTCGAGTGCTTTAGCAAGAGTGCTAGCAACTCCTCTGTGACCAGCTGACGAACTTTCGTGCAGCTCTGTGATCAATCTCAGTCGGAGCTCAGAGTTCTGTGGTACACAGAGGCGATTAAGGCGCCAAAAGTATCCGTCTCTGGCTTCTATCCGAATGTCTCTTGTCCACTCACCCTCGTCCCCATAAAACGAATCTTGTGAGAACCCCTCGCGAATGAGATCAGCGAACTCAGGGCTCAGCTGCAGTGCGTCAACAGTAAGTGAATTTAACTGTGCGTCTTCAAACAGCAGCTGGGACTTCCGTCGTAATTCTCGTTCTGACGGAACCTCGCCATCCCAAAATAAGGGTACTGTGGCCTGAGGTACGAAGTCTGGACGCCGGCTTAACGGGTCAGCCTCGTTCAGAGCTCCCTTGCGATATGCAAGTGTCATCGAGCCCACAAACGGTTGCAAATCCCGCAGGTATCTTGCTTGCCGCTTGTTCAGCCTCTTGTTCGGTTGCCTGAGCAGATGTCGCAGTGTGTCGTGGTCTGTTACGACAAGGAACTTAGAACAGCCTTCAAGATAACACCTCCAATGCTTGACAGCTTCGCATACGGCCAAAGCTTCTAAGTCGTACGCAGAGTAAGTGTTACCACGCTCAGCTGGATTCAGCTTGCGCGCCCAGTAAGAGACTGGTTGAAGACCGCCTCCTTGGTCTTGCAACAGGACTGCTGCAATCCCCACTGTTGAAGCATCTGTAGCCACGGTGAACGTCGCGTCCGAGCCGACCTCCGGAAGAATCATGTATGGCGCGGAAATGAGCCGTAACTTGAGAGTCTCGAAGGCTTCCAAACAGGCAGGCGTCAGCGTAACCTTTTGTGGCTGAGACTTCCGCAGTAAGTCCGTCAATGGAGCCGTAAGGTCGCTAAAGTGGTGTATAAATCTGGCATAGAAGTTGCAGAACTGTACGAAACTGCGAACCTCCTTCTGCGTCTTGGGCACTGGCCAGTCTGCAACGGCCTCGACTTTCTTTGTGGAAACCGCAATTTTACCGGCTGACACAGTGTAGCCCAGGTATTCCATCTGTTGTAATCCGAAGAAGCATTTCTTAAGGCGTAATTTCAGCCCTTCCTCCTTGAATCGCTGCAGCACTAGACGTAGGTGCTCCAGGTGCTCCTCCAATGTTCGACTGAAAATGCAGACGTCATCCAGGTAGACTGTCACGAACTTATGTAAAAAGTCGCGAAGAATGTCGTTCATCATACTCTGAAATGTAGCTGGTGCGTTGCACAGCCCAAACGGCATGGCGACCCATTCCATTAAGCCAGCAGGGGTTTGAAAAGCCGTCTTGTGAACGTCCTGGTCACGCACTCGAACTTGCCAGAATCCCGAAGCGAGGTCGAGGTGTGTGTTAAAATTCGCGTCCTTAAGTTCGTCCAGAGTATCATCCACACGCGGTAGTGGGTAAGCGTCTTTACCCGTAACCTCGTTAAGGCCACGATAGTCAATGCACAGACGTAGCGAGCCATCAGCTTTCCGCACAAAAAGAATTGGCGAGCCGAACTCACTGTAGCTGGGACGTACTAAACCAGCTTCCACTGCGTCTTTGAGCTGTCGATTAAGCTCAGCGCGCTTTGCGGGTGACAATCTGTTCAGACGTTGACATCGCATTGGTCCAATTGTTTCAATGGGATGATCCCACTGTCGGCTTACAGGTGGAGAGTCCACAGGTTGCAGTATCTCCGGGAAATCATCAAAGAGTAACGACCGGAAGTTGTCACGTTGTTCTGCAGTTAGCTCCTCTCCAGTGTGAAAGTCTGTCGGTTGTTTAGCGGCTGACGTGAGTTCAATGACGTAAAAATCAGCATGACGTCCCCTGCTGCGGCGCGTCTTGCGCATGAGTTTTTGAACTTTCGTAGATGACATGAGTAGACACTATGGGCGTCGTTCCTCGAGGGTAGTCTCCACAGCTGTGCCGTCCATTAGTGTAAAAATTCTGGTTGTACCAAACTGTAAAGAGGCTTGTTCGTCATCAAGCCATGGTAAACCCAGGATTAAATCAGCTGTGCGTAAATCACGTAAGACGTAGAAAGTCCGGCGAAATTCGTGTCGAGGCAGCTCAAAAGTGACGTCACAGACTGTCGTAGAAGTCACTCGTTGTCCGTTAGCGAGTCGAACTGGAGTCTTACTTGCAGACTTCCGAGTCTGTAAAGCAAAGCGTCGTACAAAGTCTTCTGACACAAAATCAAGCGTCGCAGCGCAGTCCACTAATCCAGAAATTTGGTGTCTGCCATCAGGAGTTTTGACAGTCAGCTCAGTTCGAATTAACGGGCGAGATTCCGTGAGGTCAGTCAGTAGAGCTGTAGCTGGCGAAGAAAATTGTCGCAGCGTAGCGATGGAAGGTTCCGCGTTGTCTGAAGGTACAGGTACCGAGTCGGGTTGATCAGGTGCTGCAGGTTCTGGTGAGTCGTTAAACACACAATCTGCGTCGACTAACCACAGCTGTACAGGCCAAGGGGGTGGAGCAACCACCTCTTGTTGCGCTGGGTTCTCCAGTGACTGACGAGTAAAAAGCTGAGTTCTCGCTGGGAATTCTTGGTAGAGTTTCCAGTGCTTAGTCACTCGAGAAAATTTCGCCCACTTCGGTAGTACAAAAAAACGTATCCTACCGTCACTAAAGACAGTAAAAAGATCCAAAGTACTACTAAAGTACTACTGACGTAAAAAATATAGGGGATGGGTCGGTAGCTCGGATGAGCAACGCCGACCGTCTTCGCTCCGGGCTTGGCCTCCCTATGAGCGATAGACTGGTGACCACAGGGCCCGTCGGACGACGGGCACCGATCACCTCTCCCCACCCGAGCCTAGCTCACCCAGGTCAGTGGATCCGTAGGCACATCAGACGGTACACACTCCAAGGCGCAACTTTCACAAATTTGAATTCGGTTCACATGCCGGAATCTGCGCCGCCCACATCTCAAACACTCCGAGTACTCCGTCCAATACAACGACACTCGTACGTCTCAAATAGATTACAAAAATCACCCTCCCACGGAGCCGGCGCACTCCCACGCGCCCCTCCGAGCATCCGGACGTTCCCATCAGACGTCCGTGAAGAACAAACCCATGTCCCATTAGACCTGGTCGTGTGCCGCCAACACACGCTGACCACCTCTAACCCTCTCTATCCCCACTCCAAAACCACCACATACACACACATCGACACCCACCTTACGACCACTATGTCATCACCTTCTACCCTCCCGGAATCATACAAACAGGTCCTCCTCAAAGACCGCCCTCCACCCCTCTTCGCGGACGACCACATCGGCCCCCGTAACCGCCTTGTGGGACACCCACTTGCTCCATTCCTTACGGCCCCTCAGCTCGCAATTGCAGACTATGGACGAGGCACGCCCCTGGAACCCACGCCGGGCACAGGGCTTCAAACTCCCCTGGTCCTCTCCACCCCGACGACTGCCCCCGACCTCGGACGGGCCGTTGACCTATCTGCTCGCCTGATCGACTCTTACCTCCTGACATGCCAGTACTCCACCGCCCCTCCTGACACTGCCAGCTTCTGGCTCCACGGTGTGTTCCTCCCGAACACGCCGTCTTCCTCACTCATGCTTATCTCCGCTTGCTCTCTCGCTCGACGCTGGCTTCTAGAAAAAGTTCACGCCCTAACCGATATCCCGGCCCGCGCGAGAAATATAATCGGTCGGGAACTCGCCCATCGTGCGAAATGGACAGCCTCAGTCACCCGCACCCCACACCCAGCCATGCCCCAGCAACACGATCTCACCCCTCTGCCCGTCGCACTCTCACATGGCCACCATGAGGTCCGGCTGGACATCCCCACCTCCTGCATCACAGTTGGCCTGCTTTACCAGCTCGCTTCACGCCAGCGTGAACTCCCGTCGGGAGGTCCAACGCCACCCAGTGCCGCCTCGGACCCACAACTCTCCACCACCCTGAGACAGCAGGAAATTCAGATTATACGTGCTGTAGCCGTTCCCGCAGTTTCAGGCGAACGCATGAAAATTAGCCCCCCCATGTTCACTCATCTCTCCGGCCCAGACGTCGTTCCCCTTATACATGCCCTCCTGCTAGATCGACTCGCCACGGAACTCGCCGACACCTGGAACGCCAGCGCCACCACCCCTGCAATTCTCACCCCGCAAGACACACACTTCCCTCCTTCCCCGTCTTAACCCCCTCTTGCAAAATCACATAACCGAATGGTCACAAGTCCTCCTCCGCGCCACCCCTTCCTCCTTCATCCTCAAATCCTGCCAGTCCATCACCAAACTCACGGGGTCCAACACCTCCCTCACTATCCCAATACGCCTTCTCGCCGCAGTCCTCACCGAACCCACCGACACCGTCCACAACCGCCTCCCCGTCACAAACCTCAATCCCAAACAAGCATCCCCCCCCACCACTCTCCACCCCTCATGGGTTCCCCTCCTCACGTCACACCTCCCCCGCCCTCCTCACACTCTCTCCCTCTTCATCCACTCCTCCCGCACCAACACCTACTCCCCCACTGCACCCATCTCGCACATAGACACAAAATACCTCTCCCCCTCAAACCACCATTTCCCCCCCTGCGACGTAACGCGAATCATCTCCCAACACAAAGACACAGAATACGGACAGACCCAATACATGGTCGAATGGGCCCCGGAACACCTCACGGACTGGGATATACAACTCCAACTGGACGACGGCTTCCGACTCATCTCTTCCACCCCCACCTCGGTAAACCTACCCACCCCCACCCCCACCGATTGCTCCATATGCCACAACCCTCTGCACTTAGAACCCACCTCCACCTGTAGCACATGCCCGCACTTTGCCGTCCACTCCTAATGCCGCCCCGCCTTAGGCCCCGCCTCATGGCAATGCGACTGGTGCGCTCGCGGCAAACAACACGACCTCACCCGCCTCCACGAGGTCCAGTGGGCGCCTTGCCTTCAACTACACGACACCATCAGTGAGACCCCCTCCGGCCCCACCGCCCTCACCGCATTTAACTCCGGTTTTGTCCCCTCCACCACACCCATCCTGCCAGAACCCGGACCGCCACCTTGGACACACCGCCTTATCACATTCAACCACACCCCCATCAACCCTGACCTCGACATGCTCCCAACCGGTAAATTCGCCATCCACACACACCCATCACTCCACGACACAACCATACTATGCACCCCCGACGGCCGCGCGGTAACCACCCTTAACGGCCCCCGCGTCCGCCACCTATACCAACTCTTTCGCCCCGACCTCTCCGACCATACATTCGAAGAGGAGGTCTACAACCTCCTCACTCGCCTAGGCTCCCGCTCTGAAATCCACTCTCCTACACCCGCCACCACCACCCGCAACAGATGGGCCACCATAGAAGACCTCCTCTCGGCTCTCCGTCACACATTCCACATCCAGACAGAACTCTACTCAGACCCCCTCAATAAATCACTCCACTCGCACACCTACCACTCACTCTACCCCGAAGACATAGTCTTCTCATCCGGCGGCAGCAATGCCCCACACACATGGCAAGGCACCAACATAGCCAACCCCGAATACGACCACGAATGCATGCGCCGAGCCATGGAACATGCAATCACCAGCGCACACCGCACAGCCTCACACACCCCCAGCGCTACCATCCTCATACTCCCCCGTTGGGAACACACCCCATACCGCCACTCCAAGTATATCAACTCCCCCTACACACATCACCTATACACCCTTCCCAATGACGCGAACACCTTCTTACCCCCAGACCAACACACATGCCACCCCACCCCTACCCCATTCGGAACACGCTGGATGGTCGACATCTACCTAGTAGCTAACTCCCTCGCACTCCCCACCCTACCCTCACACACTGCCATGACCGCACTCCACAACACCCTCGAGTCCATATACGACACACACCTCCCGAACCCCACCATCACCATACCACCTCCATACCTCACAGACTCCTACTCACCTCACTCCGCAGGCATATACTACCTTCCCCCCAACCCCACTCACCCCCTTACCTACCCCCTCCAAAAACGCACACAACTAACATACTCCCCCACCAGAGGCGCTCTTGCTTGGAACTGGCAGGACTTCGTATACAGAGACGGCTCGAAAAAAGGAAGCAGCTCCCCTCTAGGGGCCGCAGCCACCCACCCAGCCTCGGACACCACCGTCAAAATCCTGGTGACCTCTACCCCTCCCTCCCATACTATCAATCGAGCCGAACTAGCTGGCATTGACATAGTCCTCCAACTAGGCCATACCCACCTCCTAACTGACAGTGCGTGCTCCCTCCGTCTCATACAAGGATACCTTAACTGCCCCTCCGCTTATAGGCACAACATCCACCGCGACACACTCCTCTCTATCACACGCACCATCATAACCCGCTGCAACGCAGGCATCCGCACACATCTCGGGAAAATTAAAGCACACAACCACTCACTCGGCAACGACCTCGCTGACGCACTCGCTAACCAGATAGCGGATGGTCAAACACCAAACACCACATACAACACAGGCTCGGACGTGTCCATTGGTCACTGGACCTGGCCTTACACCCTCATACCACAGACTCAAGGGGCACCCATACCACACATATACACAAACCTCAAAGCCGACGCACACACCCACAGCTGCAAACACACACTTACACCCCTCTCACAGACATCCAAACACGGCGCCCTCCTCGCCCGCGCCGCGGCAGACGGCGCCGACTTCACCTTCCACAAAAAACACACAACACTCACCAACACCCAATTCACCCACAAACAAGAATTCATATGGGGCGTCCACAACACACGCCTCCTCACACACAACCCCACCATGCGATGTCCCATGTGTGGCCAATTCACCAGCAACGGCCACATGGCCGGTAACTGCCCTTCCATGTCTGGGCTAAGACAAGACCGTCACAACAGCGCGCTACAACTCCTACTCTCCCACCTGGAACGCCACAACGGAGGACGCTGGGAGACTATCACTGCAGACTTCGGTAACAAACCCATCAAGTCCTTAACCCGCCCCACCCCCACCTCCACCCCTTTTGACTGCCACCCCCCACACCCCACCCACATGCCCACCCGCCTTGTTGATGCAGACGAAGGTCTCTCGCCCGATTCCCTAACCTCGTGCCCCGCTATCCTCCTATCCGAAATCCTCCCACCTGCACTACGTCCCCCGGCGCACAAACCCGATTTCATACGCCTCCTCGAACCTCGCTTCGTCGGTCACAACAACGGCCGCCGCCGATACTCATCTATCAGGAAAATACAGATAGGGGAATGGAAGTACTGCACCGACCACAACCTCTCACACACAGCTAGCTTGATTAGGGACAAATACACACCCCTCGCAAATGCCATCCGAAACCACTGGCCAGGTACCGAAGTCGACATCTTACCCATAGTCATGAGCCGCACGGGCACCCCGCACTCGTCCACCATAGCAAGTCTCACCTCTCTCCTCACCCTCCGCACCGACCCTCCCGACAAACTAGTCACCAAAGCACGACTCGACACATCTCGCATCCTCTCTTCACTCCATGCACACACCATCCAATGGCTGCATTATCTTCTCCTTGTCTACCGCACCAAATCACGCACGACCACTCGCCGAGCCTCCGCATAACGCACCTCCCCAAGCCATCCTTGCACACCGCTCTCAAACCGCTTCCGACCCTCATCGGGGGGGAGTAAAACCCCCGACCACACTTGGAGAGGTTGGACATAGGTGGTTCACGGTCTAGCCCTGACTTGTAAGTTCCCTGTTTGACATAGTTGGGAGGGCCCAGAGACAGCAGCCGACGCATCCGGCTTTTTGGTGAAAAACCGGCGCATACGGTACATGTTGTAAACAATTTCAATTTCAATTTCAATTTCAATTTCGGTAGTACAAATACAGCCTTTGTAGATGTTGGAGATGTTCGACGACAATCCTCAAAATGCTGTGCAATCTGCTCAGCTAACTCCCAGGGTGGATTGATAAACACCCGTTCTCCTGACAAATCTCTGTCTAGAATCGAGTCACTCGGCGAACAGTGAGGTAAGTCACTGTGCGAGTTAAGACCTTCATCATCAGCACATCCCTCCAACGTGAAGTTGAATCGTGCATGCAGAGGGTCAAAGACTGAGTCAACCAGTTTCCAATCAACTGAACGTCTGGTTACAGTTTTACGACTTTGTCTCTGCTTAGTCTGACGTCGACGACCTGCTACTAGCGTTACAGGTGTCGCGACTGTAATCGATGGAGGTGCCGAAGGTGTTTCAACAACCTCTGTCGCTTACTGTGTCTCAGAATGAACAGTAGATGTATCCGGCCGCTCCAATTCATTTGTAGAACAGCCTTGCCACCATCATTGCTTCTTAGGTTCCATCGGTGCCTTGCCCTTGAACTCAGGACATTGGAACAGACGGTGTCCCTTCTTGTGGCACTTGAAGCAGAGTCCCTCGTCCATGTGTCGCTTACGCTCCTCAACTGTCATCGCATTTGCGAGTGTGTTAAAATCTTCGCGACCAGTTGTCTGACCACGTCCACCATTGTTGCCACCACGACCACCATTGTTGCCACCACCACGTCCACGTCCGCGGCCACGACCACGGCCACCTTTATTACGCTTCCAGACGTTAGCGGCTTCCTCGAAAGGGTCATCTAAGTTGCGCTTGCGTGAAGGCTGGGCAGATGGTCCAGCAGCAGACCTCATATTGCTGAGTTCAGGCGAGTCTGTCACGACGTCATTCGAAAAGTTTTGCAGCTCCACCAGCGTAGTCTGGTATCCCTTCTGAGCTCGTTGTGACTTAGCCAGATTCTTGAGCGAAATGTTCGCTAGGCCATTAATGAAGCGTACACACTGTACATCAGTTGTCATGTGTTGACGAGACCGACGTAAGTAGTCGTTGTACTGCTTAGTGAAGACCGCGTAACTCATCGTGCTGCTCTGCGTAAAGCTTAGCAAAGCGTTAATTGCGTCGTCCTTGATGTTCGGAAGAAACATTGACTTGCGTAACTCCGTAACAAGCTCGTCGTACGTAGATGGAATTGGGGGCTGATTTTTCCGGTTCAACCACCACCCACCTAGGTGTCCAGAAAACTGTGAAGTAACCCAGAACACTGCGTCGTACGAGTCAGCCGTAATCCCAAGCATAACAAAACGCTGAGGCTGTGCTTCGAGCCAATCCTCTAGTACATGAGGTACCTGACCAGTCTGGTACGGGGAAGTAATTGCAGCCTTACGCTGAGTCTCCGTGAGGGTCACAGATAGTCCAGCCAAGTTGTGGGTAGGCATCGGCATTCCCACTCGTAAATCCGTAGGTCCCTCACCAGTCAGTCGATTAATGTGTCCACGAATCAGCAGCCAAACGGAACCAGAGTCGACCGTTGTAAACCGGCAGTACATGTGGAACTGTTTCGGGATAGACGCGTCATCAAACAGGACTGGAACGTGTTGACGTATCGCTCGAAAAAAGAGTTCCCACTGAGTCACGTAACCAAAGTGAAGTAACTCACTCTTGTGCTTCTCGGCACGAAGTAATCCTTTCTGTGCGGGCGTAAGTGTCAGACCGTCGATATTGATGGTTTCCGGGACGACGTAAGTGCCATCCGGATTAACTGTCGACTGTGCTAAAACAGCCTGCTCGACCTGAGCAGGTGTTCGTAAATTGTTCGTAGCAAACATGACAGGAATAGACGCCGAGTACACGTAGACAAGCTGTCGTCCTTGAGGTAGCGTAACAACAACAGGTTCACCACTCAACAGCGTCAAATCATCCGGTGTTAAAACAAGACCGGTCTCCTCGTGTAGCTCGCGAATAGCA
This sequence comes from Tetraselmis chui, assembly GCA_026401115.1. Classification (NCBI taxonomy): domain Eukaryota; kingdom Viridiplantae; phylum Chlorophyta; class Chlorodendrophyceae; order Chlorodendrales; family Chlorodendraceae; genus Tetraselmis; species Tetraselmis chui. The sequence goes on along the minus strand of JAPMLY010000061.1, from coordinate 202,542 downwards.
GCGTCGACATGCTCTTCGTTAGGTAAGACAGTGCCAGCTGGGAACCAAGTTTTACCAGAACGAGGCTCACGCTGAAACACCAACTTCAAGTCCGACGGTTTAGTTCCTCCAACGCGAATTACTAACACCACGTAATGTCCAGCTCCTAGAGAAGCCATCTCAACTCAATCAAACAACGTCGAGCAGATCAACGAGCAAAGAAAGCGTGCGTCGACCAAGGAGCTCCGAAACCAGTGTGGCGGTTAGCCTCTGAAAGCTAAACGCTAGCACAAGTTCTAGTCTGTCTAGTTCTGTTGTTGCAAGATGGCAAAAGATGTTGTCGAGAGGCACTGGTGAAAGATGTTGCTCTGCTATACTTAGGCAGTAGATGTTGTAAGTGAACAAAGGAATTGTTAAAAGGTTCTGTCACCTCCCTCTATTGCACTGGGCTTAAATAGGTTTCAACCCAGACTAGTCACGCCTGCAAGCTACGCTTACGTGTCAGGCGTTAGTGCTGTTTAACCGTCGTCATCCGCCTCGAGACGCGGCCTGCCTAGCATTGGGTTTCACGACGCGGCTCCTTCTGCATTGAAGAGCTCGTTCTGGCGCGTCATCTGGTTGGTTAGATTAATCATGCATATCTGTACGTACCGGGAGGTACTGGTCGTACTGTAGCATCAACACCATTACAATATTGCAGTAGCGACGTACCCACGAATATACGTCCGTCCTGTGGAAAAGCACGATTTGGTATCCGTAACGAGTACCTGTACAATGTCCTGCAATGTACTGTTGCAGGACTGTACTCGTCACACAGAGGTAGCTGAAGATTTTATACTGAAAATTGCGATAGGTTGTGTTAAAAGCAGCGTCAGGAGGTGGTGCCCCCTCTAGCAACTCAGGAAAGGCAGGGTTAAATGCTCGCACGAAATTAATTTTTTCTCTACGGAAGTCCTGAAATTGGGTGTCATCCGTGAAAGTGGGTCCCTCTCTACGCAAAGATCGACTAAGGCTGTTGTCGTCAAATTGGCTAGGTCGTGACGGCGGTGCGTCGTCGAATGGACAAGGGCTAGCATCGTTAAGAGGGGTAGTATTACGGTCGTCTCGACTTTGTGTCCCTTCGTTGGCCGGTGTAAGCGGCGGTGACTGCCCGCGATGCGGCCCTAGGTTGGCACTAAGCTGCTGAGGCTGTGACATAATCAGCTCGTGTGTGGTCGCTTGGGACCGTTCTATAGCTGTATTTATTAGCTCTACTGTCTCAGAGCGTATGCTAGCCAATGTAGAGTCCATAGTAGTGGGGGGAGCGACAAGTTCTTTACCGGGAGTTGATCGAGAAGCTTCCGCGTGGTTCGGTCGACCGCTACTCCTTGTGATGGGCGCCGCCGGCGGCGGCTGCTTCCGATCAGACATGCTAGAAACGCGTGTTTAAGTTTTATCACACTTGCGTTTTTTTTAACGTTTTCACCGCCTTGGTTGCGTGTGTGCGGCTTAATAAACCGTCTGAGGGCCCATAGCCTCTTATCGGAGCATAGGTGAGTGCATGGGTGAGTCGGATGGAGCAAGCGCCGAGGCGCTATGTGTGATGGTTACGGAAAGAGTGCGCAGCAACCCGCATGACTTCTGCTTGTATAGCGCTTGCCTATACAAGCCTTGCCTATACATATTCACAGAATTGGCAACGTTCACATATAACAGATAATTGTGGACGTACATGTACTGATAATGATGTACTACAATAGACGTAGTTTTCGAATATATCGACCCAAAAGTACTTCCGAGCCCGGGAGCTTGGCAAATATTTGGTTGGATGAAGCCTAGCGGAACCCCACCCAACGTCACACGCCAATCGGCGATGGATGGCATAAGTGAGCCCCAACACAACTTAGATGGTCATATTGATAATGTAGAGGTTTTAATTACATGGCTAGAATTACGTAGTAACATGCGTTACACCCGACGGTATATCTCCGTAAATGGTTGTGGCGCGCACACGCGCACAAATAGTAAAATGTCCGCACACTATATGACGCACAAGTTGCAGCGATTGTGTGTCCACCTTCTCCTTTTTGCGAGAGCTATCGCTCACGCAAGACCACCCACCCGATTCGCTCTCACATTGCGTGTAGAGTGGCCTAAGAGCCACCAAGACCAAATTTTGTTGCAAGTTATCCACACTTTTGGTATACGTGAGGCCCAACAGAGCATAAATCATGTAAAATCAAATAAGTAGATCATCCAACATCAGCATGGTTTTGAAAAATATATTTGTAAGTACTCTTGCGTGCTAATTTTATAATTCAGAATAAAGCTGAAGTTTAGAAAACGAAGTCGACTTTTTATTTCCGATAACCCGTACATTTTAAAAGTCGATTCGCCCTCGTACGGGGTTTAGAAAACAAAGTCAATCCCAAAACGTACCACGGACTTTGATTCGGACTTTGTTTCAAGCCCAAAATGAAAACAAAGTCGGGCGACAATGTTTTCGTTTCGAAGTCCGAAACAAAGTCGAAAACGAAGTCGTGGCTGTACATTACGACATGTGTGCGCGCGCGACCGGTAGCATGGCCACCCGCACCGCCCGAACACCAGTAGGCGACTACATCCGCAAGCCACGCCTCCACCTGTGGAAGGGGTCCACAGGCCTCGCTTGCTAGAATGGAGCGGGCGAACGTGCCGGAGAATCCTCTGCCGCAAGAGCTTCTGGCATTGCTCAGCTCGATGTCAGCCGAGCAGCGGGCGGCCGCCCTCTTTCCGTCCGGCCCACCCCGCGCCGCCATCCCGTCCACACCTAGCCAGGCCGTGGCTGGCACGGACTCTGGCCAGAACACCGAGCGCCCCGAGGGATCTGGCTTGTTTCCCGCGACCGAATACGGCGCGGGCTCGGTCAACAAGCGTTGAGGCCAGCAAAGCCGTCCTCCTTCCAACAGTATTAGCGTTGTGCGGTCTCGGCCTTACGCTTCCGGCCACGCGGCTCTGCAATGTTCTCATCGTGTTGCCTCGCCTTGCGCGACGCAACGGCTGCCGCTGCCAGTGTCATAGCCAGGGCAGCTACGACAACGAGAAGTAGAAGTTTGCGTTTGTGGGTGGGGTCGAAGTTGTGAGTTGCAGCGGCGCCATCGCAAAGCGCCGCAAATGCGACCAGCGCAATCACGGAGGCAACGTTGAGGCGCATCGTGCACACGCACTCGCACACGATAGCGGTTTGCGGCTGCGAAGCCCAGGGGGGTGCGTGACGGCTGGGCAACACGTTTGACTGCTTCCGGGGGGTTCCGCCGAGTTTGAAAAACAGCAACGCCGCTGAGCTGATGCTCGTCATGTTTGAATTCGCGCGCCGGATGCGCGCGCGGGTGGTGATGCGCTGGATACTCCTACATATATTCGTACGGGTACTGGTACTTTACAGGTACGGATACCGGTACTCGTACTGGTTGTGTCCATGAAACTTCGATTTCATTTTCTAAACTTAGGTTTACGTAACAGGCCGACGTCAGCACATCGCTACGCGAACGATAAAAGTTCCGTACAAAAGTCGAAAGTCGACTTCGTTTTCTAAACTTCAGCTTAAGCCTTTATTCCAATAAGAAAATGGTACACGGCTCGCGAGCCCTGTACCAAAAATATCGCTTTTACTGGTATTCCGATTACGGTACACGGCTCGCGAGCCGTGTACCGGCCAAATAGGAACACGGCTCTGAGGAAAAGGAACACGGCTTGAGCCTCAAGCCGTGTTCCTCTTCGCCAGAGCCGTGTACCGGGAGGAGGTACACGGCTCTAGAAACTAGTACATTATACAGTATATCCCGTTCTTTGCGCCGCGCGGGGCTATTCCCCCCTGTAGCGGCAGTATAATCGCTACGCAGTATCGCTACGCAGTATCCCACCACCTACAGCCCCGTCTAGCATCGCTAGCACAGTCCGCCCGTTATACCTCGGAGAAAACGTTCCGAAGAGGGGGCCGCGCAAGCCGGAAGCTGGCACTAGACAGAGGCGGAGAAATAAGTTGCATCAAAGTGGCTGGACATCAAGGCGGAAGTTGCGGGCGTGATCTTTGAAGTACCCGCCCGCCTTGCCCACCTCCCCGACTTGTCACAACCCGACACGCGAACTTTTATATATGACTCTACCCCACCCGCTTTAGGTTGCTGGCGAGTTCTTGGACGGTGAAGGGAACCCCCCCTCTATTTTGGTCGGGAGCAAGTGGTCGACAGGTGGTCGGGAGGGCGTGACGGTAGCGGAGAGCGCTTGGGATGCACTAGGCCGGGCAAGTTCCCTGTACCAATCCGGCCCGCAGGAACGGAGACTACCTTCGAGGAGCGCGGGATTAAATAAAAAAACGTGCTGCAGGACGGAGACGGCTCTAGTAGGATGGAGTTCCGGCGAGTGGGCGCGTAGGCGATTTTCGCAAGCGTCTAATACAAAAATAGCGGTTGTTGTGAGGGGGTAGAGCTTGAGTGTACGCCACCGCAAAGACACAACAGGATCACGAACCTTAAGCTGTAAAAAACTGTGTCGTTATGCTTATGTTTGGGAAGGTGATGCAAGACACACACACATACACACACGCACACACACGCACACACACACACACACACACACACACACACACACACACACACACACACGCGCGCGCGCGCGCGCACAGGCACACTTCATCTACTTGTGCAGCTGCTGTTTTTCTTTATCAGTTTATGCTTGTACTTCAACATCTGTTATAGCTGCTGCTGCTGTTGTTGCTATTGATGCACACAGAGACACACATACACACACACAACGAGAGAGAAAGAGAAAGAGTTACATGCAAGACACACACACACACACACACACACACACACACACACACACACACACACACACACACACACACACACACACACACACACACACATACGCGCGCGTGGGCGCGCACAGGCACACTTCTTCTACTTGTGCAGCTGCTGTTTTTCTTTATAAGTTTATGCTTCTACTTCAACATTTGTTATAGCTGCTGCTGTTGTTGATGTTATTGATGCACACAAAGACACACATACACACACGCAACGAGAGAGAGAGAGAGAGACAGAGTTACATGCAAGACACACACACACACACGCAGAGACGCACACACACACACACACACACACGCACACTTATTTTGCTTGTGTAGCTATCGTTTTTATTTACTATTTTATGCTTCTACTTCAACATCTATTATTGTTGCTGCCATTGTTGCTGCTGTTGATGCACACAGGCACACATGCACACATGCACACATGCGCGCGCACACACACACACACACACAAACACACACACACACACACACAAATACACACACAGCGAGAGAGAGAGAAAGAGAGAGAGTTCCATGCACACACACAAACATACCTTGAAAGAAAGAGAGAGAGCCACACACACACACACACACACGCGCGCGCGCGCCTGTGCGCGCAGACACACTTCTTTGACTTGTGTAGCTATCGTTTTTATTTACTAGTTTATGCTTCTTCTTCAACAGCTGTTAATGATGTTGCTGTTGTTACTGTTGTTGATGCACACAGAGACATGCATATATGTGTGCGGGAGGGTGCGTGCGCGTATGTGTTGTGACCTTATGCGTGCGTGTGTGTGTGATCGCGTGTGTGTGACCGGGTGCATATGTATGCGCGCGTCTGTGTGTGGCCGTGCGTGTGTGTTTACTTGCACCAGTACGCTGAGGTTGCGCTCCCGGCGGAGGGGTCCGTACCCATCACCACATCTGGCGCGGGCGGAACGGCATTCACGAGTGCCGCCAAGCCGAAAATCAAGGCCACGGCCCATACAAGTGTGATGCGCCTCGGATCCAGCATCGTGGAACGGGCGCGGGTGCGGTAAGGTGTTGGTGAGAGAGTTTGTTCTGGCGCGATGACTGCGCAGAAAAGGCCGTAGGATAATAAGCCCGATATAAAGCCCGTATGTACTGCGGTCCGAGCCGTGTACCGGCCTAATTGGAATACCAGAAAGCGCGAGGAACACGGCTCGTGTTTTTTTCGTCCCGCGAGCCGTGTACCGGCCGAGCCGTGTTCCTACGAGCCGTGTACTTTTTTCTTATTGGAATAAAGGCTTTAGCTAATTAATGATTGTTCCGCCGCGGCACCCTTTCGAAACAAAGACAGCTAAGCCCTAGAAGCCCTACTCGCTAATCCGTGGCCCTCCGTGAAAAATCCTGGCTCACACGTACAGGTACAGGTATTCATCACACTTTCGCATTCAGGTATATTGTTGATCGAGTGCATAGGTACCTGTGAGGCCGTATAAAGGCGGTAGCGCAGAGGTGCTACCTGTACCCTGCTTAGCTTGTCTTCTGCTTCTTTTCATCTTTCGCGGATGGTGGCTAAATTCATCTGAGAACCGGCCTTAAACTGTGTACATGTAAGACAAACTTGTCTTCTGCTTCTTTCTTAATGTATCATGCTTACAAGAAGAACCAGATGAGCACGGACAAGAACCATGCTTCTTTCTTAATGAATTTCTTAAAATGAAAAACAGCGTGTTTAGGTTTTTTCTTCCTTTCTTTCTTTTTCTTGCTTGGTGGCCTCCACTGCTTTCTCTTGTAAGAAATTTTACAATATTTAAAACAGCGTGTGGTTTTGAAATCGATGATGACGCATTATGCTGATGCAGCAGTGACAGGGCGATCGATGTCACCGTCGATCGGGCGGATGCGGGCGGCATATCAATCCGCCGATTTGGAATAATGAAATACGGATTACGGAACAACCCTGATTACTTACCATCAGGTCCCTGTACCGGGTGTACGCACAGGCACCGCGAATAATATCGCGTCAGGCTCGGACCTGGTCGCAGTCACCGTCAGCGTCCGCATAGATGAGCTAGAAAAAACACACTCCCTCCCAAATCTTGCTGGGCCTCAACAGAAGAGTGTCGGGCGTCTATTCTTCCACTGCAGAAGGGCCGCGTGTGAATAGCTTAGATTTGTAGGCTTCTAGTTTCTCCCGGGTTTTCTCTGCTCAAGGTCAAGAACTTCGGGCGTGGTGATTGTATTAATATCTGCGTTCTGTGCTGCCTCGGGGACTATCTGCCTTGGCGGGGCCAAGTCGTACGCGCCCGCCCTCATCCCCCTAAACCCCTCGTCCCACCCGTCCACACCTTTGCGCTGGATTTCGCGAGGATAACGAATCATTTCCGGACGAAATGTATTGGCGCTATAGGGGAAGGCACTCCTTAGCCCGTTATTAGGTTCTTCCGGATCTTGCCGCGGGGCCGGCCACGGGGGAGGGGAGGGGTGACATCTGCGTGCGCCTACTTGGGGGCTACGACTTCTAAGCACCTTACTTCGGGTGATTTGTTTATTGGTCAGCTTTGATAACTACTGCAACTTAGAGTCACACATTATTTGTTTACGCAAGCGAGACGGAGGCCTCGGAACTGAGACATCAACTGACAGTTGTGGTAGTCGAGACAGTGCTAGGCAGCGAGTGTGCACTTTGGATGATGCTGAGTCGTTGATGTTTGTCGGGCGGGTGACTCGTCAGTCCTCATTATTTTTGGCCACCGAATTCTGGACGGGGGGCTATTGAAATGGAAGGCAAGCATTGCGAGGATCTTCGCGCTTTTCTGGTGCAGACAAAAGTCGATGTGCTGGCAAAGGATGGCCGGGAAGTTATAGCCATCAGCGAGAGTTGCAGTGTCTCCATTGCTTTGAAGGTAGGTGCCTGATAGAGCTAGGTGGCACCATGCACTCAGCACAGGCAAGCAAGCGCGTTACAGTTTCCCCTGTCTAGTTTGAAACCGTGTTCAAACTGTTCCGTGCTTACGCGCAGACTCTAGCAGCCCACAAGTTCCTAGCTGCGCCTGTTTTGTCACACCACGAGAATGAGGAAGAAAGGGAAATTGTTTGCTTTTTGGACGTGCGCGACATTCTTCTGAACTACCTCAGGCGTACGTCCATGCCCCTGTCTGCACTCAACTCAGCGGAGCTGATCATGCACATACTTCATTTGCACTTTGCTTTCAGTCAATAGCAGCATGAGTGCAAGGATGATTAGTTCTCTATTTCGTCTCTGCCGATATGAGAGTTTGACTGGTCTGACTATTTTGCGTACAACAGACATTGAGGAAGCATTCAGCCCCAAGATGGCGAACAGCATGCTCCAGCGCATGCGTACTTTGGAGGAGAAGGGTGCTGCCTTCTCTCAGATGCCTGTGAGTGATCTTGCTATCAAAGGTACGAACTCATCCCCAAATCTCTATGTCTGCACAGACGCAGTGATTATTGTGCAGATGCTTCAGATCTGGACGTGCACCTGCCGGTATGTGGTGCAGGTGGAGACGGTGGATTTTGGCACACCAAGCAAGCTGCGAAAGCTTCAGTCATGGAGCTTATCTGCAAAGGCTTTCTCAGTCCCTCCAGCTGGTAAGGATGTATGCGAGATGGACGTACTGTTTGGAATGGCGCACGGGTGTTTCGAGTGAACTGGCTTGCAACTGAAGGAAATGCCGTTCACGCAGTGTCAAGCCAGAATTCTCATCAGTGGCGTTGTTGGACCACATGCATCGCGTGGCGCTTTTTGGTGACGATGGTGCCAGCCTCACCAATATCATCACACAGTCTGACATTGTCAGGTGGGTATGCTCTGGTTTGCTGTCTCCTATTAAGTCATACATGCGCTTGCTGTGCCAAACCATGAATTGCTTAAAAGTTCATGGTCATTCATCTCGGTCCCTCAATTGTCCCTCCTGATAGGTTTGTTTTGTTCTGCCAGCCGGTCCTGTGATGCTGAATCTCGAGTGTCCAGTGTGGCTACTAGACCTGACGTGGGATTATTTTGCGCTGTCAGGTTTCTCCTACACAACATGGATAAATGCCCTCTGCTGGCGAACTCAACCGTGGAGGACTTAGGGTGGCTTGGGAAGTCTGTCATTACGGTGCTCCCAGAGCTTCCTGCCCTCGATGCGCTGAAGATCATGGCGGCAAACAAGATTGGTGCTGTTGGCGTTGAGAAAGATGGACGGCTCATTGGCAACTTCAGCATGACGGACCTCAGGTGTAACACTCGCTTCCACTCGCGTAGACACTGCTTGTTCTTCTTTGGTATACTCTTCGCTTTTCTCTTAGCGGCAGTGATTGAACGTGTATAGGGCAATTACGTCGGAGCACTTCAGCTCACTGTCACTGCCTGTTGGAGAGTTCCTTGCTCTGGAGCATGGGACGGAGTATGGAGGCTACGCGTGCGCAACAACTGGGGGTAAGTCTTACGTGGCATCATTGCATTGTGACACACACGCATCGCGCCCCTGTGGCCTTACGCCAGGACCGTATGAAGCGTGTCAAGTTACGAGCTGGTGCAATATTGCTGGCCATGGGCATTGGTATGACGGAGTTGTGGTTGTAAATGTGCCTCAACCTGTGTCTTCAACAGTGCACACAAGCAATTTGCCACAGGAGCACCAGTCTAGTCAAGACTTTGCGCGTTCCCGGGCTCAGCAGCGGACTCCCGGCGCAGACGTGGGCCAGAGTCTCATTCTGTGCGAGAAGGACTGGACACTGCCTCGGGTCAGTACCCCAATCGCTGCTCTTTTCGCCCTATGCCTCCCCAGTCCAACTCGCTTATGCTACTTTCTTGATTTTATTAAAAACACTGTAGATGCTCAGCAAGTTGACGAGGTATTTCTGCTGCTTGTCTACCCTGCTGTTGAATTTGTTCAGGTTATGGAGTTGATGACCTGCAACCGGATCCACCGCCTGTATGTTGTGGGCAGTGTCGAGTCCGCTTCACCGATTACTGGCCTCATTACCATGTCAGACATCCTGAAGGTTGTTGCGCAAGTCACCCAAGGAAGTCAGTGACCTGGACAGTGAACTACCTTTCTATGTATTTGGGCTAGTACCAAATCAGCATAATAGTAAGGCGAAACGCATTGGTGTTAAGCGGTTTTCGTTTCCATTGGCACATAGGGCGCTCGCAAGCCACTACTCTGCGAGAGTGCCTGTAAGATACTTTTATCAGGAGTTACATAATATATCAGCGGACACATAATTGAAAGGACAGCAGGAAAACGAGCCCACTGGCTTTTCTTCTTATAGCCTCGCAAGTGTCCGTGGTCCCAGGGATTCTTTGGCCGGTCTTTGCCTAAAACATTTCACCGAGTGATGTCCTGCGCAGACGTTTTGGTAGGCCGACGCGTATCGTGACAGGTCTACCCTCTTCAAATACGCTGAGAGCTGCGATGGAGCAACTGAGACCACGTGCAATGTGTATGCGGAAGGTGGAAAGAATATTCCGATTTAATCACCGAACATGGAATTCGGCACCAATGGAATGGCCGTATTTCATTTCGCTCGTGTCTTGGCACTCGCTGCTCCGTTGCAGGCTACGGGTATAGATATTTTCATACCTGAAGTGTTTGAACACTGATACCGCACTGCTTATTCGTTAAGCATACTCATGGCAATACATACAGACATGGACGAAAGGATGCCCGCTGGCGCGACTCCTACACGTATTGTCCTGGTTCTCGATACGCGGGAACTCTCCACTTGCAATATATAAGGATTAGTAGGTCGTGCAGAGTTCACCTCTGCTTGTTTTGCGCCAAGAATTCTGGGCCGGGTAGCAGTTACCTCTTGCACTCCCGGGGGCTATTGTAGTTACATTTTACTGCAGCACCGTAGTATATCGCAAGCGACTTCCAGCCCAGGGTAGTCAAGTTTGAAACGATTCAGGTTTTTTTTAAGTGTAATGTTTAGCATATGGATGTATGGCGGCCGCTTGTTGCTGCTGGTGGGCAGAGAGCTGCATATGCTGCAACTAGTGCTTCTGCTGGTGAGCGGCACAATGCAATTACTAGTGCTGATGGGTGGCAGGCTGCCCCTACTGGTACTGGTGGGCGGCATGTGCGTGGTGGCAATAGTGTGTCTGGAGGGCGTGCGACTAACAATGGTGACCATGAGTATGCTTTTGGGTCGGAGCCGGGCTTGAGTGCATTGGGCGTTCTGTCCCCGTCGACATGGGAATGTTACACTTGCGCCCCCTGTGGCATACAGTTTGCTGGCCGCAATTGGCGCTCTTACTTTGCCCCACACACTAACATGTTCATACCTAGGAATGGCCCCTCCACTCATGCCCACCATCGCCAAGCTCGCCACCTTGCGTCCTCCTCTCCGGCCTTATTCTCCCTACGTGCCTCGGGCGCTCACCTTTTATCGTCCACCCGTGCTCGCCCTATGTCCGCTCCATGCCCCCACGGTGTGGCCCCTCCCGCTCTTCCTATGGCCCCTCTAGACCGGGGTGGCTACTCCCATCCGTCGCACCTTGGACCATGCCCTCCTCAAGCAATTGTCACCCCTCCTCCCCGTGCTCCCGTGGACTCCCCCCCTTGCCCCCCCCTCCCTCTCCCATTTCGAGTTGAGGTTGTGCTAACTCCCCTTCCCCGCCTCCATCTACTCCACCGGCCCATCCCCACCACGTGATGAACCTCCGTTGCCTCATGGACAAGCCATTATGCCCTCGTCTGTTGCCGCACTCCCCCGACAAGCTACGCTCCGATCTCCCCCTCGTGGTGCTGCCCCCGCCTCATGGTGCTCCGCCAATTACCATGTTGCTTGCCTCTTGTGGCTCAGATGTGTCATTGTGGCTTGGGGGGTATGTGCGATAGTGAGAGATGACCTCAGTTCTGCCCTACAAGACAATCTCGAATATGCAATCTCCATTCCCTCAACGGACTCTCGTGCCGCCGGAGCTTTTTCAGCAAGTCATCTTTTTGGCGGCCTCCTCCGTTCGTTTCCGGCTACGGGTGTTTCCCGCGTCCGCTCCCTGATCCAACGTCGAGTCCATCTTTGGTTCTCTACGTCCGGAGAGGACAGACTCACATGCATCGACACCCTCCTACATGATATAAGGGATGGAGGTGAGCTTGCTCGTGCTTGTCTGGGGGCCACTGTGTCTAGACACTCTAGTTGCCGGGGACGGGGTGGGGGCGGCTCTCGCCGTCGCCGGGCCCGGTCCACTCAATCGGAGAAGCAACGACCACCGACTCATCTCTCCGAAGGTGACCTCCGATACCGTGCTGCCTTCCGTCGAGCTCGTGAGCTAGCGGATGTTGGCCAACTGCGACGGGCCCGTATGGCCTTGAATGGAGCCGAGTTCGGGATGGTGGGGGACGCCGACGCTACGTTGGCTGCTCTCCAATGGGTGCATCCTCAGCTTTGTACACCCCACCCGGACTGTGACCTCCCCTCCCCCCCTTCCCCCCCCCCCCACTCCCTACCCCCGGCGCGCCCTCTCCTCATATATCATGATGACCGTGATAACCTCCAATTATGGGAGGAGTCTTGAGAAAAGCACCTCGCTTGTCAGCCCCTCGTGTTGATGGCCGGCGATGGGAACATGCCCGTGACTAGATTGTTCTGGTATGACGTGTGTAGGTTAACCACTACTCGGCTGGAAACAAACCCGATGCCGCGGCAGACTTCTTAGCGAGTGCGATTGAAAAGGCCCTTCACAAGAAGACGGGAGTCGACCGTGACGCCACTCGCCTTCGGGGTGAGTCTCCCAAAGCTCGGGCGCCGACTGTTGGCATCGTCATGTCGTTGTTAGCTAACTGTCACGCCATTGCGCGGAAAGCCACTTTTGTGGCCGACCACATAGGCCATGTACAATGACATGTTTTCAACAAACCCGGTATCGAGCGAGCGATACATACCACTCGCATAGGCTGACATGTTATTCCTGAATGTAGCCTATAAAGCTTGGACATGGAAAGGGCCTTCAACACCATTTCTTGCCGGAGTTTTCTTGCGGAGCTGTACTAGAATAATGATTTGCATCCTACTATCCCGCTGGTTGTGATGATATCTTCACGGGTTTCTATTGTGGACTATTTCGACCCCAACGGTGCTTCACTAATGCACGGCACGGTCTTGTCTCGTACGTGTGTCCGACAAGGAGATCCTTTGGGGCCGCTTTTATTGTACTTGGTGATCAGCACCCCACTCCGAAATATTGGAGAGCGGTGTAACGATTCTTCAGCGATCCAAGCCTTATCTGACGATGGAAAGCATTTTGTCCCGACTGTGATTGCGGTGGCTACGCAAACTCGGGGAAAGTATGCACGAGGGTTCAACCAATCAAATCTTTGTGCGTGGTACCCCTAGATACGGCCCCTGAAGTTGTTGAGGTGATACGGGCGAAGGTCCCCGTTTTAACGGGTACTAGTACCCTAGGAGCCCCTTTGGCGATGGACCCTCCGGCATCTCACAATGATAATTATGTTCACTCTTGGCTACAAGACACCGTGGAGGCTCATCAGCTCCTATTGAACAAGATCGTTTCCTTCGCTATGCCGGACTTCGGAGGAGCACATGCGGTTTTTCGCTTGATGATCATGTGTGCGGTACGCCGCATTGGGTTTTTGCTTTGCACCCTCCCCCCCTGATATCTGCCGACCGTACCTTGCTATTGCATATCGGGCCGTTTGTTCCGCAGTTTTCCGAATCTTAGGCGTTTCTCAAGACGTACAAACGCTCGATCAACTGAATTGTGCTAAGCGCCATCTCCCTTTCCGCGGAGTTTGGGAGCTTCATGTACCGCGTCCCTCGAGCTCAACGTTGAACATGCTCACTACTATGCTTCATTTACTGCGACCCCGCCAACTTGATTAATAATTACGAGTCCGAGTCGCTAGGTCCTATGTATTGTCTTATCCGGCATGAGCTATTGCATGTTGCTACTTCTACTTTAGTTTAGGCGGACCAATTGCGCAGTTCGTACGATACGATCTCCAATATGGGCGGGTTTTTGGAATAAGATCTCGTGGTGTTGGCTAACACACTAAATAAGCACCTTTCCGATTATGATGGGCCCGATGTCGAGATGGTGGTATCTCCGGGTAACAATGCGGTGACGCATGTAACCTAGTTGACTTGCCCACAAATTCCGATTCCCGATGCTCTCACTCGCTCGGGAGATTCCGGGGGCCACATTCAACGGGGCATTTCGCGTAGTCTTCGTGCCCGGGCATCCCTTGACCTCTTGGCGTTTTACTGACCGTCCCCACCGGACTATATGAGGGTGATTTCGAGTACGGGTCGCCGGGCTTTGGCTCTCTTTTTTGCATCCAATTTCAAGGTGCCATCCGATTGTTATATGATAGCAGCCCACTGTGTGCTTGGCCTCACTGCGGAGCGCGCCTCTCTTGTCCGGAAGTGCCCTAGGTGCAATGAGGCTCCCTATGAGTCTCGTGGGTCTGGATCTTCGTCGACGGCATCGGGCACCTCTATGTCGGGTGAGCGCTCCACATTTACTATGCTTTTGGACCACATCCCCCGGTGCCCGTGCTCTTGGTACGTCATTCAGCTCCCTGATTGGGATTGTCCACGTGCTTGAAGGGTTCATGCTTCAAGCGGGGATACTAAGAGGCGAGACTTGCGGTTGGAGGTCCGTATTCGGCCGGAGCTTCTCGAGATCGACATGGGGATGTGGTTTGGTTAAACTTCATGGCTCCACAACGTCATATTGTTGTTGATGTGACGGTCACAAGTGCTCGTACGAACACCAATGTTCCTCATATAGGCGCTCGTCTCCCACTCCCGGGTAGTCTTGCATTGGTAGATTAGCATGGCAAACTCGATGCGGACCTCCACACTTCCGCTTTGCTTGGCACGCCTTCGGTTTATTCGGTCCATGACTACTACCCCTTCGCTTTGGAGGATGGGGGCCGGTTGGCGGCTGAGTTGCTTGATCGCCTGGCTATTTTGGTGGCACATCGTCGGTTCCCTGGCATGGGTGTTGTTTGACTCTAGTCAATTATTATGTCATTTCTATGCAACATTTCGTTCGTCGATCTACTTTTCCTTTCGACCTTTTTCGGGGGGGATGTGCGGCGAGAATTCACGCAGCGTCTTTCTCTTGCTCTTAATGGCACTTTGGGTTCCTATCTTCGCGACGCTTTGCAGGAGGGCAGTGCTTATGATGTGACACGCCTTCATGTTCCTCAGGCTTATGTTTGTGAGGTTTTTCCCTCCTTTCTCCTTTTAGCTTGGTATTCTCCGCTGCTTTTTCTTGTAAACATGTTTTGGACATATTCAGCAGAGTTATCGTAGCTGCACGCATCAGTCTTGCCAGTAAGAGTTATTATTATTTAGTCAGATTGTTTTAAACCTAGAGGTTTGGAAAACTTATTTACATATGTGACAGAACGCGCACGTGAACGGTAAACCGTTATTGTAAAAGCGGTGCGTCTTGCCATGTCCTCGAGGTAACCCTCGAGGACAGAAGAAACGCCTAGCGCAACGCCCCATGCCATGCCGCCAGCAGCACTAGCTAGCAAGAGCTCCTTAAGCCGGTGCAATCCCCGAGCAATGGCACTCTCTGCTTTGCGCTCGCCCATCTGGCTCGCGCAGTTGCAGTCTCGACTCTCGTACTCGAGCAGGGTGTCAGTTTACATCGTCTCATGCGCACTCGAGCGTCACGAGACACTTCCCCACGTTCTAGGTCGCCGTCTAACAACATGCAGCATGAGCCGTCTTCCTCCGTACCCGGAGTCGACACTCCCCCCTCTGTAATTGAACAACGTACTTTCGAACAGATTCAAAGCGCAGTGTCGGCTCTCGAACTCCGACTTTCTGAGCAAATTCAGGCGTCTAGCACCGCCTAACTAGCCCAACTTCAGCGTTTAACAGACCCACATGTACCTACGAATCAGCAGCAGTCCATTTCCCCTGACGCAGCCATTAAGACTGAGGGTAATAAGGCAACTCAAGAGCCACCTATCGACCTGCTGAACGACGACCCCGAGCTCCTAGAGCCCGAGTTCGTCGACTTTGCCGCCTACGGAAAAGTCATCCCTGCCGGCTTGGAACAACCCCCTCGCGACATCGACGAACCTCGCCTTTGGACGCTGACGGACGACACGGCCCGTTTCCTCAACGACAGAAAATCTCAAGCGAGGTACGACGAGTACCTCCACATCGGGTGCTATGCCTTCTTCGACAGCTGCGCCAACGCGGCAATCGGCGATGCTTTGGACGCGCTGTCAGCCGGCCCTCCTCTACCAACGTAGCAGGCGGCGGCCGTTGCCCTCATCCGAGCGGGTCATCGCACCCACACAGCGACGGAGGAGGCCGCCCGTACTCGACTGGGCTTTCTCCGCCTCACCAAGGGCGGACAAACGAGCTCGGATTCGGACCGAGTGTTCGCCGAACTCGCCCACGAACGTTTCTGCCGCCCGCGGTCTCATGCCCACTGGACGAGCTACGCCAAGCGTTCGTCGGCATGACGCTTGAAGTCAGCTTGCATGCCGCCAGCAAAGCAACTGCTAGAGGAGCGTTCGCAAGGACTACGCCGGACAAGCCACCCGGATAGGACGCCAAGGCCAAGAAGGCGGCTGCCGACAAGCGCAAGGCCGCAGCAGCAGCAGAAGTAGCTGTCGCTGCGACCGGAACTAAGCCCAACGACGGGACGAAACTCTCCACGAAGAAGTGATGGTGTGAACCGCCGCGCCGATTCTTACTCCCCGTCATCCAACTACATGCGTCACCGCGTGCGGCTAAAATGGCGGGAGTGGGAGCATATCGGCGCGAGCGGTCAAGTCGTGAGCTGGATCCGCCATGGCGTGCGGGTCAAGTTCAAGAACGGCCTACGTCCCCGACCTTTCAACAACGGAGTTTCCATGAAGGACGCCACCCAGCCCCATCTCGACTCCCTATCAACAAAACTCCCACGCTTCGAAGCCTGCGGAGCCTGGGAACGCGCCTTCAACACCCGCTACATTTCCCGCATGTTTCTCGTCCCCAAGCCCGGGGTGAACAAGTGGCGTCTTATTATCGACCTACGCGGCGCCCGCCGGCGGCGCAGCGGCGGCGGCCCTGGAGGGGAGTGCGCTCGCATGCCCGTCGGCACCTACCTCTACCTCAACGCGGTGGGCGCTGGTAACCCCATAGCCGTGCCAGGCCTGGCACGGTAGGGGGCTGAACGAGGTACCGACAGCTGCGATCCGCGGGATCAGCAGCTGTCGGGAAGCCATGTGCGGAGGGTTTTGGAAAAATATAATATCCGTACTCCGGCACAAGGATCTCCCGCTCGGCCAGTCCGATATGTCTTTTCCGCGACTAAATACTCGCATATACTCTCCCGACGATGGGGCGGGGGCGGCGTCTGCGAAATACTTTTTGGCGAAGAGGGGTACGGACGGATCAGCGGAGGGACGAGGGTGTTGGAGCTGGCGGCGGACAGCTGGGAAGCAGCGCTAGGGACGGCGCTCGCTAGCAGCCGCCAGCCCTGCGATAGCCTTAGGTCTCCCATGGGGGTGAGGCATGTTGTTGCGCAGGACGGAGGTTGGTCGCAGCCGGAGGAGCGACACCGTCTGGCGGCGGCAGTCCCTAGGATCGCCCGCCGCCGGAAAAGCCCGGTCCGGGGGGTTTTTGGAAAAATTCCCGTACCCACCATCTTTTGAGGACCGGCGACTCGATCCTTGTGCACTTCCAACCCCTCCCCTAGTCGGTACCTTGTTATCGATAGGCTGCCTCAGGCTTTGTGCCTAGGGTTATCGTAACGGCACACTGCTCGTAAAGGCGGCCCCCTAACAACGTAAACCACCGGGGGAGGGCACGGACGGCCACAACGCGATCAGATAGGTGTTGGAAACAGACGGGAACAAGGACAAGGGACAGGAAAAAATCTGGCTCGGGGGCAGGAGAGCCAGCCGGACACCGTCTGCAGCCTAGTTCTTTTTTTTTCTCAGCCCCCGAAGGAGGAGAGAGGACTCGGCTAGGTGGAGAGCTGCGTCGAGAGGAGCGGCTAATACCTCGGGCGGGGTTGAACACGGATCAAGGCGGGACCGACGACGACCTATGCGAGGGGGGTTTTTCACCTGCCTTTCCCCCAAAGCTCCGGCACAACCGGAGTCGCGCATGAGCCGAGGTCATGCAGGTTCGCCTCGACCAGCTCAAGCTAAGCATCCTTGCTGATCAGCGACCCCGCAGCGGCTGGAGCAGGCCGCGTATCGTGGAGACTAGCGACATCTTTTATTGCATATTGTATCCAAAAAAATACGTATAGATCAGAAAATAATAAATACCTTGATACGGGTATGTTTTAGACGGTATCGTTACTGCCATTGGAGAGGTTGGGATTAGTGGTTCACGGTCTACCTCACGCTTAGAAGTCCAACAACAAGTTGAGCATAGCATAAGGGGGGGCTCAGAGACTCCAACCGGTTTTACTGGTATTGGAGTAAAATATTTCAATTATTTCAATTTCAATTTCGACCTACGCGAACTCAACAGTTACTGCGCGGAATTCAACATGTCATGCGAGACCCTCAAGCACCTACGCCACCTGTCCCGCCCGGGCGACTACTTCGTCTCGCTCGACCTCGCGGACGGCTACTACACACTCGGCATCCGGGAGGAAGACCGCGACTTCTTCACGGTGAATTACATAGGCGAGGTATGGCGCCTCGCGGGCCTCCCGATGGGCTGGTCGGGGTCCGCCTACTCTTTTTTCTAGCTCACGCAGGCGTTCACCAACTACCTGCGATGGGCGCCTACTCCGGTGACCGCCAAGATTGCGCCGCCGTACAAACCGTCACGACGCATCTTTCGCAACGTCCGCCGGCGCGGCGTGCGCCTACTACCCTACATGGACGACTTTATGTTCATGGCCAGCTCGTACGAGGCGTCTCTACTTCTTCGCGACCGCGTCGAGACCCTACTACACCACCTCGGCCTCCAGCGCAACCCCGACAAAGGCCTATGGGAACCCACACAGGTGGGCAACCACCTCGGCCTAACAATCGACCTCCTGAAAGGCGAATTTTGAGCCCCAGACGACAAGCTCCAAGCCCTCTCCAAACAAACGTCGTCGCTACTCGGCCGCGCTGCGACTACCGCTCGTTGGCTACCCGCCAGACAACTCGCGGCATTCCCGGGAAAGGCGCAGTTTCTCCACGTCGCCATCGCGCCAGCCCCTTTCTTTCTTCGCGAACTCCACGGCGTACTAGCTACACGGCAAGGATGGGGCGGACGAGTCCGGATGACGCACCAGCTCAAACGCGACCTCGAGTGGTGGCGCACAGTACCCGACTAGCACAACGGCCGCTCTATCTACAAGCCCATCGAGACAGCGTACCTCCACGCCGACTCAAGCGGTTACGGATGGGGAGCCGTACTGAACGACAACACTGCCTACTAGGCACGCGGTTTCTGGTACGATGACGACCGACAACAACGTATCACATGGAAGGAACTCCGAGCCGTGCGCCTCGCGATCGAGTCCTTTTTTTACCACAGCTACAAGGACGACACGTCTTACTCCACGAGGACAACACCGCCGTCGTAGCGACGCTGTCACAATTTACTACGCGTTCCCCCGTCACGATGACCGAACTACGCCGGCTCTGGCACTTATATGACGTCAACGACATCAACATCCGACCCCGGTACATCCGCTCCGCGGCGAACATTTGGGCCGACAGCCTCAGCCGGGAACTCGACCGCGATAACTGGCAGCTCAACCCTCGGATTTTTAGCTACCTCCAAACAGCGTGGGGATCTCACTCGATCGATCGATTTGCGACTATGGAAAACACACAGCTCCCACGTTTCAACGCCCGGTGGCGCGACCCCAAGTGCGAGGACGTCGACTTTTTGCACCTCGCGGACACCGCGTGGCAACGCGAGGCCAACTACTGCAACCCGCCGTGAACAGCTCTACCCGCCCTTTGTGCCAAACTACGCCAGTCAGGCGCCGCGGCCACTGTCATCGCACCCTAATGGCCCCACAAACCGTGGTTCCAGGACTTGCACAACATTACCACCGAGACCATCCACTACCCCGCCTCACGCGACATGTTCTTCCCCGGTCAACATGGCTTGCACGAGGGGATCGAACGACCAGGATGGGGCATCGTGGCTTTTCGACTGCCACGCTGGCCTGGCTGCACACCCGCAGAGGCGCAATAGGACGCACACTGCGAACGTCAAGCCCTAGCGTCGCCGAGCTACGCGCTAGCACTATCCACCCACCAGTACACTCGCGCCCGGCCCGATATAATCTTCGAGAACATGATGCGCACGCACCGTGGACTGCTACTATTACTACGCAGCTTCGCAAGCTATTGGGAACCGACCAAGTTGGAACCACAGCGCTACACTTGTTGAGTAGCTCCCTAGCACCGACAACGTACGCAAACTACGACAGCGGTATGCGTCAATTTGCCGCTTTCTGCCACGAGGAAAACATCCACCCGCTGCAAGCTACCACACAGTCCATCGTCCGCTACACGGCATGGTTAGGACTACAAGGCACAGTCGCCGCAACATCGCTACTGCAATACTACTCCGCGATCAACAAATTCTTCTACGAACACCAACAACAGCCAATCGCAGTCGGGCGAACTCTTAGCGGATGCTAGACGCGGGCTCGAAATGCAGCAAGAGCGTCTACAAGCCGCAGACTCTCGCCTCCCGTTACCAGCCCCGCCAGCACTTTCACTACCCAACGCAGCCGCCGAACTCCCCACACACCTCACGTGGACGCCGCCATCACGACACCTGATTGCTCGATTCCGAGCCCTACTTGCGGTATGTACGAATTATGCGTTTTTCTGCAGAGCAAAATCTTGCGTCCGGTGCCTAACTCAAGACCTCGCTGTCGAACGACCGTCCGGAGAAATTTGGCTATTCATCCGAAAAGCTAAAGGCGGCCAGCGACGCAGCGCGGCCGACAAACCAATATTGGCTATACCAACCGCGGCCAACCCGACCCTCGCAGACCTGCTGGAATGGTATTGCGCGCAGCGTGCCACCTATTGCGAGAAATTCTACAACAGCCCCCCACCGGCCGCACTATGGAGCTTCGCACCTTACGAGAACTCAGGCGACTGGCACGCAAATGCTACACTCTCCGCATGGCTGCTCGACATTTACACCGCCGTTAGCGCAACACCTCCGAATGGATTCAAATGGACATCGCACAGCCTCCGTAAAGGTGCCGCGTCCGTTGCTAGCTGCATCGGTGCCCCACTCCACGTCGTAAAATACATGGGTGGCTGGGCCAAAAACAATTCTGTAACTGAGGGGAAATACATCGACCCCACCATGACCCCATCTATTATAGGAAATCAGTGCCCGTACACGTATTCCTACATATTGATGTGCGCACTACATATATTCATATAGGCGGCAGCGTGCGTGCTCCCATTAACTTCTCATATTCCCTCAACGTCCTGTGACTATCGCTACGAGCCATCCCGCGCACGCGCCAACAAGCATCGCGAGGGGGCTGCGGCCCCCTCCTTGACCGTGCTCCGATAATAGGTTATGGGCCCTCCTAGCCTTACGGACACTTACACGCCTCCGCTACGCACATGTGAAGTGCCTAGAGCGCTAGCGACAAATACTGGCTTAAGTACTGCAGACGCCATGCCGGCAACTCACCGCCGCCGCCGCCGCCATCATCGTGTTATAACAACAACCCCAACACCGGCCTAGGGAAAACATGTTCACGGTCGCTCGCAAGCGGCTATCACGAGAACACTAGCGACTACCAAGACGTCGCTCACACGTGGAGAATCACTCGCACACACGGAGGTGGCTCACTCGCACGAGTCACTTCTAGCATAACGGCCGGCATCGCACCGCCGGCGCCGCCTAGCACCAAGGGGACTAGCCGCCCCGACATCAAACCAGCCACAAGTCCGACGCCGTTCATCAACGGCCACCTCCTTAGAATCAGCGGCCACACAGAAGTCGCTCGACACAGAAGCAACGGCCACACAGAAGTCGCTTGCCATAGAAGGAGCGGTCACGATGACCTATAGATCAGAAAACTAACGGACAAACCTCTAAGCCTGCATAAATGTACGGTCAATGATCTAGAAGGGCTATTATAGGAAATCAGTGCCCGTACACGTATTCCTACATATTGATGTGCGCACTAGATATATTCATATAGGCGGCAGCGTGCGTGCTCCCATGAACTTCTCATATTCCCTCAACGTCATGTGACTATCGCTACGAGCCATCCCGCGCACGCGCCAACATGCATCGCGAGGGGGCTGCGGCCCCCTCCTCGACCGTGCTCCGATAATAGGTTATGGGCCTTCCTAGCCTTACGGACACTTACACGCCTCCGCTACGCACACGTGAAGTGCCTAGAGCGCTAGCGACAAATATTGGCTTAAGTACTGCAAACGCCATGCCGGCAACTCACCGCCGCCGCCGTGTGAGTGTCCGTAAGGCTAGGAGGGCCCATAACCTATTATCGGAGCACGGTCGAGGAGGGGGCCGCAGCCCCCTCGCGATGCCTGGTGGCGCGTGCGCAGGATGGCTCGTAGCGATAGTCAAAGGACGTTGAGGGAATATGAGAAGTTAATGGGAGCACGCACGCTGCCGCCTATATGAATATATGTAGTGCGCACATCAATATTATATCACATCAATCAATACGTGTACGGCGCGCCAGGTTGCCAACGGGATGCTCCGATAACATGTTATGGGCCCTCATACGTGAGTTCAAATCCCGGCGACCGCACATCACAATATGCAAATATGTACTAGTCCGCGTCCGGAACACCGGCGGCTATTATAGGACTGTATGCCCGTACACGTCCCGTACATGCGCGTTCGCTGGGGGAGTCTTGGTCCCACGCTCATCCGTAGCATACACGTACTCGCGCGCGACCGCCGCGCGCGTAAGATGTATCCGCGAAGATTGACACAAAGCGCCCAAGAGCCGGCCCGTGCATAGCGATACATAAATAGTGTACGATTACACTAAGGATACCGACTTTTGAGGCGGTACTTGGCAGCGCGCCAGGTTGCCAACGGGATGCTCCGAT
Organism: Tetraselmis chui; assembly: GCA_026401115.1. Taxonomy (NCBI): domain Eukaryota; kingdom Viridiplantae; phylum Chlorophyta; class Chlorodendrophyceae; order Chlorodendrales; family Chlorodendraceae; genus Tetraselmis; species Tetraselmis chui. Next base: position 179,748 of record JAPMLY010000061.1, on the reverse strand, counting down.
AACACCATCTCATGCGGCGTGGCAGTACTTCGGGTGGCTCGTCCCAACCAAACCGCTTCATCAAGACTAGGCTGCGCAAACCTCCGGCTTTTAAGATACTGGCAAAACATGCCCTCGGGTAATAGTCAGATTGTTTTAAATCTAGAGGTTTGCAAAATTTACTTACATATGTGACAGAACGCGCACCTGAACGGTAAACCGTTACTGTAATTAAAAGCGGTGCGTCTTGCCCAATCCTCGAGGTAACCATCGAGGAATGAGCAAACGCCTAGAGCAACGCCCCATGCCATGCCGCCAGCAACACTAGCTAGCAAGAGCTCCTTAAGCCGGTGCGACCCCCGAGCAATATGGCACTCTCTGCTTTGCGCTCGCCCATCTGGCTCGCGCAACCCACCCACCCATCCCATAATTAGCGCTAATCCGCCCCCAAGCCAAGCCTGTGGTGGTCTTTTGGCCAAATTGTAAGTAAGCTGACATACTTGGACAAAACGTGCCCTCGGGTAAGTCGCACATTATCTAAGGCCATTTATTACTACACACGGGCACGACGATCCAGAACCTAATCAAGACCCCGAACATGGCGCTCACGCTACCTTAGCCGGCATAACGTTGCGGATTGGTCAGGCTGTAGGCGCTTGTGGTGCGAGAAGGCAGGACAGCCTTCCTGTCGTCAGTATCAGGTGCTGTATCTGCCATAGATAAGCTCTGTGCATCGTGGCGCGACGTTGGGCCATTTTCTCAGCTGGACAGGGTACTAGTATCACAGCTAAGGCAGGAAACCACGAGCTTGAGAGTTTCACTGCGAGAGTCAAGATAGCCAAACAGCATATGTATCCAGCATCCCCGTATTTAACCAGTGCAATAAATATATTAGCCTCGAGTCCACGTCCACTATTTGCTTTAAGACTGTGAAAGGTGTATTCCCCACCCCGGGGTAGCTTTCCCTGGGCACCGAGACACAGATGGCCTTCTTTCAAGGAATCCGTCGGTTCGCGGCGATTTGTGCTCACGCACCCTCCAACGCGACGCTGCCATCAGCGCTGTCGACTTCCCACTCTTGGGCGACATCTGCCATAGGGACGGCCATTCGCCTGTTTCCCTCTAAAGCTCCACATCGTGGTTTAGCATTTCCTCCAGCCTTGTGGAAAGCCTACCTACAGCTGGGAAGTGCTAAGCACCCAGGATATCGTCTCGGAGGTGGAGTGAGCAGAAACGGAGGGCTAAGCACTTTCCGACATCAGTTTCTTCGACCTCGCCAAGCACGATCTAGCACGTGCGGCTACCCTCCAAGCTGGCATTCGACTCAGTTTGTTTTATCAGTGCCTGGAGATCTAGGTACACTGACGGGGCTGCACTCGGCTGGCCACTGCTTTGACTCTGCAGGGACTATGTTCACTTTCGAGGCCGGGGTCCTTTCGGGGCTGGCGGTCCTGGGTCGGACAAAGCTCGGGTTTGGCTCATCAGGGGCGGCATCCTTGGAGGGGGGGCTGTCCTCTTCTACTACTCAACTAGGTGAGACCCATGACCACTCTGCGCCCCACCAAAGTTCAAACACAACCAGGAAACGTCATCATTCGCCACCAGGATGGAAGAGCACTCTAAAGGGAACCCTTAGGATTACATACCATTGAATGCGCATTCCTGGCTGGGGCCCCACCCCACGTATCTTTCCTTCTGCGAGTCTCTGAGAGTTATGCGGAGCCTATGGCTATCAACAGGCAAGAGATCCCATATAGCCACCGCTTCCACACAGTCCTGCTCTCTCCCGCAACAGCTCGTGCTCTTGGCGAAGCAACCTACAAACAGGTCAGCATAATCTGAACTCCCACTTCGTATGCTTCCACACTACTAGTCGCCGTTGGCATGCCTCATATGCTATTGGGCCCGCATTCAGAGCAGAGCTTTGTGCCCGTTGTGGGGGTGCGTGTACTTGTTTTTTCCTGCGCATGACCTGGTGACATGCATGTGATTCGAGCATTTGCGTAGCCACACTCGTGCAATGTCGCTCGCCTGGCAAGACTGTTGATCGCTATATGTTGCGTTCAGGTCCTCGTCAAATAGTATTGAGCGTTGCCCCTTTGCCCCTTTCAGATCATCGCGGATGCCCGATCAAAACATTCGGTGCTGCACAACGACCACCCCAGAACCGCGCTTGTCAGGTGATTTTCTGGAAGGGGGGGAGGGAAGGGGGGGGGGGGAGGGGCGGAGCCATTGGTGGCAGCTCACCATGTTTACCTGACGTTTTGGTATCGCTCAAAATTATGGCGACAACCTTGAGGTTTTGTCATTTTGCTGCGTTTCAATGCATCGGATATCAAGCTTATGCTCCGGTGCGGCTGCCACTGCAGAAAGGTGGGAACTCAGCTGGCAGAGATTGCATCGAAAGGGTCGGGTGGCGGATCCTTTGCGCACATGAAAGTAAGCGCATCACCCTCGCACGTTGGCTGCTTTCGGCCATACCTGACTCCTCTTCGTACGTCAGGTATCACTCAGCTAAACCTGAATGGATACACAGGATTGCGAATGGGAATTCGTAGTAATCAAGTCACCGCAGATCAACGCATTTGTGGTCCCGGGTGGAAAGGTCGTCGTATTTTCTGGTAAACCCCCATCCTGCTGCCTACCTCCCTTACCTCGACATGGTTGCCTCTGGCGTGCCACTCCATGCTTGGTCCTTGCTGCAGGACTGCTTGACGCTTTGGAGAAAGAAGATGAGCTGGCATTTGTATTGGCGCACGAGATTGCCCATATTGTTGCCCGTCATTCGGTGCGGCAGCTCGTCGTCTCTTCTCTGATGACATTTGTTACGAGCAGCTGCACGAATTCATTGCTGCAATCACTGCTCTCATACCGTCTGCGATACTTAATACATACCGCAGACGGGTATTTACGGTGACCGTTAACAGTGAATTGCTGACATCAGCTGTGCGAATGCGAAGGACGAAAAAATCTCCACCAGCGGTATTGCCAGCATTTTCAACGTGAGCGTCCTCTTCTAAGCACGCGCACGCGTGCACACACACACGCAAACACACACACACACACACACACACACACACACACACACACACACACACACACACACACACGCACGCACGCACGCACGCAAACACACACACACACACACACACACTCTCTCTCTCTCAAAATTACGCACGCACACATACTTACAAGCACACACACTTACGCACACGTACACACATAATTGCACACACACGCTCACACATCTACAAAAGCACACGCACACACACTTACAAGCACACACACACACGCACACGCACTCACACAATTACACACGCACACACACCTACACACACGCACACACACACACACTCACGCACACAATTACACACGCACTCACACACATACACAATTACACACACACGCACACACACGCACAATTACACACATACGCACACACACTTACAAGCACACACACACACACACACACGCACATACCCACGCACACACACACACACACGCACACACACTTACAAGCACACACACACACACACGCACACACACACACACACGCACACGCACACACACACACACACACACACACACACACACACACACACACACACACACACACACACACACACACGCACGCAATTACACGCATACACACACACGCAGACACACATACACACACACACACACACACACACGCACGCACGCACGCACGCACACAAGCACGCACCGTGATATTGCGACTTTGGAGCCATGAGCTCGGGTTTGGCATTAATGAGCCATTTGTGTTGCTGTTTTAAATCTTCAGAGCTTTTTTTATATGGCATTCGGTGAGTTTGTGGCAGCCGCTGCCCTACTTTGTTGTGCTGCTTGCGTGCCTGCATTGGTGCCTGCTTGCGTGCCTGCTTGCAATGCCTGCTTGCGTGCCTGCATTGGTTCATTCACCTTGGAGGATGCTAAATGCTTCAAGCTGCCCTTATTGATGACAAAGTAAACACCCATTCACACAATGTGCCCCAATGACAATCTTATCAACTTCTTTTTCCCACTCTTTTGCCAGGGTTCTCTCTGGAGGGCGCCCTCGTGCTGGCGCTAGAACTTCCGTACTCCAGGTAAATCAGTTTTTCGTTTCCCTGCAGTCTTGCATCGCCTTTCTGCAATCCAGACAGACACCGGGAGACATCATTTCACGACTGTAACACCGTTTTGGGTTTACTTGCTCACTCTAATACCTGACAGGCGGATTGAGTCGGAAGCTGATCTGATTGGTCTCCACATAATGGCGGAAGCCTGCTATGACCCTAGATACGCCCCAGGTGCGCCCCACCTTCACGGTGCAAGCACTGGAAACCAAATCTTGGGGGCGGGTAATGCATGTGAAATGTGCAATATGATGTTATTAGGCGCTATGAGTCACCCTCAGAATATATGAGCTGCCTGTTTTCAGGGGTCCACAAGAAAATAGAGGACGCCTCCCCTAAGTCGCACGTCCCGGCACTACTCTCCACCCACCCTCCTAGCAAGCAAAGGATAAAGAGCCTCATAAATAATGTCCCAGAGGCCATGCAGGTGTATGAGGGGGGGGACTGTCAAGCTAAGCGATCGGGGCTTTTCTCGGCCATCAGCACTGAGGTTCAGCGGCAAGCGGTCTTTGACAATGTGGGCTTCTTTTGAGAAGCACTTCAGATTAATAACATGCATTTTGTGTTTCATGTTACTGACATCGCCCTTTGATGTGAAGCAGCCGTACACAAAGGGGTTGCGTTGTGCTTCCATTGCCTGTTGTAAGTGTATTATGTTAATAACTACACGAGATGTCGCATGTAAAAGAGATGAACAAATGACGCTAGAGATAGAAATGCATAATAGGAACCAAGCCCAATGAGAGACCTACCATGAGAAGTCCGTTGCTAGATAACTGCAAGAGAGGCCTCAGGAAATACATGCAGAAGTTCACAACTACAAGTAAGGAGAGCATGTCGAAGAGGAGGCGTGTTTACAACCGAACAAATGATATACCCCCAACGCTCGTCCAGCTTTCCAACGCTATTGGCGGCCTTTCATGTAAGCCTCAGCTTAAAAAATCTCACAAATCCGAGATCAAAGATCAAGCGTCGACTCCAGTGCATCGAAGCTTAATGCACCATCTGTTGTATTGGACCCCTAAGGATTCAATGATGCGTCCATTAATCAGGGCACGTATGCATGGGTGAAACGAAGCAATGACTCATGGATGTATCAGTAAAATGTGGCATAACTTCATGGACGCATCGATGAGATAGGATACTGACTTATGGATGAGTTAATGCGGGTAATGAGGGTCGAATGCATTGATGCAGCAGCATCGGTCTCCTCGCACATAAATGTTTAGTGCAATGACGGCCCGGGTTACCGGATGAGAGCCGTGCATAAATGATGTCGTCTTGACACACGTTTCATTTCGTTTACGGTGACAGATTTGACGCAGTAATATCATTCTTCGCGCAACTGTATCCAATAATCCTGCCTTCATTTAACATGGTGTGCGTGAGTATGTTGAAGGGCTCTTGACACTCAACGAAAGCTCTCCGCCGTGTATACTGCCCATGCCGACGTTGTGTTCCGCGATTTATCTTCGCGGAGTGTCTTCGATCGCCTCCTCCGTTATATGAGTGTATGCCCTTTTGCGCCACAGCTCCGTAAACCCACGAGACTTTTTGTAAATACCTTCCCATTAGCCCAAGGGCAGAGGGAAACATCGGTGACGTGGGTGTTTATGGTCCTTCGGCGATGTCGCGGAGAGCCGCGCTTATCATCATTTCACATTCCTTCTAGTGGGGGCATCGTGCCACGTGTTGTTGTCTTCGCGAATTGGCTTTTGGCATTCGATACAATTACGAACCATTCGTGATTTTGGATTATCTATTGATGCGGAGCGCGCCTCTCATGTTCGGAAGTGCCCTCGATGCAATGAGGCTCCCTCCGTGTCTCGTGTGTCTGGATTTTCGTCGACGGTATCGGGCACCTCTATGTCGGGTGAGCGCTCCACATCTGCTATGCTTATGGACCACATCCCCCGGTGCTTATGCTCTTGGTACGTCATTCAGCTCCTTGATTGGAATTGTCGACGTGCTTGAAGAGCTCGTGCTTAAAGAATGGGCTATTAAGGGCCGGGAATTGCGGTTGAAGGTCCGCCGTATTCGGTCGGGAGCTTCTCGAGATCGTCATGGGGATGTGGTTTGGTTAGAGTTCATGGCTCATCAACCGTCATCTTGTTGTTGATGTAACGCTTACAAGTGCTCGCACGAACATCAATATTCCTCGTATAGGTGCTCGTTTCCCACTCCCGGGCAGTTGTGACGAGTACAGTCATGCAACAGTACATTGCATGACATTGTATAGGTACTCGTTACTTATTCCAATTCGTGCTCTTCCATCGGACGGACGTACAACGTGAGTACGTCGCTACTGCAATATTCACAAGGGTTCCGATGCGTACTGTACGACCAGTACCGGTACGTACATGTACGCACAGTTAATCTAACTAGCTAGAAGACGCGCTTAAGCGAGGTTTCCGATGCAGAATGAGCCGCGTCGTGATTCTCCATGCTAGACGAGCCGCGTCACTAGACTGTTGACGACGGTTGGAAAGCCCTAACGCCTGACACGTAAGCGAGACAAGCAGGCGTAAGCTATCTAGACAAAGACCACTGGGTGTTCGCAGCTCATTCGCGATGCGATGCGATGGGTTCATATGCACAATATGTTCCTATCGGGTACCGACTTTTGGCGGTACTTGGGTAAGGCGTACAGCTCCGTTCCGGGAAGCGGCGGTTCTAACCCCCTTCATGCCATTCCGTGTGTACATGGATTAACACACTCTTCCGTGACGACTCTACTATCCCGAGGCATTTTTTCATGTACCCCCGGTTTTCGTCGGTTGACTCCGGCCATGTATGGCTTCTCATTCGTGGTTACATTAATTAGTTGTGAGGGAAGACACCGACTGATTTACGAGTGGGCACGCCTATGCCTACGACGAATTTAGCTGGCTTACCTATGACCCTTACCGAGACTCAGCGCAAAACAGAGGTTAATTCGCCGTTTCAATATGGTGCAGACGCCCGTGACCTGGAGGACTGGCTCGAGGCGCAACCTCAGCGCTTTCTTTTGCTCGGAATCACGGCTGACTCTTACGACTCAGTTATTTGGGTTACTTCACAGTTTTTTTGACACCTAAACGGTTGGTGGTTGAACCGGAAAGTTCAAGCCTCCATCCCTTCTACGTTTGACATGCTAGTCGCGGAGCTGCGGAAGACGACTTTTCTCCCTAGCATACAAGATAAGACGATTAATGCTCTGCTCAACCTTACGCAAGGAAGCATGAGTTACGCTCCCTACACCCAACAGTTCAACGACTTCTTACGTCGGTCTCGTCAAAAGCTAACGGCAGATGTCCAGTGCGTTCGCTTCATGAATGGACTCGCTAACTTTGAGTTGAAGACTCATGCTAAGTCACATCGTCCTCACAGAGGTTACAATGTTCAACTTGTGGAGCTACAAAACTTCTTGAATGACGTCGTAACTGATTCACCACAACTCGGCGGAATACGGTCTACATGTGCTCCATCTACATCGTCTAGAGGAAGACAATTATCCAGGAAGCGCAACCTTGATGACCCGTTGGTAGGAGCCTCTAAATTATGGAAGCGCAATGGTGGTGGCCGTGGTCGTGGCCGTGGACGAGGAGGCAATCAAGGTGGTGGTCGTGGACGACCTTCTGCAAACTCTGGCCGAATTGATTTCAGCGCTATCACTAATGCGTTGACTTCTTAGGAGCGCAAGAAGCACATTGAGAAGGGACTTTGTTTCAAGTGGCACAAGAAGGGACACCAACGGTTTTAGTGCCCCGAACTGAAGGGCAAAGCGACAATGGGAACACAGTCTAAGAAGCAATGATGGTGGCAAGGCTGTTCTACTAACGAACTAGAGCAGCCGGCTACATCTATTGTTCGTCATGAGACATTGTTAGCGATAGAGGTCGTCGACACACGCTCGACATCTCCATCGACTACGGTCGCGACACGTGTGACTTTAGTAGTGGGTTGTCGTCGTCATACAAAGCAGAGACGAGTCGTAAACATGTAACCAAACGTTCGATTGATTGGAAGCTGGTTGACTCTGTTTTCGAACCTATGCACGCACGATTCGATTTTTCTCTGGAGGGTTGTGCTGATGATGACGGGTTTAAACTCGCACGATGACTTACCTCACTGTTCGCCGAGTGACTCGATTCTTGAGAGGGATTTGTCAGGAAAACGGGTGTTCATCAATCCACCATGGGAGTTGGCTGAACATATAGGACAGCATTTTGAGAGTTGTCGTCGAGCAGCTCCAACATCTACGATTGGTGTTTTTGTTCTACCGAAATGGGCAAAGTTCAACTAGCTCACTAAACATAGGAAAATCTACCAGGAATTCCCAGCGAACCCAGCTTTTTACTCGTCAGTCACAAGAGAACCTTGCTCAACATGAGGTGGTTGCTCAAGCTCCTTGGATTGTACAACTGTGGTTAGTCGACGCCGATTGTGCTTTTTACGATCCGGCTTCGACTACAGAACCTAACCAACCCATCTCGGTACATGTATTTGTTAGAAATGCCATGAGGGGGGTTAGAACCCGCGCCTCCCGAAACGGAGTTGTACGCCTTATCCAAGTACCGCCCCTGTTGACACGGAAAAGTCCATCGCTAAGGTACAACAATTTTTTCCCACCAGCTACATCTCTACTGACTGACCTCACGGAAGCTCGACCGTTGATTCGCGCCGAGCTGACTGTGAAAACTCCTGATGGTGAACACCATATTACTAGCTTGGTGGATTGCGCTGCGACTCTTGACTTCGTTTCAGAGGACTTCGTACGACGCTTTGCTTTTCAGAGTCGGAAGTCTTTAACCAAGACCCATGTTCAACTTGCCAACGGACAAAGTGTGACTTCTACGACAGTCTGTGATGTTGCTTTTGAGCTGGCTCGACATGAATTTCACCGGACTTTTTACGTCTTACGTGTTGCTGATTTAATCTTGGGTTTACCATGGCTTGACGACGAACATGCCTCTTTACAGTTTGGTTCTACCATGGTTTTTACTCTAATGGACGGCACAACAGTGAAGACTCAGCTCGAGGAACGACGTCCACAGTGTCTCCTAATGTCAGCTGCCAAAGTTCAAAAACTCATGCGCATGACGCGCCGCAGCAGGGGACGTAATGCTGAATTTTACGTAATTGAACTTACGCCAGCCGCTGAACAATCAAATGAATCTCATACTGGAGAGGAGCTAACAGCAGACCAACGTGACAATTTCCGGTCGTTACTCTACGATGACTTCCCGGAGTTATTGCAACATGTCGACTCTCCACTTGTAAGCCGACAGTGGGATCATCCCATTGAAACAACCGGCCCGATGAAACGTAAGCGGTTGAACCGATTGTCACATGCAAAGCGCGCTGAGCTGAATCGACAGCTCAAAGATGCTGTAGACGCTGGTTTAATCCGTCCCAGCTATAGTGAGTTCGGCTCGCCAATTCTTTTTGTGCGCAAGGCCTATGTCTCGCTTCGTATTTGCATTGACTACCGTGGCCTTAACGAAGTTACGCGTAAAGATGCTTACCCACTTCCGCGTGTGGACGACACCCTCGATGAGCTTAAGGACGCAAACTTCTACACTCACCTCGACCTCGCCTCAAGCTTCTGGCAAGTTCGAGTGCGTGACCATGACATCCATAAGACGGCGTTTCAAACCCCCCGATGGCTTAATGGAATGGGTCGCTATGCCGTTTGGATTGTGCAATGCACCTGCTACGTTCCATTGGATGATGAATGACATACTTCGCGTCTTTTTACATAAGTTCGTGACAGTCTACCTCGACGACGTTTGTATATAAAGTCGCGCTATGGAGGAACACCAAGAGCACCTGCGTCTTGTGCTACAACGATTTAAGGAGGAGGGCTTGAAATTGCGTCTTGAGAAGTGCTTCTCCGGCCTTCAAGAGATGGAATATTTGGGCTATACTGTGTCAGCTGGTAAAATTTCGGCTTCCACAAAGAAAGTCGAGGCCGTTGCAGATTGGCATGTGCCCACGACGCAGAAGGAGATTGGCAGTTTCGTATAGTTTTGCAACTTCTATGCCATATTTATTCATCATTTCAGCGACCTTACGGCCCCATTGACGGACTTACTGCGGAAGTCCCAGCCACACAAGGTTACGCTAACGCCTGCGTGTTTGGAAGCCTTTGAGACTCTGAAGTTACGGCTCATTTCCGCGCCATGCCTTATGCTTCCGGAGGTCAGCTCGGACGCGACGTTCACCGTAGCTACAGATGCATCAACAGTGGGGATTGCATCAGTCATGTTGCAAGACCAAGGAGGAGGCCTTCAACCAGTCTTTTACTGGGCGCGTAAGCTGAATCCGGCTGAGCGTGGTAACACTTACTCTGCGTACGACTTACAAGCTTTGGCCGTATGCGAAGCTGTCAAGCTTTGCATGTGCTATCTTGAAGGGTGCTCTAAGTTCCTTTTCGCAACAGACCACGACACACTGCGACATCTGCTCAGGCAACCGAACAACAAGCTGAACAAGCGGCAAGCAAGATACCTGCGGGACTCGAAACCGTTTGTGGGCTCGATGACACTTGCATATCGCAAGGGAGCTTTGAACGAAGTTGGCCCGTTAAGCCGGCATCCAGACTTCGTACCTCATGCCACAGTTCCCTTGTTTTGGGATGGCGAGGTTCCGTCAGGTCGAGAATTACGACGGAAGTCCCAACTGCTGTTTGAAGACGCACAGTTAAACTAACTGACAGTTAACGCGTTGCGGCTGAACAATGAGTTCGCTGATTTCATTCGCGAGGGGTACTCTCAAGACTCGTTTTATGGGGACGAGGGTGAGTGGACGAAAGATAGGCGGATAGAAGCCAGAGCTTGATGTTTTTGGCGCCTCGATCGCCTGTGCATTCCGCGGAAGTCTGAGCTCCGACTGAGATTAATCACAAAGCTGCACGAAAGTTCGTCAGCATGTCACAAAAGAGTCGCTTGCACTCTTGCTAAAGCGCTCGACAGATTCTGGTGGTAAACGAAGATGTGAAAGATTTTTGTGAACGCTGCGTCATATGTCGACGAGCAAAGATTCGACCGAGATGGCTGCGACTCTTTACCCATTGCATGTTCCACCCAGACCGTGGGACACAATTGGTCTTGACTACGTGACACACTAGCATGTGAGCAATGGCTTTAACAATGTGTTGATTGTAGTAGATCATGTGACTCGAATGGCCCATTTTCTGCCGTGTACATAGACTTTTATTGCAGAAGAAATTGCAACTTTGTTTTACAGGGAGTCTACCTCTTACATGGACTACCCCGTGTGCTGATCAGTGACCGTGACCCGAAATTCGTCAGTGGCTTCTGGCAGACACTTTGGCGACGCCTCGGAACGCGTTTGAACATGTCTTCCAGTCGACACCCTGGGACAGACGGACTGACCGAGCGAGTGAACAACACATTTCAGCAGGTTCTTCGTTGCTTCTGTTGCTATGACAACTATGATTGGACGACTCTACTACCACAAGTGGAATTAGCGTACAACGCCTCTCGTGCACTCGGAATTGAACACACCCCGTTTGAAGCTAACTTTGGATTCTCTCCTGAGGAGCCTCCCGACCTGCTGTTTAGCATGCGACCATCAATTCCAATTTCGCAAGACGCAACATAGCGGTTACGATTGTTACAGGAAGTACATTCCCTAGTACGCTATGTGTTACAACTACACAAGGACGAGGTGCAGGCACGCACAGAACCGTCTACAACACCACAATTCGCCAAAGGAGACAAGGTGTCAGACGTTACATCAAACCTTTCTCTGCGCGGACAACCTCACCGGAAACTCAGAGACAGACAACTTGGACCCTTTTCAGTGGAGGAGCGAATTGGAAACCACAGTTACAGATTGAAACTACTACCAGCGACTGTACGCTTACATCATGTGTTCCATGTCAACAATTTACGACCATGCTCTGCCGCGCCACTACGACGAGCTGTCCCGGTGACAGTTCCTGAAGGAGACGACGAGGAGCTTGACGTCTCGCACATCTTTGATGTGTGCGTTAAGTCGTTACCTGGACGACGAGGCAAATATTTGCTCTTCATGACGCACTTTAGTGATGACGACATTCCACTTGTCTAGCATCGATTGAACGAAGTACACAGAACAATGACGTTACAAGATTTCTTGGAGACGCCCCAATGGCACAAGTTTGCCAAGACTCAGGTGTACATCGACTTCATGCACGCTCACCCAGCGCGCATTCCTGAGTCCCAGTAACTGCTTCACTAAAGGAGCTTAGAACCACGGAGGTCTGCCTCGCGGCGGCCTCAAGATCTGTCAAGAGGGGGAGGGTACGAGTGTGACGAGTACAGTCCTGCAACAGTACATTGCATGACATTGTATAGGTACTCGTTACTAATTCCAATTCAAGCTTTTCCATCGGACGGACGTACAACGTGGGTACGTCGCTACTGCAATATTCACAAGGGTTCCGATGCGTACTGTACGACCAGTACCTCCCGGTACGTACATGTACGCATAGTTAATCTAACTAGCTAGAAGACGCGCTTAAGCGAGGTTTCCGATGCAGAACGAGCCGCGTCGTGATTCTCCATGCTAGACGAGCCGCGTCACTAGACTGTTGACGACGGTTGGAAAGCCCTAACGCCTGATACGTAAGCGAGACAAGCAGGCGTAAGCTATCTGGACAGAAACCTATTTAAGCCCATTGCAGTAGAGGGAGGTGACAGAACCATTTAACAATTCCTTTGTTCACTTACAACATATAATGCTAAAGTACAAGCAGTGAGACATCTTCTCATCTTCTCCCATCTGCACCATCACTCAGACATCAAGCAGCGACAGAACAGAATAGAATAGAACAAATTTGTACTAGCAATTAGTTGTAGAAGGCTAACCGCCACACAGCCTTGCATTGGGAGCTCAGCATGGCAAACTTGATGCGGACCTCCGCACTTGCTTTGCTTTGCACGCCTTCGGTTCAGTCGGTCCATGACTACTACCCCTTCGCTTTGGAGGATGGGGGCCGGTTGGCCCCTTTGACGACTGGGCTGGTTGATCGCCATGCTATTTTGGTGGCAGTTCGTCGGTTCCTTGGCATGGGTGTTGTTGGCTCTCGTTCTTTACGCCGTGACATTTATGTCCGTATGCAACATTTCCCTCGTCGACGGAACTAGTTATGTTCCTTTTCGGCGTTTTGTTTTTCTTTGGGGGGGGGGGGGGGGGGGTGCGGCGAGAATTCATGCAACGTGTTTCGGCTGCTCTTCATGTTACTTTGGGTTCGTATACACCGCGATGCTCTTCATGAGGGCATTGCTGATGGTGTGGCATGCCTTCTTGTTCCTCGGGCTTAGGTTTTTTCTTCGTTTTGCTTGGTGGCGTATGCTGCTTTTTTGTAAGAAACTTGTTGAATGTAGTCTTACAAGAAAAATTTACCCTAGGGCACGTTTTGCCAAAGATGTCAGCTTGCTTACAATTTGGCCAAAAGACACCCACAGACAGGGTCTGGGGGTCGATTAGCGCAGGATTATAGGGATGGGGGGGTGGGTTCGCGCGAAGCCTAGATTGGCTGAGCGCGAAAGCAGAGAGTGCCTAGGCTCGTGGCTAGCTACGGCTTATAAGGCACGGGCTAGCTAGAGCTGACCGTTGGGGAAGTCGTTGGTCGTTGGCTGCGTCTAACTGTTTGGGCAAGGTGGTTGCCCTGCAGGTGAGCCGCGCCGATATTAACGGTAACAGTAACCGCTAGAGTTACTGTCCCGTACACATGATATTGGATATGCAAACCTCTAGATTCAAATCAATCTGACCATTTACCCTAGGGCACGTTTTGCCAGTAACCTAAAGCCAAAGGCTTGCACAGCCAGAATTAGTGTTGCGGGGGGGTCGGAGTGAGCCAGCCGAAGAACCGCCAAGCAGCAGGTGTTGGGGTCATGGTGGGGTCAATATATTTTCCTTCGGTCACGGAGCTGTTCTTGGCCCAGCCACCCATAAATTTGATTACGGGGAGGGGTGCGCCGATGCAGCTGGCAGCGGACGCCGCGCCTTTCCGTAGGCTGTGCGACGTCCATTTAAAGCCGGCGGGCGCGGCCGAGGTGACTGAGAGAAGGGCGAGGGAGAGCCAGGTGGAGATGGTGGACGCGGCACCCCAATCGGCGGAGGGCTCTGAAGGTGAGAAACTCCAGAAGGCGAGCGGGGGTGGCTGGTTGTAGAACTTAGTGCAAAAAATAGCGCGTTGTTCCGTGTAGTAGTCTATCAGGTTCGCCAGGACGGGGTTAGCGGCTACAGGGATAGCGATGACCAGTTTATCGCTGGCGTCGCGGCGTTGGTCACCCTTAGACTTCCGCACGTAGAGGCAGATTTGCTGCGAAGGCTTGTCGACCACGAGGTCGCCGGTCTGGCAGCGGGCGCCGGTCTCGGCGCGGCAGAAAAACGTGTAATTGACACACACCGCTAAACAGGCCCTGAAGCATTGCATCTGGGGGAAGGCAGCAGGGGTCCACGCGAAAGTGTCGTGGAGGGTGTGGGCGTAGTGCAGGATGTCTAGGGCGACTTGTGCGGGTAGCGGGAGGCGAGCGGTGGTAGGTACCAGGCGGCGCTGTAGCATGGCGAGTCCACGGCGGGCGTCCGCTAGGAGTTCGCCCACGGCGATAGGTTGGCGCCGGTGGTCGCGGAAGTACTTGTTAATTGCGCTGAAGTAGGGCTGCAGCGAGCTGGCAGCGACCGTTCCCAAGCGGGCTAGCCAGGCCGTGTAGCGGACCATTGTGGCCGGCGTGGCCTGTAGCGGGGCGATATTTTCCTCTGCACAAAAAATAAAAAACTGTCGAATTGCGCTCTGGTAGCTCAGGTACGTCGAGGGCGCTAGCGAGTTGCTGAGTAGGGCAACCGCTGTAACCCCGAGCTTATCTGATCCTAGGAGGTCATGAAAAGTTTCAGCCAATTCGGCGGACCAGGCGACACACATGCCACCGCCCCGGTCGCGCTCGCCGACGCGCTTCTACGGAGCCTTCACAACGACAATCCGCCAACATACGACGATGGGCTACAATATCGCCTTTCCCTGCCGGAGGCTCCTCACATCGCCAACGACGCGCACGGCCGCCATCGGCCGCCATCTCCGCCGTCACGACCTCGCAAACGCCGGGCCCAGCCAACATCGACATCTACCACCCGAGTGGTCCGACGCCTTCCGACGCCGCCGCTTATAGCATGCTCGCCGACCCCGTCTCCAACGCTACGGGGACGCGACGCCTTTCTCCAAGACAACGCCCTACGAATTGTAGACGTCCCGGCGGACGGGTCGTGCGGCTTCACAGCGGTGGCCGTCGCCATGGGCATCATACCACCTCCAACGTTCGGCTTGTCCATTTCCCACAACCGACACATGTGGGATTTGTTGAACCAGCTCCGGACTCTCGCGGCCACGCAGCTCCTCCACTGCAGCGACGTCAGGCAGCTTTACTCCAAGGAGTTCTTGTTCCTCGAAGGCACTACCGACCTAGACGACGAGATTCAAAATATGCTACGGCCCACTCTCGATGAGGAACCGCCCTCTCCCGGCACCATCCTACCCGTAAGCTCGTGGATGCTCTATTCCACCCTTAGGGTATTCGCCATCGCTTTCGAACGGCCATTCATTCTACTTTTCGACAACGCGGAGTACCCGTGCTTCGAGTTCTTCTCCCACCATCGCGGCGAGTGCAACTTCACCGCTACCGCATTGGACGCAAAGCAGGCGACTATGGAAGAACTGCGATTCCATCTAAAGGAAGAGCACCCCGCCACCGCACCACCCATCGTTGTGACGGCAGACGGCAAGGACCCCGACAGTACACTCACGCACTACCAAGCGTGCGTGCCGTCGTGACTCTTGTGCTCTCCCAAGCATTCATTTACCCGAGGATTGACACATTCATCATATCATATATTATATGTATGAATTAATTAGCGATCACACATTCGAATTTATATGTAAACAATATTTAATTCCAGCCAAATGTCACATCCGGACCCAATCCCATCTCATGCATCGCCGCCCACGTTCGCATCACTCGCATCAACCAGGGATCCCCCACCTCCCATGCATATCGTTCTTACTTTTTGTAAGCAACTATCCCACGCGACCCTAGAGGGGATCTCCTCGCTCCGCACCCCCCGCGCGCGCGCAAGCGCGCGCCCTGCAGTACAGATAGTTCCCGCCCTGCTGTGGCATCAGAAGAGCTGGGACGAGTTGCTCTCTGACCTAGCGACAAATCGCTATCTCACTCACCGACAGCGGTCGCAGGCGACAGGGGCAAACTGGAGCGAATGCCTGCGATTTTAACGCGTTGCGGAACGTAGAGGTGCATCTTGCGCTACACACGCCGTACTTCCGTCCTTGAAAGTTCGGACAGTGCTGTCGCGGTGTCGCCCGCGTTCCGCCTACTCCGACACCGAGAGCAGCCTGTACCCGGGCCCGACCGTCAGAGATGCCTCCAAGGCTGGAAACAGCACCATCAGCTCCCGTTCTGCAACAAGCTGCCGAAGATGCTGTTGGCGAGGCTTTGCAAGAAACCGAGGCCACGCCTCCGGAGCCGTCCGGGCCAACGTCACACGAGCAAGCGATGCAGATGTGTCGGCGGATAGACAAGTGCTTCGCCAGCCTGTTACCTGTAAGGGAGCTGGCCAGCGCCACGATACCCGAGGACACGCAAGGTGCGCGCGCACACACCATTCTCCATTATCCAAACAATTTGTTTTCGCTCAACCTCGATGCGCCGAGGACGTGCTCATCTTCGAATTTTGACGAAGATCTTCACATATCTTCGAACTCTCGATGTTCCGTCTTCCACAACTGTATATCCACAGCAGCACTGCGTAAGGTTTTCGGAGATCCCTTCTCCTTTCATCCAAGCCGTGTCATTCTGGCAATCGCTTTGTTGGCAGTGGCACCGCATTTTGGCGCTGAGGATGCATTTCGCTTGTCCTCCTTTGTAGATCACGTCAGCACCCAAGTGAAGCACCTCTCAGACTCCGCCAAGTGGCTGGACGTCTACTTCAACTCTCTCAGGGAACAGGCAGAGCAGTGCAGCTACGACAAGGCGCGCTCTGCTTCTGACCAACTCCTTATTATGTTCGTCTTCCCCCATCACATTTCATTTTACCACGCCATTCGCATCTCAATCCACAGCAGCAATTCCACATATACACACACATACATACACATACACACACACACACACACACACACACACACACACACACACCGACACACCGACACACCGACACACACGCACGCACGCGCGCACACACACGCACGCACGCACACTCGCGCGCACGCGTATACCCGCAACACACACACACACACACACACACACACACACACACACACACACACACACACACACACACACACACACACACACACACACACACACACTCGCGCGCGCGCGCACACACAGGCAGACACACACGCACACTCTCTCTCTCTCTCTCATACAAACAAACATATACACACACAAAAATACACACACACACACACACACACACACGCACACATACACGCACACGCGCGCACGCACGCAAGCGCACATACACCCATACGCGCACCCGCACACGCAGACACACACGCACGCACGCGTAGACACACACACATGAAGATACAGACACGCACGGGCAGACTCACAACAAACACATACACTCTATCTCTCTTTTTTACATTCACACACAAATAAAAACACACTCAGGCGCACACACTCACAAACACACGTATACACACACAAACACACACACGCATGCACATACACACACTCACACACATACTCACACAGTCATATAAGCATGCATACATGCAGACACACGCACGCACACGCAGACTCACAAGAAATACATACATTCACTCTCTTACACACACAAAACACACACACACACACACACACACACACACACACACACTCTCTCTCTCTCTCACACGCACCCACACATACACCCACCCACGCGCACACACACACTGACTCACACACACGTACACTTAAACGCAAACACACATGCACGCGCATACACGCAGCACACACACACGCACGCACGCACACACACATACACGTCCCCCCCTCCAACACACGCACACACACACACACACACACACACACACACGCACGCATGCGCACACCCCCCCCCCCCCCCCCCCACACACACACACAGGCAAGCACGCATGTACGCGCATACTCCCCCCCTCCTCCCAAACACAGACACATGCGCGTACTCACACACAGTCACACACACATACGCACACACTCACACACACACACCTACACTCACACACACACCTACACATACACACACACACACACACACACACACACACACACACACACAAGCTCGCGCAGACTCACGACACACACACACACACACACACTCTCTCTCTCTCTCTCACATACGTACACACACTCGCGCGCAGCCACACACACACACACACACATACTCTCTCTTTCTCTCTCTCTCTCTCTCTCTCACATACGTACGCACACTCGCGCGCAGCCACACACACACGCAAATGCGTGCGTGCAGACTCACAACATACGTATACACTCACTCGCTCTCTCACGCACATACACACGTGCGCGCGCAGACACACATACACACACCTACACACACACACACACACACACACACACACACACACACACACACACACACTCTCTCACTTGGCACCTAATTCAAGGGCATGGGCTTAGCTTCCTGTTACATTAACCACGGTCTGCGCCCTCGTCCACCCTGCCGCTTCATCTCTCGACTGCTGGGCTGCAGCTCAATGACTTTATGATGGTCCTCAGTATCGAATTTCACTTTTCTGTGGATCATCTACAGGAAATAGCCGACTTGGAGAATGAGCTGAAAAGCAAGGTGAGCCTCCTCATTACTGCCTCAATGTGATTAGTAGACATTCTTTCGTTTTGTGCGTAGGGATCAAGCTTCCCGAGGCTGTGCCGCATTACGCGGCAATAATTGTCGCCTGACGTGGGATGCCTTGCCACCCCGGGGATCAGGATGATCTTATGCGAAGTTGCTCCGAGAGCCTGCGCGAATGGCGCACGGCACTGGAGAAGCTTCAGAAGCAACACGCAGAAAGACTCGCGGCAGTGTGATAGTGTCACGAAGGCAATAACTTCATAACAATGCAAGGGCCTTGTCGCAGGTTTTGGGGCCATTAATCGCTACAAAGTGGCGGCCGTGATTACTCATCTTCTCTCAGTGTCGTTTGCGTACGGTGGAGCACGACCATGCATTCTGCGCATGGAGTGGCGTTGTATTATACAAAGATAGGATGGCCTTCCCTACTCATACACACATACCCCTCGAGCGTATCACCAATCACGGCACTCTCTTCGACAACCTACCTTCCAACGGCGCGGGCTAGTCACACTTCGGCCGCCATTCCACACCTCAGATACCCGCGGGAGCTAGTAACACACAACACACCATAAATATGGATGTATATATGCGGAGGTTAATAATAATGCATATTCGTCCCCGGCTATGGAAATGCCGAGGCGGTATGTTGCCCCATGTGTGGACACTTGCCTAACCATAGCCGTAAGAAGGGCGGCAACTTCCACTTTCAATCGGGCTACTGCAACGAAGCCGACATATGCTGCAAAAGCGGATGAAGGAAGACCATTACTTCGGTCTTAATCTAGTTTACAAGAAGTACAAGATGAGCACGGATAGGGAAAATGGGAGGGGAAACAAAAGGGCAAGAGTGACAGGATGATACTTCGGTCTTTGGTTAAAAACATTACTTAACATTCCTAAATAAACTCACCCATGAATACTCCCAATCTATTGGAGCCTGCCATACTCAATACTAGTTGTCCACATACCCGCGAGAATAGTCGGTAACAGACAGAAACTATGTTGGATGAAACACGAACTGTCTGCCATGCCGTCCTTCCAAATGAAAATATGACATAAATGTCACCGCCCCCCGCCCCCTCCCCTTCCTCTGCCCATAATCCACTTTTCATTCACATGCTCGAACCGACACCGCAGCGCACGACGGCGGCCCTAAAACATGGTCCGCGCGCCGGCCTTGGGCACCCTCCCCCACCTTCTCGTGGTGAGCGCTGGTATCCCATTACCGTGCAACCGTGTCGGGAGGAGTGACGAAGTCATTGGACGGGGCGATCGAGCGGAGGCGTTATCTTCGAGAGACCCCGCGAGTTTTTTTCGCTTGTGGTACGTCCCCCCTACTTTCTCGCGCGACCGGAGTGGCTTGAGGGCTAGATCTAGCCGGCCTAGGTGGCGCCCGCCGGCGGCGCAGCGGCGGCGGCCCCGGAGGGGGGTGCGCTCGCAGGCCCGTCGGCATCCCCTCACCTCCCCGTGGTGGGCGCTGGAAACCCCGTAGCCGTGCCATGCCTGGCACGGTAGGGGGCTAAGAGGGCCGACAGCTCGATCCGTAGGATCAGAAGCTGTCGGGAAAGCCATGTATAGAGGGCTTTTGAAAAATAATTTCTGTGCAATACCGGCACCAAGATCTCCCGCTCGGCCCGTCCGATATGCTTTTTCGCGGCGAGATACTACTGAATACAATCCTACCTCGAGGGAGTGGGGCATGTACAATAGGAGCGTTTGGAGGCGAGGAGGGTACGGCCAGATCAGCGGTGGAAGGCGGGTATAGGAGCTGGTGGTGGCCAACCGGGAAGCAGCGCCAGGAAAGGGCGCTCGCTAGCCGTCGACCAGCCCTGTGCCAGTCGAACCTTCCCGGGGGGTGAGGCAGGACAGTGCACAGGCCGGTGGCCGGTCGCAGGCGGAGGAGCGACTAACTGCGGCGGCGGAGATCCTCAGGATCAGCCGCCGCCGGAAAGCCGTGTACGGAGGGCTTTTTCGGAAACTAAACTAATGCCCGTACCAGGCGTCGAGCTAGTTGGGAAGCAGCACCAAAACAAGGCGCTCACTAGCGAGCCGCCTCGTCGTCAAGCTACATCTCCCGGGGGGAGGAGGAAGCTTGGGCGGCAAGGAGGACGGTCGCGACGGCAGGAGCGACACGATCTAGCGGCGACGACCCTTTGGATCGGCGCCGCCGAAAAACCTTGCACGGAGGGTTTTGCATAATCTCCGGGCGCCCGAGACCCGCCGGATCCGACTACGGTGACCTGCCCCCCCCCCTTTTCGACACCCACTACCCCGACAGACCTTCATACTCCTAGGGGTCCTTGAGCGTTGGCCCGGGTGAGCGCGGAGGCCCCCGCTCAAGCGAAGGCTGCTCGGTGGACGCGCGATCGGAGGGGGGGGGCACGGACACATGCCGGACTATCTGACAGGTACCCGGGTACCTGACAAGGAAAAACCGAGGAAATGAGAGGGGAAAATCCAGGCGGGGAGGCAGGAGCGCCCATTTTTTCTATGTCTGTGTGTCTCGGTCCCCCCCACATGCCCTCGAGGTGACGGGGGACCTCGACAAGGAGGACCGTCGCGTCGGTGGACGCGACACGACCTTGGGGCGGGGTTTACGGGATGAGGCGGCGGGATCGACGAGCGACCGCGCGAGGAGGGGTTTTTTCCCAGCCTTTCACCTCCTATCTTCGGCAAGACCGAAGTCACGCGGGAGCTAGATTAGGCTGGACCATCGTCCCTCCCGAACGCCGACCGGCCTAGGCCGGTCGGCACCTCGGTTCGGTGGGAGCGGGCCGTGCATCGTGAAGGTCGAGCAGCAGTTTAGTTTTGCATTTCTCGACAAGTGGATTTATTTTTTGATCTGTTTTTTATTACAAAATTACTATGTTGTTACTGCTTAGGCGGGGGGGCTGTGGCAATTGTTGCGATTGCTTGCAGCTTTTGCGATACTGCTTAGGCGGGGGGGCGGTTGGCAATTGTTGCGATTGCAACTCCCGAGGAACGTCGAGACACAGTGAAGCTAGGTGTGTCGATAGGTGTACTTGGTCGAAGAGACCCGGGCCCAACTTGCAAATAAGTCATGAATGGCGAAGTAGAGTGGCCCGAGAGGCAACAGTCGGTCCAGTTTGCCGGCACATGTTATAAACAATTTCAATTTCAATTTCAATTAGCCGGCCTAGGTAATATCTCGAGCCCCAAGTAGACTCACCTATCTAGTCGGCACCTCGGATAGACGATTCCACGGGAGCGAAGCGTAAAGTCACGTCAAAGTCTAGCAGCCTAAATCTTCGCCAAGTGGGTTTAAAAGCGATGGTTTACCGTGTTATAGCACCCGGACTGGTGCCACAACACCACATGCCTTTTGCATAAGAAGCTGACCCCACGTTTCTCGATAATTACTGTCCGAATGCACTCATAAACAACCTCCTAAAACTGTGGAGGATAGCCCTCGTCTAAGACGCACGCTCCAAGTACGTAGAAACCCGCGGCACCCTCAACGAACAACAAGACAGCTTTTGCCTTCTTTGAACATCGACGATGCCCTCGCGCCTATCATGATGATGAGGAAGGACGCCAAAATCTACAACAAAGACATCTACATCATGTATGCGGACTTCAAGGGCGCTTTCAACGCCGCCGACCACCACGACATGTTTAAACATGTCTAACCACATGCGCTAGCTCGGTATGCCCTCCACCTTTGTCGACACCTGCGAACAACTATGCGGTGTTTCCACAACCAACTAAAACACCCCCTACCCCCCATCATACCTTGTCGCTTCTCCGGCTGCGACCCTCCTCCGCCCTGCTTAGCTTCTCGCCTCGTACCCATGGGAGACTCGAGACTCAATAAGCTCGTCGAAATTCAGCGAACACCTTGTCATGGCGTTCCTTCCCGGCTGTCCGCGGCGAGCTCCAACGCCCGCCGCCAACTCATATCCGCCCGTACCCTCCTCGCCGCCAAAAGACTATTGAGATACAGCTCCCGCCCGTGGACATGTGAGTATTCGAGGAGTATCTAGCCACGAAAAGAAATATCGGACTAGCCGAGCGGGAGATCTTGCCGCTCGTGTACATGTGATATTTTTAAAAGCCCTCCGTATTGAGACTTCCCGACATGTGTTGATCCGCGGGTCGCAGCCGCCGGCTTTCACCCCGCCTAGCCCCAACTGTGCTTGGCCTAGCACGGCTATAGGGTTAAGGGTTACCAACGCCCACCACGAGGAGGTGCGGGTGAGTGCCGTCGGGCATGCGAGCGCACCCTCTTCCGGGGCCGCCGCCGCTGCGCCGCGGGAGGGCGCCTATATGCCCCCATTGTGGGGATCCTCCCGCTCCCGCTTCTCCCATAGCCCTTCTAGACCGTGTTCGCTCCTCCCGTCCGTCACATCTTGGGCATGCCCCCACAAGACAATTATCACCCCTCCTCCCCTTGCCTCATAGGGACTTCCCCCCATGCCCCTCCTCTCCCTCCATCACCACGGACGGAGGTTATGAATACCCACTCCTCCTCCCCCTCATACCCCCCTCCATCCTGAACCCCACATGATGGGCCCTCGCTGCCTCCTGGACAAGCCTTTATGCCCTCGTATGTTGCCGCCCTCCGCCGACATGCTGCTCTCCGATCCCCCTCCTCGAGCTGCCGCTCGTGCGTCTTGGTGCTCCGCCAATGATAATGTCGCTTGCCGTTCCGACTTGTCCTTGTTTTCCCGGGAGACTGTGCGATAGCGAGAGAGGACCTCAGTTTTGCCCTACTAGACACTCTCGAATATGCAACCTCCATTTCCTCAACAAAAACTCATGTTCCCCGATTTTTTCTATGCATTCTATATTTCCTCAACAAACTCTCATGTTCCCAGAACTTTTCTGTCACTTCACTTATTTGGCGGCCTCGTCCTCCGTCCGGCTGCGGCTGCGGCGCGCGTCCGCTCCCTTGTCCAGCGTCGTGCCCGTCTTTGGTTCTCAGCGTCCGGAGAGGGCGGATTCAGATGCCTTGACATCCTCTTACGTGAAGTTCGGGATGGAGTTAAGCTTGCTCGTGCCTGCCGGGGGGGGCCTTTGTCAAGACGTTCTAGTGGTCGCGGACGGGATGGGGGCGGCTCCCGCCGTCGTCGGGCCCGACTCACTCAACATGAGCAACAACGGCCATCGACTCACCCCTCTAAAGGTGATCTCCGACGGCGCCCGCCAACGGCGGAGCGGCGGTGGCCCCGGAGGGGGATGCGCTCGCAGGCCCGTCGGCACCTACCTCTACCTCCATGCGATTGGCGTTGGGAACCATGTAATCGTGCCGTGATTGGCACGGTAGGGGGCTCAACGAGGTACCGACAGCTGCGATCTGCGGGATCGGCAATTGTCGGGAAGTAATGTATGGAGGGTTCGAGAAATCATAACTTCCGTACACCAACACTAAGATCTCCCGCTCGGCTTGTCCGATATGTTTTTCCCGACTGAATACTCTCAAATAGCGTCCCATTTGGGGGACGAGGCATGTATATGTGAAAAAGTTGGCAAGGAGGGTGCGGACGGATCAGTGGTTGGTTGAGGGTATTGGAGCTAGTGGCACACAGCCGGGAAGAAGCGCCGGGGAAGGGCGCTCGCTACTCATCGACCTGCATGTTGATGTCGAGCCGATTAAAGGGGGGGCCAGGATGAAGACTGCCGCTACGGAAGGAGCGGCGAGGTCTGGCGGCGGTGATCCTAAGGATCATCCGCCGCCGGAAACCCGGTACGGAGGGTTTGAATAGTTTCCACACTCCGCGGCCTTTTGGATGTAGCCATTGCGACCATGCACCACCCTACCGCTACCCACTATTACTAGGCACGCCTAGTATTATAGAGTGCCAGCCCGGGGACTCGCACTAGAAACAAGGGGAACGGTGGCAGGAGGGTACGATTGCTGGTTGGTTTCCTAAATGGTGCCCGGGTACCAGAACAGAAAAACAAGGGGAATGGCCGAGAAAACTTTTCAGCGTGGCGACAGGAGCGCTAGCTTTCCTTGTCTAGCTGTCTCCCCCCCCCCCCCCCCAATGCCCTAGAGGTGAGGGGGAACTTCAGCAAGGACAGTCGCGACGGGAGGAGCGACAATGACCTTCGGACAAGGCTTATGGGATGCGACGGCGGGATCGACGAGCGACCACGCGAGGAGGGGTTTTCGCTAGCCTTTCCCCTCCAATCTCCGGCAATACCGAAGTCACGCGGGAGATAGATTAAGCCGGCCCGTCGCCCCTCTCGAACGCCGATCGACCGAGGCATGTCGGCACCCCGGTTCGGTGGGAGCGGGCCGCGCATCGTGAAGGTCGATCAGCAGTTTCATTTTGCATTTCTTGACAAGCGGATTCTTTTTAACAGCATACCTCCCTTTCTTGATTACAAAACTATTTCCGTTGTTACTGCTTAAGCGGGTGGGGTTGTCTTAATTGGTGATGTTGCTTGCAATTTATAACCGCCGAGCAACGTCGGCACATATTGCAGATAGGCGTGTCAATAAGTGTACATGGTCGAAGAGTTCCCGGCCCAATCTTTCCTCTTAATTTCCTAAATGGCTGAGCAACCGATGGCCGTTAGACAACAGCCGGTCTTGTTTGCCGCTATTGTTGTAAACAATTTTCATTGTCATTTGACCTCCGACGCCGTGCTGCCTTCCGACGCGCCCGCGAGTGAAAGGAAATCAACCATTTGTGACGGGCCCGTATGGCCCTGCACGGGGCCGACGTCGGGATGGTGGACGACGCCGACGCTGCATTCATTGCATTGGCTAATCTCCTGCGCTACATCCTCCTCGTTGTAGATGCCACCCCGACTGAGTCTTCCCTTAACTCCCCCCCCCCCCCGGCGCGCCCTCCCCTCATCTTTCTTGCTGACCGTGATAGCGTCCAACTGTGGGAAGACTCTATGCCTATCGTCTTGAGAAAAGCACCTCGCTTGTGAGCCTTCTTGTTGATGTCTGCCGACCGTACCTTGCCATTGCAGATGGAGTCGTTCTTACAACATTTTTCCAAACCTTGTGCGATATTTAGGACGTACGAACGCCCGATCGACGGAGCGTTGCTGAGCGCCAGCTTTCCATGCCCGTGGACTTTGGGGGGATTTACGGACCGTCCCTCGAGCTCGATGATGAACGTGCGCATTATGCTTCATTAAAGTCGGTCCTCGCCAACCTGATTATTGATTACGAAACCGAGTCGCTAGGTCTTATGTTGCAAACTTATCCGTCAAGAACTACTACCATAAAAAAGCATGTTGCTACTTCTATTTAAATGTTGGCGGTCCAATTGCGCAATTCTTATGATACGATCTCCAAGATGGGCGGGTTTTGGGAGTCAGATCCCGTGGTGTGGATCTTTCCGAATATGCTTGCCCCGAGGTCGAGTTGGCCGTATCTTCGGTTGACAATGCGGTTGTAACTTCCGCTACACAGTTGACGACTTCCGACTCCCGACGTTCTCACCCGCTCGAGAAATTCTGGGGGCCACATTCAGAGGACATTTCGCGTATTCTTTGTGCCCGGGCCCACCTTGACTTCCTGGCTTTTTTGCAGCCTAACACACCGGATATTAAACGGGTAATTTCGGGTACGGTTTGCGGTACTTTGGCTCTTTTTTCGCGTCGCATGACTTCAGTTTTAAGGTGCAGTCCGATTGCTATACAATGGCAGCGCACCGTGTGTTGGGGTTTTTGTGGAGCACGCCTCTCATGTTCGAAAGTGTCTACGGGGAAATGAGGCCCCTTCAGGGTATCACGGGTCCAGATAGTTGTCGAATGTATCGGGTGCCAATGTTTCGGGTGAGCTACAGTTGCTATGCTTACGGACCACAGCCCAAGGTGCCCGTGCTTTTGGTATGTCATTCAGCTCCACGATCGGATTGTCCACGTGCTTGAAGAGTCCATGCTTGAAGCGGGGGCTATTGAGGGGCGAGACTTGCGGTTTGCCGTTTTCGGTCGGGAGCTTCTTGAGATCGACATGGGAATGTGGTGTGTTAGATTTCATAGCTCGACAACGTAATCTTGTGGTTGAGGGGCGGGCACACGTGCTCGCACGAACACAAGTGTTCCCCAGATAGGCGCTCATCTCCCATTCTCGGGTTCTGCATTAGGAGCTCAGCAAGGCAAACTTTATGCGGGCCTCCGCACTTCCGCTTTACTTGGCACGCCTTCGGTTTAGTCGGTCCATGACTACTATATTGTTGCTATGGAGGATGGGGGCCGGTTGGCGCATATGGCGCCAATGAGTTGGATGATCGTTTTGATATTTTGGTGGTAGTTCGTCTCTTCCCTGGCATGGGTGCAGCGGACTCTCGCTCTTTGTGTTCTAGCATTTCTTTCCGCATGCAACTTTTTGTTCGTCGATCTACTTATGTTCCCTTTACACGGTATTTGAGGGATGTGCGTCGAGAATTCATGTAACATGTTTCTCTTACTCTTCATGTTACTATGGGTCCCAATCTTTGCGACGCTTTGCAAGAGGGCAGTGCCAATGTTGTGGCGTGCCACCCAGTTCCTCGGGCTTTGGCACTCGGGGCTTGTCCCTCCTTTTCTATTGTTTTCAATACGTTTTTGCAAATTAATTTTTATTAAGGGCGCTTATGAGTATAATTCATAGCGAAGATGCTTTTAATAGCGTACAAATATCAACGACATATGACCGAAGTGTAATATAAAGCGGGGTTTCTCTAGGGTAAAACCTTGTAGGCTACCATACAAGGCGCCCGGCGGGGCCCTCGGAGCGGTTGATGAAGGGTGGGGGGGTGTAAGCACTAGCATCGCGTTGCCTAGTGCTTTTGTACAAGGTAGCTATTTGTCATCCTAGTACTTAGTGTTGTGCTATTAGCGGTATTCTATTCCCTATTAGTGGCGGTCGGCCGGCCCTGCCGGTACCTTCGCCGGCCGCCATCTCTCTCCTCACACTTCTCTAGTCACCACAGCCGGCCCCCTTGTGGGGCCGGCACGACCTCCGTGTAACTATCCGTTCCCGATTCCGACAGGTTATGCGCCCTCCACCAAGTTACACTAGAGAAGAGCGTGTGTAAAGCGCTCGGCGCTACGCTAGTCCTACCTACTCCCACGTAAAAAAGAGTAGAGCGTGTGTGAAGCGCTCGGCGCCACGCTAGTAATTCATCGTCCAACCGACACCACGCTTCGCCTTCGAGCTGGTTGTTCGCGACTGCCCTACCAGCTCCCACGCAAAAAGGAGAAGAGCGTGTGTAAAGCCCCCGGCGCCACGCTCGCCCCACCCTGCTTCCAGTCTCACCTTGCCTCAAGCCTGCCGATGCTCTCCATCGGATGTGGTTGTTTAAAACTGACCCGCGAAAATTCGGCCCTTGCGTACTTCAATTAGTAATGTTATTGTTTTTTCCCGAGACAACGCCGCAACGCTCACATAACTGAGCGGGGAGCTTACTTTTTCCCAAGGCGAAAGGGGGGAGTCAACACGAGCAGCGCCCGTCTATGCTTTTGCGTGTCTACACGCCCCTAATAGCCATGTTGGCTTTGCTTCTTCCTCGCCGGTCGCCTTCATGCGTCGGCTAATTCGCCCGTGGACAGTTTTTTCCGCCACATCTCAGAATAGTACATTACTTACGCAGTACATTTGGAACCGCTTCATATCGGCAACTCGCCGGTAGCGGCACGTTCTTGTGAGCGCATGTCGCTACACCTACCCGGCTTGAGACACACGCTACAAGCACTGCACCTTCGACCAAGATGGCACCTTCCTCAACGCAAGCTAGGACGACGTTAAGACTTCGGCTGCCTTGAGGGGGGTGTTAGCACTAGCATCCCGTTGCCTAGTGCTTATGTACAAGGTAGCTATTTGTTTTCCTAGTACTTAGTGTTGTGCTATTAGCGGTGCTCTATTCCCTATAAGTGGCGGTCGGCCGGCCCTGCCGGTGCCTTCGCCGGCCGCCACCTCTCTCCTCTCACTTTTCTAGTCGCCACATCCGGCCCCCTTGTGGGGCCGGCACGACCTCCGTGTAACTATCCGTTCCCGATTCCGACAGGGGGGCGCTCGCATGCCCATCGGCAATCATCCCTACCTCCTCGTAGTGAGCGATTGAAGCCATGCAGCCGTGCTCAAAGTTCGGGGTTTTTATGGTTTGAGGTAGGCGAAGTAAGATACCAAATGGACCGCTAGAGTAATCTTAGCGTTGAATTACACAAATAGCATATTCAGTCACCAATCGCCACCCCAAAAACTTGTCAATAACCCCCTAGGGTGTTAGAAAGGACGTACGGACTGTGTGCGACCTAATGGTGGCAATTTTGGTCGCGGGTGGGGCTCGATTGCCGGTGCAATGGGTATTGGCAGTGCTTCAATATGCCAAGCCATTTTGACAAGCCACCCGCGGCCTATACGTTTTCATGTATTAAGAGCGTGGTGCGGCATCATGACTTCCCTGTCACGTGCGACTTACACATTGCTTCTCACTGCATACGAGAACATGATAGGATGTACATCATTGATAAACCGCACAGAATCTTATGAAGTTAGGTGTCTTTCTGATATATTATTGATATGTGACCCACGCAGAGCCTCGAAAATCAAAGAAAGCCCCCGCCGCTCCCGTTGATTCGTTTGTACGCTTCGCCAATGCATCTCGGCAGCGCTACGACTTTGTCGTCATGGCGGCATCCCATCCACCCCAGTGGATAGCCTTACTGAAGAATATGAGATAATCCGTGGGTAAGGACGTGCCTCGAGCTCGATGTTATGTGACAGTAGATTGGGCAAGCGAGAATTTGGCGGAGGACTTCGTAGAGTACGTAGACGCTTTCAACGACGACCCCCTTTTTTGGGTAGCAATTCCCGAGTTTTGATTGCAATATGCAGCAAGCCACCAGCTGAACATTATCTGACATAGCGGCTATGTGCTTATATTCGCAAGTTCTTGCCTTACCCTTAGGAATGCCCGAAGGATGATAAGAAGGGGGCTATAGCGACGATGCTCCCGCATGTGACGCTCGAGCTGCACGAGACAACGTAGGTCCCGTCCGGCTCGACGGAGTACATGTTGTCGGCGATTTTCTCGACCGCCACCGTAATGGTGGTCAAGAACGCCCCGCTAGTCTACGCGGCAAACAACTACCCAATGCCTACGGAGGAGACATGGTTCTATGGTGGTCGGTGGGCGCCCGCCGGCGGCGCAGCGGCGGCGGCCCCGGAGAGGGGTGCGCTCGCAGGCCCGTCGGCACCTACCTCTACCTCCACGCGGTGGGCGCTGGTAACCCCATAGCCGTGCCAGGCCTGGCACGGTAGGGGGCTGAACGAGGTACCGGCAGCTGCGATCCGCGGGATCAGCAGCTGTCGGGAAGCCCTGTACGGAGGGTTTTGGAAAACATAATATCCGTACACCGGCACAGGGATCTCCCGCTCGGCCTGTCCGATATGTCTTTTTCGCGACTAGATACTCGCAGATACTCTCCCGACGATGGGGCGGGGGCGGCGTTTGCGAAATATTTTTTGGCGAAAAGGGGTACGGACGGATCAGCGGAGGGACGAGGGTGTTGGAGCTGGCGGCGGACAGCTGGGAAGCAGCGCTTGGGACAGCGCTCGCTAGCAGTCGCCAGCCCTGCGAGAGTCTTAAGTCTCCCCTGGGGGCGAGGCCTGATGCTACGCAGGACGGAGGCTGGTCGCAGCCGG
The DNA here is from genome assembly GCA_026401115.1 of Tetraselmis chui. NCBI lineage: Eukaryota > Viridiplantae > Chlorophyta > Chlorodendrophyceae > Chlorodendrales > Chlorodendraceae > Tetraselmis > Tetraselmis chui. The sequence continues at coordinate 149,169 of JAPMLY010000061.1, read as the reverse complement.
AGGAGCGGCACGGTCTGGCGGCGGCGGTCCTTAGGATCGCCCGCCGCCGGAAAAGCCCGGTACGGGGGGTTTTTGGAAAAATTCCCGTACCCACCATCTTTTGAGGACTGGCGACTCGATCCATGTGTTCTTCCAACCCCTTCCCTAGTCGGTACCCGGTTATCGATAGGCTGCCTCAGGCAGTGTGCCTAGGGTTATCGTAACGGCACACTGCTCGTAAAGGCGACCCCCTAACAACGTAAACCACCGGGGGAGGGTACGGACGGCCACAGCGCGATCAGATAGGTGTTGGAAACAGACGGAAAAAGGACAGGGGACAGGAGAAAATCTGGCTCGGGGGCAGGAGAGCCAGCCGGACACCGTCTGCAGCCTAGTTATTCTCTCTTCTCAGCCCCCGAAGGAGGAGAGAAGACTCGGCTAGGTGGCGAGCTGCGTCGAGAGGAGCGGCTAATACCTCGGGCGGGGTGGAGCACGGATCGGGGCGGGACCGACGACGACCTATGCGAGGGGGGTTTTTCACCTGCCTTTCCCCCCAAGCTCCGGCACGACCGGAGTCGCACGGGAGCCGAGGTCAGGCAGGTTCGCCTCGACCAGCTCCAGCTGGACAGCCATGCTGATCAGCGACCCCGCAGCGGCTGGAGCAGGCCGCGTAACGTGGAGACTAGCGACATTTTATTTTTCATACTGTATCCAAAAAAAATACGTATAGATCAGAAAATTATAAATACCTGGATACGGGTATGTTTTAGACGGTATCGTTACTGCCATTGGAGAGGTTGGGATTAGTGGTTCACGGTCTACCTCACGCTTAGAAGTCCAACTACAGGTTGAGCATAGCAAAAGGGGGGGCCCAGAGACAGCAGCCGGTTTTTACTGGTATTGTTGTAAACAATTTCAATTTCAATTTCAATTGGTGGTCGGTGGGCGCTTCTTCCACCATAGTCGGACTGGGAGGTAAGAGGTACCCCCGTCTTAACACCCCGACCGTCATACATACGCTAGCTGCTAGTGGGGGGTGATGCATCGTGCGGAATATGTTGTCACCATTGTGCTGATTGAGTGCCTTTAAGAGTTCAAATCAGTTTCTTGTCTCTTTCATGTAGACATACGTAAAACAATTGTTGAAAAACGTTGTGCTTCACGAGGAGATTAAGCGTTATTTTCGGATGCCGATACGGAGGGCAGCTGTATGTTAGGTTATTCCCGAGGTGCAATTCTTGCTAGAGCGCGCCGGCTACAAGCGAGAGCGCCCTAAGCTGACTTAAAGCAGAATAGGTCGGTGCGCTTTAAGTTTAGAAAAAACAATTACTGTTACTTGTGTTGTGTGATTGTTATTATTTTCGTTTGTAAAATGTTGTTCCTGAAGTTTTTGCCATCGTCCATAAGTTTTAGCTGAGCGGGTCGGTGCCTTATAAAATTTAGAAAAGACAGTAATGTATTTTTTGAATGTGCTTATGTTTTATGATTGTTATTATTGTTTGTATAATGTTGCTTTATTATTGCTTGGATATTAATGCATCACATGTTTTCCATGTTATGATATATAGGCATTCACGGCGCCCGGGATGCTACTGCGCGCGAGGAGGGAGCCCTTGCTCGTAGGCTAGGGGCAAGAGGCAATGCCTCTCATGAGGCGCCTCGCGCGGGGAAAGGGCAGGATGTGGGTGCTACGTCGCTAGCTTGGAGGGCGGGGGGGGGGGGGGTGTACGCAACGGAGCCGCTGGTTGAGAACACGGACATCTTCTCTTGCGATTCTCCACGTGAGTTAAAGGCAAAGGATGACATCGTGGCTGGGTCGGTGGGGTCAGAACCCGTAGCATAAGCACATGCGGGCAGCACGAGAAAGGAGCCAATACCTATTCACGGAAGCGGATCGTGTTTGATTGGCGCGCCGCATGTTGGGGCAGATATCGTGCATGATATCACCCCGGCAGATAATGGGGGATGCTAATTGGGGTGCGTGCAGCATCGAGGGTGCATGCGCAACGGCGCAATAAGCCTCCCTCGCTCGTGTGAGGAGGGGCACGGGAGCTGCAAGCTCTTGGGCGGGGATCGGAGGTAGAACGTATTAAGCAAGCACTTAAACGCTATAGGCAGGATCCCAATCGTGTTGCACACAGCAAGGCTAGGCAACTAGAGGACTTGTGTGGTCGCGGCGCTAGATTGGTGAAACTGGTTGTAGATGACCTTGCCAAATGCATATGTTATGGCGTCATTGGTAATATATAATGAATGATAATCGCTCATATACACTTCAATAGTTTGAAAATGGACCGCCGATGCATACGTGGCATTGTGCATACACATTGGGCGTTGGGCATACACATACATCGTGCATCGTCTCACTCCATGCATGTAGATTACATGGATCATCATCATTCGCATGACAAGAAACGCGTGATTTTGATGTGAGGGTGGAGGCACAACTCTAGGCATAGTAAGCGCACATGCATCAAGCAAGTGTATAGTTGAAACAGAAACACAGTGTACATGGCAGAAAAAAAACATTTTACTAGTAAATCGATGCCGATGTAAAATTATGATAACGATGCACTGCATTTCCACTTCACAAATGGACTGCCGACATAAATGCATGCGCGGGACACTTTGCATTTATGTGCACCACTCAACGCCCCACATATGGGTATGGAGTGTAGGGTATCATTTACTTAAAACCCTAAACCTAAAACCCCCATCCCAATCCCCATCCGGACCCTGTAATTACACCCGTGATACCAATAAAACATGCTTCCATAATTACAAGGAGAGCGTATTACTCGTCCTAGTTTTTCCTTCCCCTAACATAAAAAATCCAATATGACTTTCTTATTCTACCCCCTCTACCTCCCTCTCTCTATCCCTTTTCCCTTCCCTTATATAATAAATCCAATCATTTATTTTTTCCTCATCCATTCCTTAATTAATTGCTGTAAGTAAGTCTTCCTCCCATGCGTCCCGGGAGAGGAACTCCACTCTCCTTACCTCGCGCGCGCCAGCGCGCGCCCATATTATGCGCTTGCCGTCGTAGCTCAAGCAACAATGCATGATTGGAGAAGTTCTTGCGCTGCGATGTTGCGAATATTTTGTAAAGAATCGCAATGTAGATTAGGCAAAACAATTTAATAGTTCCACACGTCCTACGCCAATATCTCATGTACGGATGGATGGATTTTCGGATGCTGATCTCGCGGTTCCGGCCACTACTCTCGACCACGATCTCCCGGAATATCTTGGTCATGATGTTGAATTTGTCCCCTCACCTGGGGTGGGGGACTTGGCTGCCTTGGCGGACGCGGCCCATGTCGGAGCGGCCGGTTTGGCAGTGGGCTCAGCTATCCGTTTCCTTACAACACAAGATGCTCGCGTGCGCGGGGACTCCCAAGACGATGTTCCGATGGAGCCGACCATGTATGGACGGTTAGCGACTGCTATGACCTCAGCGGTGTCCCGAAGGCCCGGCACACTGGACGGAGACGACGGCGACAACGCACCCATGTGGTCGTTAGAACTCGCTTCGTCGTGGGCGCGCTTAGATGTTGCGTGCGGTTCTCACGCTCTCGCCGAGTCTGAACCCTTGATAACCACAGTCTTAGCGATGCTCCCCCCGCAACGTCCAACGGTGGCTCGCGCAGGCTTTTTGGGCCACTGCTTTCGCGGACCATTTGGCTCGATGCGGCGGAGATGCTTCGGTCCACACCGCTCACTCTTGGTTAGTGACGGCCCTTGCGGAAATTATCTCCGAGGTTCGTGGCGCACTCGGGGTTGGCGTCGAGGTTCTCACAGATCCCACGATGTTAGTTCAACTCCCCAACGGCAACGACGGTCTCCCCGCGGATGTGGGTGTCTTGCACTATCACGGCATCCGAGGCTCAAAACTCGCCCTTGATGCCGTGGTTTCCGGTTTGTTCGGCGTTTCTAGCCCCCCGTCACCCGATGTCGCTCTCCGCCGTGCTGAGAAGACCAAGTTCGAGAAGTACTCCGAAGGGGTGAGGAGTCGGCCCGACATCCGTTTCATTCCCTTTGCTGTCACGGAATTTGGTACTCTCGGCGGCCACGCCACGGCTTTCTTGACGGAGCTAGCCAAGCAGGCAACCGCATCTAAAGGGATGCATGTGGGCAAGTTGTTGGCCTCCTGGCGTCGAAAGGTCTCTCTCGCCGTCCATGTCTCTCACGCGGACAACGTCTTGCGCGGTTTGTCCGCCGCTGCGGACGGCGTCGAGGCCGCTTCTTCCTCGGCCGGGATGCCTTCTCCTGCTACGGCGCTCTTCACCCGCTCCATGGGCCGCAAGCGTCCTCGTGTTTCCTCGAGCGGCGCGTGAGGCGCCGCTTGTCGCCTCCACGTGTTGCATTCTCGGCGCGGCCTTGGAGTTTCCTTAGTTCAATCTGCTAGGTTTGTGCACAATGTAGTGCTTTCCTTTTGCCGTGCTTTGGATTCCGTGATCCTCTTGTCACTCTTGCCCTTTTGTTTCCCCTCCCACTTTCCCTGTCTGTGCTCATCTAGTTTTTCTTGTAACCATCCTCACCTGCCATATCTCCGACCGCGTGGGCCCCGCGCATGACTTGCTTACAAGTCCCGAACCTCTATGTTCTTCCCCGCCTAAGTGACACGAAGGAGCGACTCTAGCGTGGCATTTCGCGTACTCTTAAGGCGCGCGCTTTTGGCCTTATGTGGTCCTTCTCCCCCGGATTATATGCGTACTTTTTCGGGAACCGGCCGTTGGTCATAGGCTATGCTTTTTGCTTCGCATGACTCTAGCTTCCGCGTTCCTCTGATTGCTACATGATGGCGGAACATCGGGTGCTCGGCCTCACGCCGGGTCACGATTCTCGTGTCTAGAAGTATCCGCGACGCAACGAGTTCCCGGGTCCTCTCCGTGGCAATGGCTCCTCCTCCACGACCTCGTTTTCTTCCATGTCCGGGGAGCGGACGCTGATCGCCATGCTTATGGACCATATCCTCCGGGCCCCGTTGTCCTTGATGCTCACATTGTGTTATTCGGCTCCATGATCGCACTGTTAATGTTTTGGAGGAGTTTATGGCTGAGGCTAGGGCAATTAAAGGGACGGATTTGCGTTTGATGGGTCGCCGAATCCGGTTTGGGGCATGCTGGCGAGATCGCCTTTGGGATGTCGTGTGGTTAGATTTCGCGGATCCGCATACGCACTTGGTTGTTTATGTTACGGTCACTAGTGCGCGCACAAGTTCCAACGTTCCGGCTGTGGGGGCTTCACTTACGCTCCCTTGTAGGTTGGCGATGAGGGCTGAACAAGCTTATTAGATGGATGCTAACCTCCGCACTTCGTCCTCCCTTGGCTCGCCTTCCATTCAGTCCGTTCATGACTATCACTCCTTTGCTCTTGAGGACGGAGACCGGTTGGCTCCTATGGCGGTCGACCTTGTTGATCGCTTGGCAAATTTGGTCGTACTTGGACTTAAACCAAGCACGGGTGTGGCGGACTCTCGTTACTTACGGTCTGAAAGTCATGCCCGCATGAACGAGTATGTACGGTGGTCTACATATGCTCGCGTCCGTCGATTTCTTGGGGACGTGCGTCGTGAGCTCATTAAGTGCATTTTTGTGGTTCTTCATGGCACGCTCGGTTCCGAAATTCGTGATGTCTTGCATGAGGGTAGTGCAATTGTTGTTGCCTATCACCATGCTCCGCCGCGGGCTTGGATTGTTCTATCAATCTAACGCGAGTTACAGCTCCCGGGTGAAGTGAAGAACGAGGTATCGTCGACCCGCCACACTTTTACCCATATCTTACTAAGTTACCAATTGTCGATTACGTCCTTTGAGTACGTTGACCCTATGACACCCCTCTTAGCATTGTGGCGGTTAGCCTTCATAAGCTAAATGCATACACAAATTTGTTATGTTCTTTTCTGTTATGTTATATTCTGTTTCCGCTCAATTGCTAGGTGGTAGTGCAAATGGGAAGAGATGAGACGACGTCTCACAGCTTGTACTTTAGCAGTATAATGTTATTGAACAAAGGGAATTGTTAAATGGTTCTGTCACCTCCCTCTATTGCACTAGGCTTATGTAGTCTTGCTTCGTTAGGTTGCACATGATCTCGTTTAGCTTACGTGCCAAGTGCTAGGGCTCTCCAACCGTCATCAACAAACTTGCGACGCGTCTCGTCCAGTCAGGGGAATCACATTTTGCGTAGGAAGCCTCGCTTGGCGCGTCGTATGGCTAGTTAGATTAACTGTGCGTACCTGTACGTACCGGGGAGTATGGGTAGAACATTGAGTACGCATCAGAACCCTTGCTAATATTGCATTAGCGACGTACCTACGTTGTACGTCCTTCCGATGGAAAAGCACGAATTGGAATTAGTAACGAAATTGAAATTGTCCACAACAATACCGGCAAACTGGACCGGCTGTTGTGTATTGGGCCTCTCTACCTCGCGATTCATGACTTATGAGTGAGTTGGGCCCGGGTCTCTTCGACCAAGTACACCTATCGACACACCTAGCTTCATTATGTGTCGACGTTCCTCGGGAGTTAAAAAACTGTAAGCGATCGCAACAATTGCCACAGCCCCCCCCGCCTAAGCTTTAACATTGTAATAATTTTGTAATCAAGAAAAACATATCTGAAAATATATCCACTTGTCGAGAAATGCAAAACTAAACTGCTGCTCGAAATTCACGTTGCACGGCCCGCTCCCACCGAACCGGGGTGCCGACCGGCCTAGGCCGGTCGGCGTTCGGGAGGGACGACGGGCCAGCCTAATCTAGCTCCCGCGTGACTTCGGTCTTGCCGAAGATAGGAGGGGAAAGGCTAGCAAAAGGCCCCTCCTCGCGTGGTCGCTCGTCGATCCCGCCGCCGCATCCCGTAAGCCCCGCCCCAAGGTCGTTGCCGCGTCCACCGACGCAACGGTCCTCCTTGTCGAGGTCCCCCGTCTCCTCGAGGGCAGGTGGGGGGGACCGAGACACACACACAGACATAGAAAAAATGGGCGCTCCTGCCTCTGCGCCTTGATTTTCCCCGCTCATTTCCGTCATAGTCCCGCTCATTTTTCTCTGATTGGTACCCGGGTACCTGTCAGGCAGTCCGGCATGTGTCCGTACCCTCCCCCCTCCGATTCCACGTCCACCGAGCAGACTTTGTTGAAACAGGGGCCTCCGCGCTCACCCCCCCCTCAAGGATCTCGTCTATCAAGGTAGTGGGTGTCGAAGAGGGGGAGGGGGGTGGGTCAGGTCACCGTACCCGGATCCGTCGGGCCGCGGGTGCACGGAAATTAGTCAAAACCCTCCGTACGGGGTTTTCCGGCGGCGCCGACCCGGAGGGTCGTCGTCGCCAGATCTTGTCGCTCCTTCCGCCGTGACTAGCCTCCTTGCCGCCCAAGCTTACTCCCCCCCCCGGGAGATGTAACTTGTCGGCGTAGCGGCTCGCTAGTGAGGGCCTTGCCATGGTGCTGCTCCCCAACTAGCTCGACGCCGGGTACGGACATTAGTTTAGTTTCCAAAAAGCCCTCCGTACATGGATTTCTGGCGGTGGCTGATCCGGAGGATCGCCACCGCCTCACGTAGCCGCTCCTCCGCCTGCGACCGGCCACCGGTCTGTGCCATGTCTTGCCTCACCCCCCGGGAAATTTCGACTGGCGCAGAGCTAGTCGACGGCTAGCGAGCGCCCTTTCCTGGCGCTCCTTCCCGGCGGGCCACCACCAGCTCCAACACCCGCCTCCCTCCGTTGATGCGGCCGTACCCTCCTCACCATCAAACGCTCATGAAGTACAAGCCCCACCCCTTGAAAGTAGGAATGTATTCAATAGTATTTTACTGCGAAAAAACATATCGGACGGGCCGAGCGAAATTGAAATTAAAATTGAAATTGTTTACTCCAATACCAGTAAAACCGGCTGTTGTCTCTGGCCCCCCCCTTGTGCTACGCCTAACTGGACTTAGAAGCGTGAGGTAGACCGTGAACCACTAATCCCAACCTCTCCAATGGCTGTGACGATACCGTCTAAAACATACCCGTATCTAGGTACTTATTATTTTCTGATCTATACGTGTGTTTTGGATGCAGTATGAAATATAAAATGTCGCTCGATACGCGGCCTCCACGTACGCGGCCTCCACGATACGCGGCCTGCTCCACGATACGCAGTCTCCACGATACGCGGCATGCTCCAGCCGATGCGGGGTCGCTGATTAGCAAGGTTGTTCAGCTTGAGCTGGTCGAGGCAAACCTGCCTGACCTCGGCTCCTGTGCGACTCCGGTCGTGCCGGAGCTGGGGGAAAGGCAAGTGAAAAACCCCCCTCGCATAGGTCGTCGTCGGTCCCGCCTTGATCCGTGCTCAACCCCGCCCGAGGTATTAGCTGCTCCTCCCGACGCAGCTCGCCACCTAGCCGAGTCTTCTCTCCTCCTTCGGGGGCTGAGAAGAGAGAATAACTAGGCTGCAGACGGTGTCCGGTTGGCTCACCTGCCCCCGAGCCAGATTTTCTCTTGTCCCTTGTCCTTTTTCCGTATGTTTCCAACACCTATCTGAGCGCGCTGTGGCCGTCCGTACCCTCCCCCGGTGGTTTACGTTGTTAGGGGGCCGCCTTTACGAGCAGTGTGCCGTTACGATAACCCTAGGCACACTGCCTGAGGCAGCCTATCGATAACCGGGTACCGACTAGGGAAGGGGTTGGAAAAACACATGGATCGAGTCGCCGGTCCTCAAAAGATGGTGGGTACGGGAGTTTTTCCAAAAATCCCCCGTACCGGGCTTTTCCGGCGGCGGGCGATCCTAAGGACCGCCACCGCTAGACCGTGCCGCTCTTCCGGCTGCGACTTACCTCCGTCATGCGTTGCATCATGCCTCGCCCCCAGGGGAGACCTAAGGCTCTCGCATGGCTGGCGACTGCTAGCGAGCGCCGTGCCCTAGCGCTGCTTCCCAACTGGCCGCCGCCAGCTCCAACACCCTCGTCCCTCCGCTGATCCGTCCGTACCCTTCTTCGCCAAAAAATATTTCGCAAACGCCGCTCCCGCCCCATCGTCGGGAGAGTATGTGCGAGTATTTAGTCGCGGAAAAGACATATCGGACTGGCCGTGCGGGAGATCCATGTGCCGGTGTACGGATATTATGTTTTTCCAAAACCCTCCGTACATGGCTTCCCGACAGCTGTTGATCCCTCGGATCGCAGCTGCCGGTACCTCGTTTAGCCCCCTACCGTGCCAGGCCTGGCACGGCTACGGGGTTACCAGCGCCCACCGCGTGGAGGTAGAGGTAGGTGCCGACGGGCCTGCGAGCGCACCCCTCTCCGGGGCCGCCGCCGCTGCGCCGTCGGCGGGCGCCGGGCCGAGCGATACATCTTGGCGCCGGTATTGCACAGATTTTTTTTTCAAAAGCCCTTTGTATAGGGCTTTCCCGACAGCTGCTGATCTCGCGGATCGAGCTCTCGGCCCTTTTAGCCCCCTACCGTGCCACGCCTGGCACGGCTACGGAGTTTCCAACGCCCACCACGGGGAGGTGAGGGGATGCCGACGGGCATTCATGCGCACCCCCCTCTGGGGCCGCCGCCGCTACGCCCCCGGCGGGCGCCGAATTAGTAACAAGTACATTTACAATGTCTTGTGATGCAGTGTCGCTGGACTGTACTCGTCACAACATGACCGAAGTTACTAGTGTTTAAATTGTAGGTTTCTCAAACCCAAAAGTATGATAATCAGCCAAGTTCCGGCGAAAACGTGACAGGAAAATGCTATGAGAGGAAATTTCGACCAAAACCGATGAAGGGACGAAACTCTCGGGTTTTTTTACTTAAGAGGTGCTTTGATGCATGTGCGAAGTGGCGGATTGAAACTTGATGATCGTGAAATTAAATCAAATTGTTTACAACAATCACCGAGTTAACGGTTGTTGTCTCCGGGCTCCCCTTGTGATAAGACCTTTAATGGTCTCGTCGATGCTTATGGATATATGTTAGAGTTGGGAACGGATAGTTACACGGAGGTCGTGCCGGCCCCACAAGGGGGCGGCTGTAGTGACTAGAGAAGTGAGAAGGAGAGAGATGGCGGCCGGCGAAGGCACCGGCAGGGCCGGCCGACCGCCACTTATAGGGAATAGAGTGCCGCTAATAGCATAACACTAAGTACTAGGAAAACAATTAGCTGCCTTGTACATAAGTACTATGCAACGGGATGCTAGTGCTAACACCCCCCCTCAAGGTAGCCGAGGTCTTGACGTCCTCATAGCTTGCGTTGAGGAAGGTGCCATCTTGGTCGAAGGTGTAGTGCTTGTAGCGTTTGTCTCAAGCCGGGTAGGTGTAGCGACATGCGCTCATAAGAACGTGCCGCTACCGGCGAGTTGCCGATGTGGAGCGGTTCCAAATGTAGTGGGTAATGTACGATTCTGAGATGTAGCGGGAAAAAACTGTCCACGGGCGAATTAGCCGACGCATGAGAGCGACCGGCGAGGAAGAAGCAAAGCCAACATGGCTATTAGGAGCGTGTAGACACGCAAAAGCATAGACGGGCGCTGCTCGTGTTGACTCCCCCCTTTCGCCGTGGTAAAAGTAAGCTCCCCGCTAAGTTATGTGAGCGTTGCGGCGTTGCCTCGAGGAAAAACAATAACATTACTAATTGAAGTACGCAAGGGCCGAATTTTCGCGGGTCAGTTTTAAACAACCAAATCCGGTCGAGAGCATCGGTAGGCTGAAGACTAGGTGAGACTGAAAGCTGGGTGGGGTGACCGTGGCGCCGGGCGCTTTACACACGCTCTTCTCCCGTTGGAGATTGTAGGACAGTCGCGGACAACCAGCTCGAAGGCGAAGCGTGGTGTCGGTTGGACGATCATTTAGTAGCGTGGCGCCGAGCGCTTTACACACGCTCTACCCTTTTTTACGTGGGAGTAGGTAGGACTAGCGTGGTGCCGAGCGCTTTAAACACGCTCTTCTCTAGTGTAACGTGGTGGAGGGCGCATAGCATGTTAGATTTGGGAACGGATAGTTACACGGAGGTCGTGCCGGCCCCACAAGGGGGTCGGCTGTGGTGACTAGAGAAGTGAGAAGGAGAGAGATGGCGGCCGGCGAAGGCACCGGCAGGGCCGGCCGACCGCCACTAACAGGGAACATAGTGCCGCTAATAGCACAACACTAAGTACTAGGATGACAAATAGCTACCTTGTACATAAGCACTAGGCAACGGGATGCTAGAGCTAACAGTATGCCCCATGTAACCACTAATCCCAACCTCTTCCATGGCAGGAGCGATACCGTCTAAGCATACACGTTAACAATTCTGACTTTCCTTCTATATGTATTTTTCTGCGTACAAGTACGAAATATAATATGTCGCTATTCTCCACGATACGCGGCTTGCTCCATCCGCGGCGGTGGCACTAATCAACCAAGTTGGCGAGCTTGTGCTAATCTAGTCGGGCCTACCTTATATTTGCTCCTATGCGACTCCGGCCGTGCCAAAACTAGTGAGGAAAGGCATGCGAAAACCCCCCTCGCTTAGGTCATTGACGGTTCCTTCTCGATCCAAGCACACCCCCGTCGGAGATAATCAATGCTCCTCCCGTCGCAGCTCGCCACCTAGCTTAGTCTTCTCTCCTCCCTTCGGGGGCTCGGAAGAAGAAATACCTAACTGAGCCTAAGACCGTGTCCGGCTGGCGCTCTCGCCTCCGTGCCAAAGTTTTTGTCATGTCCCCTTTTCATCGCCGTCTGTTTACCAGCGCCATTGTGATCGCGTGGTTGTGGCAATTGGCCTTTTGTAAGCCAAATGTAGACACAAATGTATTTTGTTATGCTTGTCGCTGTTGACTTTAATGGTGAAAGTGGAAATGGAGAAAGAGATGGGACGACTGTTAGTGACTAATACTAGATTGTAAATGAACAAAGGGGATTGTTAAAAAGGTTATGTCACCTCCCTCTAATGCACTAGGCTTAATAAGCTTTCTGCCTTGGTAGCTTGCATCTCTCTAGCTTGGTCCTCGTGCCATGTGCTAGGGCTCTCCAACCGTCATCAACAAACTAGCGACGCGGCTCGTCCAGTCTGGGGAATCACATTTTGCATTGGAAACCTCGCTTGGCGCGTCGTATAGCTAGTTACATTAAGTGTGCGTACATGCCCGTACCGGGAGGTATTGATTGTACAGTGAGTGCGCCTTAGAATCTTGCTAAATTGCATTAGCAACGTACCCACGTTGTACGTCCTTCCGATGGAAAAGTACGAATTGGAATTAGTAACGAGTACATGTGCACTGTCCTGCAATGTATTGTTGCAGAATTGTACTCGTCCCACTCGTACCCTCCCCCTCTTGTTAGGTGAATAAGGCCGCCGTGAGACAGACCTCCGTGGTCTAACCTCCTTTACTCAAGCAGTTAGTGGGACTCATGAATGCGTGCCGGGAGAACGTGCATGAAGTCGATGTACTCCTGAGTTTTGGCAAACTTGTGCCATTGAAGCGTCTCCAAGAAATTTTGTAACGTTGTGGTTCGATGGACCTAGTTCAACCGGTGCCAGGCATGTTGAATATCATCATCACTGAAGTGTGTCATGAAGAGTAAATATTTTCCTCGTCGTCCATGTCACGATTTGATACACATTGCAGAGATGTGAGAGACATCAACCTCCTCGTCATCTCCTTCATGAGCAGTTACTTGGACAGCTGGTCGTAGCGAAGCGATAGAGCAAGGTCGTAGGTTCTTCACATGAAAAACGGGATTTAAGCGTACAGTCGCTGGGAGTTTTAATATGTAAATGTGTTTCCCAATGTGCTCCTCCATTGTAAAAGAAGCAAGCGGTCTGTCCCTAAGATTTTTGTTTGGCTGTCCTCGTAAGAAGAGGTTTGTTGTAAAAATTCACACCTTGTCTCCTATGACGAAGTGCAGGGCTGTCGACGGTCATATTCGGGCTTGCATCTCATCTTTGTGGATCTGTAGCACTAAACGTACTAGAGCATGTACTTCATGTACCAGTTTGAACCGCTCTAACGCGTTTGCAGATCAAGGGGCTCCTCAACAGAGAACCCAAAATTGGCCTCGAAGGGGATTTCCTCAATTTCGGGCGCACAAGAAGCGTTGTACGCAAATTCCACTTAAGGCAACAAGTTTGTCTAGTTAGATCCGTCGTAGCATGAGAAGCAATGAAGAAGCTGATGAAAGGTGATGTTGAAACGCTCCGTTAGTCCATCCGTTTCCATGTGTCGACCGGAAGACACGTTCAGGCGAGCTCCGAGGCGTCGCCAACGTGTCTGCCAGAAGCCATTGACGAATTTCGGGTCACAATCACTTACCAACACACGAGGTAGTCCGTCTAATAGGTATACTCCATTTAGAAACAAATTGGCAGTTTCCTCGGCTGTTACGCTCTTCGTGCATGGCAGAAAATGGGCCATTCGAGTTAAATGGTCGACCACAATTAGCACATTGTCAAAGCCATTGCTTACAATTAAGTGTTTCAAGTAGTCAAGACCAACTGTATGCCACGGTCTGAGTGAAACATGCAATGGGTAAAGATTCGCAACCATTTGTGGTTGAAATTGAAATTGAAATTGAAATTGTTTACAACAATACCAGTAAAAACCGGCTGCTGTCTCTGGGCCCCCCCTTTTGCTATGCTCAACCTGTAGTTGGACTTCTAAGCGTGAGGTAGACCGTGAACCACTAATCCCAACCTCTCCAATGGCAGTAACGATACCGTCTAAAACATACCCGTATCCAGGTATTTATAATTTTCTGATCTATACGTATTTTTTTTGGATACAATATGAAAAATAAAATGTCGCTAGTCTCCACGTTACGCGGCCTGCTCCAGCCGCTGCGGGGTCGCTGATCAGCATGGCTGTCCAGCTGGAGCTGGTCGAGGCGAACCTGCCTGACCTCGGCTCCCGTGCGACTCCGGTCGTGCCGGAGCTTGGGGGGAAAGGCAAGTGAAAAACCCCCCTCGCATAGGTCGTCGTCGGTCCCGCCCCGATCCGTGCTCCACCCCGCCCGAGGTATTAGCCGCTCCTCTCGACGCAGCTCGCCACCTAGCCGAGTCTTCTCTCCTCCTTCGGGGGCTGAGAAGAGAGAATAACTAGGCTGCAGACGGTGTCCGGCTGGCTCTCCTGCCCCCGAGCCAGATTTTCTCCTGTCCCCTGTCCTTTTTCCGTCTGTTTCCAACACCTATCTGAGCGCGCTGTGGCCGTCCGTACCCTCCCCCGGTGGTTTACGTTGTTAGGGGGCCGCCTTTACGAGCAGTGTGCCGTTACGATAACCCTAGGCACACTGCCTGAGGCAGCCTATCGATAACCGGGTACCGACTAGGGAAGGGGTTGGAAGAACACATGGATCGAGTCGCCAGTCCTCAAAAGATGGTGGGTACGGGAATTTTTCCAAAAACCCCCCGTACCGGGCTTTTCCGGCGGCGGGCGATCCTAAGGACCGCCGCCGCCAGACCGTGCCGCTCCTCCGGCTGCGACCAGCCTCCGTCCTGCGTAGCATCAGGCCTCGCCCCCAGGGGAGACTTAAGACTCTCGCTGGGCTGGCGACTGCTAGCGAGCGCTGTCCCAAGCGCTGCTTCCCAGCTGTCCGCCGCCAGCTCCAACACCCTCGTCCCTCCGCTGATCCGTCCGTACCCCTTTTCGCCAAAAAATATTTCGCAAACGCCGCCCCCGCCCCATCGTCGGGAGAGTATCTGCGAGTATCTAGTCGCGAAAAAGACATATCGGACAGGCCGAGCGGGAGATCCCTGTGCCGGTGTACGGATATTATGTTTTCCAAAACCCTCCGTACAGGGCTTCCCGACAGCTGCTGATCCCGCGGATCGCAGCTGCCGGTACCTCGTTCAGCCCCCTACCGTGCCAGGCCTGGCACGGCTATGGGGTTACCAGCGCCCACCGCGTGGAGGTAGAGGTAGGTGCCGACGGGCCTGCGAGCGCACCCCTCTCCGGGGCCGCCGCCGCTGCGCCGCCGGCGGGCGCCTTGTGGTTGAATCTTTGCTCGTCGACACACGACGCACCGCTCATGAAAAATCTTTCGCATCTTGGCGAATTCATTTCCACAAGAATTTGTCGAGCGCTTTAGCAAGAGTGCTAGCAACTCTTGTGTGACAAGCAGACGAACTGTCGTGCAACTTAATGATGAACTTCAGTCGGAGGTCAGAGTTCCGCGGGACACAAGGGCGATTTAGACGCCAAAACTACTTAGTTTCGGCTTCTATCCGGCTACCTGTCCTTTGTCCACTCACCCTCGTCCCCATAAAACGAGTTTTGGGAGTACCCCTCGCGAATGAGATCTGCGAACTCATGGCTCCTCTCCAATGCCTAATCTATCAGTAAGTTTAACTATGCGTCTTCTAACAGCAGCTGGGACTACCGTTGTAAATTGTCATATGACGGAATCTCGCCATACCAAAATAGTGGAACTGTGGCCTTAGGTACGAAGTTTGGGCGCCGACTTAAATCAACTTCGTTCAAAGCTCCCTTGCGATACGCAAGTGTCATCGAGCCCACAAACGGTTGCAAGTCCCTCACGTAACATGCTTTCCGCTTGTTCAACCTATTGTTCGGTTGCATGAGCAGATGTCGCAGTGTGTCGTGGTATGTTACAAGGAACTTAGAGCATCCCTCAAGGTAACACCTCCAATGCTTGACGGCTTCGCATACGGCCAAAGCTTCTAAATCGTACGCAGAATAGGTGTTGCCATGCTCGGCTGGATTCAGCTTACGTGCCCAGTAAGAGATTGGTTGAAGTCCTCCTCCTTGGTATTGCAACCAGGTTGTTGCAATCCCCACTGAAGAAGCATTTGTAGCCACAATGAACGTCGCGTCCGAGCTGACCTCCGGAAGGATCGGGCATGGCGCGGAAATGAGCCGTAACTTGAGAGTCTCAAAGGCTTCCAAACAAGCACGTGTTAGCGTAACCTTCTGTAGTTGTGACTTGCGCGGATAATCCGTCAATGGAGCCGCAAGATCGCTGAAATTATGAATAAATCTGGCGTAGAAGTTGCAAAATTGAACGAAACTAACAACCTCCTTTTGCGTCGTAAGCAATGGCCAGTCTGCAACAGCCTCGACTTTTTGTCGAAACATGAATTTTACCAGCTGAAACAGTGTAACCAAAATATTCCATCTCCTAAAAGCCAAAAAGTACTTCTTAAGGCGTAACTTTAAGCCCGTCTCCTTAAATCGTTGAAGAACCAAACGCATGTGCTCCATGTGTTCATCCAGAGTGCGGCTGTAATACACACGTCATCAAGGTAGACAGTGACGAGCTTATGTAAAATGTCGCGAAGAATATCATTCATCATCCTGTTGAGTATAGCTCGCGCATTGCACAGTCCGAACGGCATGGCAACCCACTCCATCAAGCCATTAGGGGTCTGAAACGCAGTCTTGTGGACATCCTCATCACGTACTCGAACTTGCCAAAAGCCAGACGCGAGGTCGAGGTGCGTGTGAAACTTTGCGTCCTTACTCTCATCGAGTGTGTCGCCCACACGCGGAAGTGGGTAGGCGTCCTTGCGCTTAACTTCGTCAAGTCCGCGGTAGTCAATGCACATACGTACCGTGCCATGAGCTTTACGCACAAGAAGAATTGGCGAGCCGAACTCACTCACTCACAATAGTTGGGTCGGACCAAGCCAGCTTCCGTTGCGTCTTTGAGCTGTCGGTTAAGCTGAAAGTACTTTGTTAAGACGTTGGCGTTTCATCGGGCCAGTAGTTTCAATGAGGCGATCCCACTGTCGGCTGACGGGCGGCGAATTCACAGGCAATAAATCAGAGTTGATAGGATGACTTTTCCGGAGTAGCGACCGGAAGTTGTTACGTTGTTTCGTAGAAAGCTCCTCTCCAGTGTGAAACTCAATCGGTTGTTCTAGTGATGGGCATGATAGCCAAAGCGCGCGCGTGATTGGCATGATAACCAAAGCTCTCTCTCTCTCTATCTCCCTCTCTCTCTCTCTCGCTCTCTTTCTCTCTCTCTCTAGCTCTCTCTAGCTCTCTCTCGTTGTTCCCAAGGACGGCGACATAGTGATGGTTTGGGGTGCTGTAATCGGTGATGCGTACGAATGGCGGCAACAACAATGTGACCTAACGGCCACCGCCGAATGCCACAAGAACTAATACCTTTCTTCCTTGAGGTGTTCTCTAGGCATGTGCACTTTTCATTGTTGTACTTTAGGCTTATTGGTTGCTACCGTTTTGGTTTTGTAACTACTGCACCCGCCCGAGTGAAGTGTAGTTGCACCAAGGTGCATTGCCTTTAGATCAATAGTTGTGTACATGTTTTCTTTTCTTCTTTGCCGTTCCTTTTCGGCGTTTTTGGGGGGCTGTGCAACGAGAATTCATACAATGAACGTCTTTGTGTTGCTCTTCATGGTACTTTGGGTTCCTATCTTCGCGACGTTTTGCATGAGGGCAGTGCTGATGCTGTGGCATGCCTTCATGTTCCTCGGGCTATAGTTTTTTCCTCCTTCCTTTTCTTTGCTTGGTGGTCTCCACTGCTTTTTCTTGTAAGAATTTTTTTTTTTGCTGGTGGACTCCCGTATATTCTTTGTGTCTCACTAAGCTTAATTAGGCAAGGTAATATAACATAGCAATTCAAATCCGGCAACCACGCGCCTGCGCTGTGCATCAATGCTTATTATTGTGTGTGTCTGGCTTTGTCTGTCTGGTTTGTTTACAAGAAAAACCAAATGAGCACAGACATGGAAAGTGGGAGGGGAAACAAGAGGGCAAGAGTGACAAGAGGATCACGGAATCCAAAGCATTTGTCTGTCTTTGTCTTTGTCTGTCTGGTCATATTGTGCCTCCGTCAGAAGTTGGGCAAATAACGGCTATCGTAGAATATGGCTGTATACTACGACAGGCGGGCAGTATGTTTTACCTTATCCTTACTACCGTACCTACCTAGCCAGGCGTCCGAGTGCAGTTAGGCTTTCGACCGTACAACTGCCGTATATATAGTCCCGACATACCGTTGTTATAGCCACAGTATACCGTACGACGCGGACTCGAGGTCGGATAAAGGTCAGCCAAACACTACTGCAGACAGCGAGAATATCGGTACATGTCCCACACACTTTTGGCGGAGGGCGCAAGTGCTGCCAGTGACTATCTCCCGGTGCTCCAAGCGTGCTCGTGGATAACGCGCTCAAGTTCCGTCAACTATTTCCGCCCTGCCATAATCATTTACAATGCTCCGCAGTCCAGCCCGGTCTCTCATCCCAACGTTCGGCCGTCAAAAGGCTGATCAGGGCGATGACACTCCGAATAGGCAGCATAGCAGCAGTAATAACAATAGCAACCGGGCCGCGGGCTTGGGACAGCTAGTGTTGTTCTGTGTCATCTTGCCGCTATGCACAGTTTTTTGGCAGGCAATTCTGCTGCCTGGCGGAGTATTGAGTCGCACGACGGCTTCTAGTTGTTTATTCCAGCACTCTTCTTCCTCTGCGTCTGTTCCACTCGTCAGTGTCGCCCAGCAGCCGTTCGTCGGCCACATCAGAGCAGGAGAACATTTGTTCGGCGGCGTTATTAGCCGCGGCCTCTCATCGCCGTCATCGACTACCGCTCATCCCCGACCTTCGTCTGGCGTCGCTACTTTAGTTACTGCCAATAGTACTACTGTCCCGTCGTCGTCAGCCTCTACTACTACAAGCGTCGATAATAATACGGATGGAATGGACGCTTCTTGGGATACCATTCAGTATTCCCTTCAGCTCTGGGACATCTTCCTCAAGACGCACGTGCCTGAGTACGAACCCGGGCAGCACGGGATTACGCAGCCAAAGTACGCCGGTCTCAAGGCGCGGCTGTTCTATGACGCGATGGTGAAGGCGAGACGGAAGGGCCTTCGAGTGAAAACCATCTGCGAGGTGGGTATGTACGCCGGTGCTTCCTCGCAGTTCTTTCTTCTCGCCAACAAGGACGCGCACCTTTACACGTTCGACACATTCAGCAAAGGGAAAATGTTGAGCAAGCTTGCGGCCAACACGATGGTTAAGATGGGTCGTGCCACAACTGTGGTTGGCTCTAGTCTGGATACTGTCCCGGAGTTTCCCAAGAAATACCCCGGCGTCCAGTGCGACATAGTGTTCATCGACGGAAGCAAGAAATACGAATTCCGTCTGCAGGACCTCGCCAACTTCCGCGCAGTGAGTCATAAAGACACCCTCGTGCTACTCGACGAAGTGTGTTCGAACGAGTGCGTCAGGAACGGTCCGGAGTCGGCATGTCGCGAAGAGGGGACGCGCAAGAATTTCGCGACAGCTTGCATGGCTTACCGCACAACGGTCCAAAGGGGAGAGATGGAGATACACCAGTGCCTAGACTTGGAGAGCTTGCCAGCAGGCTTCCCAAAAAATGATTACGTATGCTCAGCAAAGTTCTTGTATGGTTCTAATTAATAGTGTATAGTAATGAATTCGAAAGTGTTATTGTGCGACATGGACAAGCTATTTAAGGTACTCGCCCGCATAGTACAGGCCCTCAACGCCCGTGTAAGCTATTCGGCAGCAGGTCTTATAACACATGGATGATATAGCCCTGGGGTTTCCCACTTGTCCTTCCTCTCCTTGGATGAGTGTAGGATTTTGACTCCCTGCCCTTGGGAGTTGCTGATCCATACATGGGGTGGACAATGTGGGGTCCGTTACGATTTAAGTTTGTGAGTGGCGACATTGGTGCCTGTGAGATGCGATGGATTTGGTTTCTGTATATTTGTAGGAGGTGAAGCCATTACACTGAATGTTTGTTGCCTTGGAATTATTGGAATAATAAGGGGTTGTTCTCGCCCTCTCGGGGGGGGGGGGGGGGGGGGGGGTTGTTGGAGCCTTACTAAGCGATTGTGTGCGGAGAGAAACGAAAGTGCAGATGCTCGCGAGCCCGGACATGTGTGTGGTGCTGCTGCGGCTTGTTGCAATATGAGTGGCAGACATACATACATACATACATGTATTCTTCCCATAAAGCCCGTTACTAGTGGCACTCATTTAACTACCCGCTACACACTGCCGCGATGACCATGCAATTGAGTTGGGAAGTAGAATATTGATTTGTGAGCAACGCACCACGGCGCGTTGTTCACTTACATGGACACCTTTATCGGCACGCCCCAATTTAAGCCTCCGCATCAAACATCGATCATTTCATGGCATCATGATGTGTCTGCCGAAAAAATGCGTCCATGAATGAGTGCCCTATTTAATCACTGCATCCATGAATTAGTGCCGTACTTAATCAATGCGGCAATGAATTAGTGCTCTATTTAATCAATGCGTCCATGAATTAGTGTCCTATTTAATCGATGCATCCATGAATTATTGCCGTCATTAATCAATGCGTTCATGAATTATTAATGTATTTAATCGATGTTCAACGAATTCCCTATATTATTTCGGGACATCGGTAGCATCGATGCATCCCATTTGAAATTTATTAGATAAGATGATTGTAGCATTTAATAGCAATATAGTCTTGTTAAACGATATACACGGCTACCATCCGGTAATCATCCGGCTCATACTCTCCTTAATCAAAGATGTATGTAATGAGGAGACCGATGTTGACGCATCAATGCATTCATCCCGCATTACCCGCATCAATGCATCCATGAACAAGTGCCCTATTAAATCGATGTGCCCATGAATGAGTGCCCTACTTAATCAATGCTTCCACGAATTAGTGCCTCATTTACTCGATGCATCCTCGAAACAGTGTCGTATCTACTCGACGCGTCCATGAATTAGGAGAATGATAAAACGGATGTTGCATGAAAATTTGATGTATTGCAATTGATGTTTGATCTTTAATTTCTGAGGTTGATGCGAAGGGTTGCCCCAATTAATTTGGGCACACACGTTGGACTTGCCGCCCGTACTTTGCGGGCCGAAATTCGTGCATGTGCAGGTTATGCGCGCTTCCGTGCATAGCTCCGTACACGTAGTGTCGCGACAAGCAGGGAGACTACTCGACATTGGGTTCTCAGCATGTTTGCACTATTACATTAGTATGTGCCGAGTGTATTGCGCCCGGCTTTCTACATAGCGGCGACACCGAGAATAGCATGTCGTGTGCACTGGGCTTTTTTGCCACCTACCCGGAAATTTAACCAACGAGCACGAGCTAGGGACGTAATGGGCCTGGGGGGCGGTTGACTTGCATTGTAAGCACCCTAGCGCGCGAGTCGCTGGCCTTTGAAGCTTGCGCATTGCCGGGCGTGGAAAATTGCGGGGAGCTTTCAAAGTACCCTAGAATGGGCTTTCATTTCGCGTTTATGGGCACCTCGCCATTACGGGGCGTGAAATAGACAACGTTGTGAATAAAAGCAAGCGCTGATTGTTGAGTGTATTGGCGAAGCGAGTGTGCGGGTACCACCTATCCATGGGTTGCTAGCCCCACGCGAATGTGGTAGATTTTGAAACCCTAAAAGCTTTCGTTGGATGGCGTGGATGTGGCGTACGAGGGCGTGGATGGCATCGGACGGCGGATTTGGCGCGAAAACTGACCGGAAGGCGTACAGAAAATGTGAGGAATTATGTATACCACTAGAGGGAAGGGCTTCCACTTGCACCTTAGTTTGCTTGAATCCGACACCGCAAATCAAAGTTGGGCTTTTTTAAGCCTTCCAAGCTATGGTTTTCCGGTCCCAATCCCACCCACGCCAAGCATCTTCACCGCATATGCCATCACATCCACGTGCTCCCATGTTTGCGGATAAAATGTTAAGATCATTAAAACTGCATGTTGTATCGCTGATTTTGGGAGTATTCACTAGCCACAAAGTGTGGAAAATCCAAATTCCGGGGCGCCCAAGTCAAGTATGCCAAAAACCGGGGTTGGGACCTCAAACCCTAATACGTCATATCGTAGCCGTGACGGGCCCCATTTGTGCCCCGCTTCCCCTTTTACTCCAACGTCAACACAAGTTTGGGTGGCGTCCGCCTTTTCAACGAGCTAAGGCACAGTTATACCCTATAAGCCCTACGCGAAAGATCCTATTTCAAATTGAAATTGAAATTGAAACTGTTTACAACGTGTACCGTATGCGCCGGTTTACAACAATTACCGAATGCGCCGGTTGCTGTCTTTGGACCCTCCCAACTATGCCATACATGAAGCTTACAAGTCAGGGCTAGACCGTTAACCACATCAATCCAACCTCTCCAAGGGTGTTCGGGGGTTTTACTCCCCCCCGGGGAGTGTGCGATACGAGGTGATGGCGGCGTGCAATTAGGGGCGTGCGAAGGTGTAGTGTGTGGAGTCGCGGCGAGAGGTCGTGCGGAATTTGATGCGGTATACAAGTAGGACATAATGTAGCCATTGGACAGTGTGCGTGTGGAGTTGTGCAAGGATGCGAGACGTGTCGTGTCGTGCTTTGGAGATGAGTTTGTCAGGAGGGTCAGTGCGGAGGGTGAGTAGAGAGGTGAGACTTGCGATGGTGGATGAGCGCTGTGTACCCGTGCGGCTCATAACGATGGGGAGGATGTCGACTTCGGTACCCGGCCAGTGGCCGCGGATGGCATTTGCGAGGGGTGTGTATTTGGCACGAATCAATTGGGTTGTTTGGGAGAGGTTGTGGTCCGTGCAATACTTCCATTCCCCTATCTAAATATTTTTAATTGATGAGCATCGGCGGCGACCGTTTGTGTGACCGACGTATCGAGGTTCGAGGAGGCGGATAAAGTCGGGTTTGTGCGCCGGGGGTCGTAGCGCGGGGGGGAGAGTCTCGGGAGGGAGGACGGCGGGGCACGAGGTTAGGGAGTCGGGCGAGAGACCTTCGTCAGCAACAACAAGGCGGGTGGGCATGTGGGTGGGGTGGGGGGTGACAATCAAGAGGGGTGTGGGTGGGTGTGGGGGATGTGAACGATTTAATGGGTTTATTACCGAAGTCTGCGGTTATGGTCTCCCATCGCCCGCCGTTGTGGCGTTCCAAGAGGGAGAGTAGGAGGTGTTGCGCCCTGTGGTGGCGGTCTTATTTTAGCCCATACATGGTGGGGCAGTTACCGGCCATGTGGCCGTTGCTAGTGAATTGGCCACACATGGGGCAGCACAGGGTAGGGTTGTGTGTGAGGAGGCGGGCGTTGTGGACTCCCCACATGAATTCTTGCTTGTGGGTGAATTGGATGTTGGTGAGGGTTGTGTGATTTTTGTGGAAATAGAAGTCGGCGCCGGCCCGCGGCGCGGCCTCCGCGGCGCGGGCGAGGAGGGCACCGTGTTCGGATGTTTGTGAGAGAGGTGTGTGAGTGTGTTTGGTGATGTGAGTGTGAGCGTCAGTTTTGAGGTTGGTGTATCTGTAGGGTATGGGTTCCCCTAGGGTTTATTGAATGAGGGTGTATGGCCAGGTCAAGTGGCCTATCGACACGTCTGAACCTATGGCGTATGTTGTGTCGGGTGGGTGTCCATTTGCATCTTGGTTAGCGAGTGTGTCGGCGAGGTCGCTTCCTAGTGAGTGGCCGTGTGCTTTAATTTTCCCGAGGTGTGTGCGGATGCCTGCGTTGCAGCGGGTTTTGAGGGTGTTTGTGATGGAGAAGAGCGTGTCGCGGTGGATGTTGTGTGTGTGAGCGGATGGGCAGTTTAAGTGGCCTTGTATGAGGCGGAGGGAACACGCACTGTCTGTAAGGAGGTGGGTATGGCCTAGTTGGAGGCCTATGTTTATGCATGCTAATTCAGCGCGATTGATGGTGTGGGAGGGAGGGGTAGAGGTCACCAGAATTTTGATGCGGGTGTCCGAGGCGGGGTGGGTGGCGGCTGCTCCGATGGGGGAGGAGCCTCCCTTCTTGGAGCTGTCGGTGTATACGAAGTCCTGCCAGTTCCATGCAAGATTTCCTCTAGTGGGGGGGTATGTTAGCTTCGTGCGTTCTGGGAGGGGATAGGCAAGGGGGTGGGAGGGGTTGGGGGATAGATGGTAGATGCTTGCTAGGTGGGGTGATTAGGTGTGGAAGAGGTGTGGAGGTGGGGTGGTGATGTTGGGGTTTGGGAGGTGTGTGTTGTAGATTGACTCGAGTGTGTTGTGGAGGGCGGTTATGGCTGTGTGTGAGGATAAGGTGGAGAGTGCGAGGGCTTGGCGACGAGGTAGATGTCGACCATCCAGCGAGTACCGAATGGGGTGAGGGTGGGGTGGCATGTGTGTATATCGGGGGGTAGGAAGGTGTTTGCGTCGTTGGGAAGGGTGTAGAGGTGGTGGGTGTATGGGGAGTCGATGTATTTGGAATGTCGGTATGGTGTGTGTTCCCATCGGGGGAGTATGAGGATGGTGGCGCTGGGTGTGTGTGAGGCTGTGGAGTGGGCGCTGGTGATTGCGTGTTCCATAGCGCGGCGCATGGATTCGTGGTCGTATTCTCGGTTGGCGATGTTGGTGCCCTGCCATGTGTGTGGTGCGTTGCTGCCGCTGGATGAGAAGACTTTGTCTTCGGGGTATAGTGAGTAATAGGTGTGAGAGTGGAGTGATTTGTTGAGGGGGTCGGAGTAGAGTTATGTTAGGATGTGAAATGTGTTGCGGAGTGTTGTAAGTAGGTCCTCACTAGTGGCCCATCTGTTGCGTGTGGTGGTGGCGAGGGTGGGTGAGTGGATTTCTGAACGGGAGGCTAGGCGATTGATGAGGTGGTAGACCTCCTCTTCGAACGAGTGTTGCGTGAGGTCGGGGCGAAAGAGTTGGAATAGGTGACGGACGCGGGGGCCGTTGAGGGTTGTGACCGCGCGGCCGTCGGGGGTGCAAAGGATGGTGGTGTCATGTAGGGTTGGGTGGGCGTGTATGGTGAATTTGCCGGTGGGGAGTATGTCGAGGTCGGGGTGGATATGGGCGTGGTTGAATGTGATGAGGGGGTGCGTCCATGGGGGGGTGTCCGGGGTCGGGTAGGATGGGTGTTGTGGAGGGGATATATCCGGACTTAAATGCGGTGAGGGCGGTGGGGCCGGAGGGGGTCTCACTGATTGTGTCGTGGAGTTGTAGGCAAGGGGCCCACTGGACCTCGTGGCGGCGAGTGAGGTCGTGTTGTTGGCCGCGGGCGCACCATTCGCAATGCCAAGTGTCGGGTCCCTGAGCGGGGCGGCATTGGGAATGGACGGCAAAGTGCGGGCACGTGCAGCAGGTGGAGGTGGGGTCTCTGTGTAGGGGTTCATGGCAAATGGAGCATGTGGTGGGGGAGGGGGTGGGGAGACACGCCGATGTGGGGGTGGAGGAAATGAGGCGGAAGCCGTCGTCGAGTTGGAGTCGGATGTCCCACTCCGTGAGGTGTTCCGGGGCCCGTTCTACCATGTACTGGGTTTGGCCATATTCGGTGTCCTTGTGCTTGGAAATGGTGCGTGTGACGTCGCAGGGAGGGTAGCGGTGGTCTGAGAAAGAGAGATATTCTGCCTCGATGTGTGTGGTGGGTGCCGTGGGAGGGGGGGTTCAGGTGTGGGTGGTGTGGATGCCGGATGACAGGGTGGTGGGGGGGCGGGGAAGGTGGGGAGAAAGGAGGGGAAGCCATGAGGGGTGGATGGTGGTGGTGGGGATGCTTGTTTGGGGGTGAGGTGTGCGATGGGGAGGCGGTTGTGGATGGTATGAAGGGTTTTGGTTAGGACTGCGGCGAGAAGGCGGATGGGGACTGAGAGTGAGGTGGCGGACCCCGTGTGCGTGGAGATGGATTTGCAGGATTTGAGGAGGATGGAGGTTGAGATGGCGCGGAGGAAGACTTGTGGCCATGTGGTAGTGTTGTTTTTCCAAAGGGGAGTGAGGCGGGGGAGGAGGGATATTTGTGTTTCGCGGGGTGTGAAGTCACAGTATGCTTGTCTGTAAGTGTGTGGGTCGGTGATGTGGGTTGTTCTTTCTCGGAGTGAAGCGAGGAGGGTGTTGTCTTGGCGAGTGAAGTGGGCGCGGAGTGTGGAGGCAATGGGGTTGGTTAGGAAGAGTGGAGAGATGTTTTGGAACATGGTGCCTGCGTCGCGTTGGGCTCGTACCATGCATCGGAGTGTGGATGGGGGGGAGCTGCCTGACATGATGGATTTAGTGGGCCAGTGGGTGTATGTGATGGATATGGTGTGAATGTGTGCTCGAGCCATGTGGGCCCTATAGCCAGAAGTGTTCATGATTTTGTGGAGGTGGCAAACTGTGAGTTGAGCGGCGTGGGCTTTGAGGGAGGGAAGGCCATAGCCGAGGTCTGAGGTAGGGCGGTGGAGGGCGGTGCGAGGGAGGTTACGCACCGAGGAGGCGGCGGAGCGGAGTGCACGGCAGATTTGTCCTTCGAGGATGTCCAGTTGCGAGTCGCTGAAGAGGCCCAGTTGTAGGGTGAAGTGCTTACCGATTAGTAATCCTCGGTTGACTCGGAGTCTGCGGGATTGTGTTAGTGGGGAGGTGAACAGGGCGGTGATGAGGGCCGCGGTTGTGCGTCTCATTTCGTGCCTGTGCTTAGTGAAGGTGAGGGAGGTGTTGAGCTCGACCCCTAGGACGCGGTATGTGTCCGAGGGGCCTATGGAGGGGATGGGGGCAGGGTTTGAGTTGATGGTGATGAACTGTGTTTATGGGCGGGATGCAAATAGGGTGATGTTGGCAAGGGAGAGGGCGTTGCCTGAGCGCCAGAGGGCGCCGGTAGTGCAGAATTTTCGGATGTTGACAGTCATACATGTGTAGGCGCTGAAGAAGGAGAGTTTCCGGAGTTGGATGGACATGTTGGGGGTTGAGCCCGTGGCGAGGCTGAGGTCGTCGGCGAAGCCGTGTCCGGGGTAGGTAGCTGTGGGTTTTGTGGGGTCAACGTTAGTGGTAGGGGGTCCGGGCGGTAGCCCCTGCTGCCCACCGTGAGCCAGCGGAGGAAAGGTTCTAGGAAGAGGGTGAAGAGGAAGGAAGAGAGGGTGCCCCCCTGCAGGGTGCCAAGATTTATGTCTATGGATGGGGTGGGGCCGTACGGGGTAATGTATTCGGTGGAGGAGACGCCGTAGAGGTATTCGCAGGTGTCGACAGAGGTGGGGGGCATACCGAGTTTACGCATGTGTTTGAACATGTTGCGGTGGTCGGCTGCGTTGAAGGCGCCTTTGAAGTCGGCATACATGACGTAGAAGTCCTTGTAGTAGAGCTTGGCGTCCTCCATCATCATGATGATGGACGAGGCGAGAGCGTCGTGGATGCTGCGGTGTTTCCGGAATCCATAATGTTGGTCGCTCAGGATGCCGTGGGTTTCTGCGTACTTTGAGCATGCATCTTTGATTAGTACGATCCATAGTTAAAGGAGGTTATTCATGAGGGCTATGGGGCGATAGTTGTCGAGGAGGGTTGGGTCACCTTTCTTGTGAAAGAGGCAGGTGGTGCTATGGCACCATTCAAGAGGGGTGTAAGATTTGTGGGCAAGGATGGAGAGGAGAGAGAAGAGGGCAGAGCGGGTCGCCGGGGGTAGGAATTTGATGATTTCGTTAGGGATACCATTAGGGCCACGGGCTTTGCCCGTGCCGAGCGAGTGAAGAGTTTTAGCGAATGCGTCGCGGGTTATCATGTCTGGGGTAGACGTCCTTGGCCACGCCGGTGAGAGAGGGCGAGGTCATGTGAGCGAGGCCGGCGGGGAAGCCGGGGTCCTTGGGAAGGGACGATGGTTTAGAGTCGGTCATGCCGTACTTGGCGAGGATGTCGCGCAGGTACTTGGATTGTACCAGCGAGATGGTGCGTGCCGAGCAATCGCGGGTGATGTGTATGCCGAGAAGTTGAGAGAGGTCGCCGAGGTCCTTGATCTTGAACCGTGCTCCGAGCTGGGCTTTGAACGATGCAAGCCATGCGGCATCATTGCAGGCTGAGGGGATGTCATCGACGTATAGTGCGATCATGGCGAAGACGTGACCGGTGCGGAAGATGTGTATGCACGGGTCGGAAACGCATTGTTGCCACCCATGATCGACTAGCCATGCAATGAGGAGCATGTTGATCTCGCGGGGGGACTGCTTAAGGCCGTATAGGCAGCGCCTGAGGTGACACACTTTGGATGTGCCATGGTTGAAGCCGAGGGGCTGGCGGATGTACACGTCTTCCTTAATGGGTGCGTAGAGAAACGCAATGTCGATGTCAAGCTGGCAGAGCTCAAGGTCGCGGGCGGCTGCGATGGCCATGATGAGACGCAGGCTGGCCATGCGGATGACAGGGGAGAACGTCTTTGTGTAATCTAGTCCTGGGCCTTGGCTGCACCCTTTGGCGACGAACCGCGCTTTGAAGCGGGAGACGTCACCGGCGGTGTTAGACTTGACTTTGTAGATCCATATGATTTTAACGACCATGCCACCCGGAGGAAGGTCAACGAGTTCCCATGTGCCGTTGCCTATGAGGGAGGAATACTCCTGTTGCATAGCGGCTTGCCACAGGGGGGCCTAGGCGCTGTCCAAGGCAGCCATGTACGATTTCGGCTCCACACACTCCCGGGCGGACAGGAGGGCGACGGCAATAGGCGATGTGCCGGCAGGGGTGTGTGGGGGACCAGTGATAAGGTCGGGAATGTGAGGGTGCTCGAAGATGTCTTATTTGGCTTTGCCTTGTTCATGGTCACAGCACGCCGTCACGAGGGTCGGGGGGGGGGGGGGGGGGGGGGGGGGGGTTCGGACAAGTGGGCAACCATTTCGCCGTAGCGTAGGGGATGAGAACGGAGCCGAGCTTAACGAGGGGCTGCAAGAAGGGGTAGGGGGTCTGGCAAGGTGATGTCGAAGGGGTGGGATTGGGGTGAGGCGGCAGGTGCGTCATCCGAAGGGTCGGTGATGACCGAGTCGACGGAGAGCTGTGTGCCGAAGCCCGGGGTGTCTTCCCGAAAGACAACATGGACGGAGGTGGTGATGCGGCGTGTTTCTGGGTTGTACACACAGTACCCGGGTGCGTCAGTGGGGTAGCCAACCATGACGCCACAAAACTTTTTCACTGAGTTTTCGACGCAGTTTGCCGGGCACCTTGGCGACGACGGCGCACCCGAAGACGCGGAACATGGATGCGTCAGGCACAGACGACGTAAGGAGGGTGAGGGGGATGCCACCATGGGGTCCGACTTAGCGCATGTATGTGCGGTTGCGGAGTTACACGCCAGTGTTGACAACGCATGACCACATGGAGTTGGGAAAGGCCATACTGTGGAGCATCGTTGACGCATTGTCCCGGATAGTGCGCTAAGGACGTTCGGCTTTGCCGAGCATGTGGTGGGCGTATGGGGCAGAGAACCGGACCCCGACGCCGAGATGTGCGCACATCTGGCGGATGACTGTAGCTTCAAAGACAGAGTCCGAGTCAAGTTTTATTATTGGTGCAAACGCGCCCGATTGGAAGTGATGACGTGCATGCAAGTACTTGATGTCCAAGAAAACGGTTTCCAACTCCAAAAACGCATCGTCTTTTGACTTGAGGAACCGCACCCGCATGTAATGGGTGTGGTGGTCAATGACGAGCAAGCAGTAGCGGAGACTATGTGGGGAGGGGACGTTTACTAGTTCCCAGTGGTCAGAGGAGAGGTTGAGGAGGGGACGGGAAGGTTTCGCGCATGCAATGGTGTCGCGCGGTGCAGCTATGGCTTTGTGTAACAAGTATGAATCGCA
Source organism: Tetraselmis chui (assembly GCA_026401115.1). Lineage (NCBI taxonomy): Eukaryota > Viridiplantae > Chlorophyta > Chlorodendrophyceae > Chlorodendrales > Chlorodendraceae > Tetraselmis > Tetraselmis chui. The sequence goes on along the minus strand of JAPMLY010000061.1, from coordinate 119,715 downwards.
AGAAACATTTTTTACAGAGCCGGCTAACGCATGGCTAGTTAGGACACAATGTGTGTGTTGGGCATGCATGCTTTACATGTCCTGGTGACCAAACCGGCGGTGCCACAATACATGGTCGCACTGGGCAGCAAGGGCAACACTAGGGGAAGGATCATGCACTGTCGTTGCGGAGGGGCTTGAGGGGAGCTCTGGCTTGTGGGGGAGGAGGTAGAGTCCGTTTCCGGAGGGCTCTAGCACACCCATTTCTGTGAGAACCACAAGCATAATAGTGTCACAGTCTGAGGGAAAGATGAATTCACAACCGCTGTGGGTCTACGTCCACCTTACACTTAGCAGGCGGCCGATGCGCTGAGCAGAGCGAGAGGACAAGTACGGGGTGTACAACGCATGGCTAGTGCGGTGAATGAGCCGGCCAGAGGCAAGCCTGACAGAAATCCGTACGGAGCCACTGCCCTTGACGTCATCACCAACTCCTCCAACGCGCAAGGGAGCGGAGGGGGGTGTGAATCGTACAAAATCACCTTTAAACGCGTTGAGGTTGACCGAGCTTGCTGAATCGACTACCCAGAACTGTGAGAGGTTACGTCTAGGGGTGAGGGAAGAGGGCGCCCGCCGGCGGCGCAGCGGCGGCGGCCCCGGAGGGGGGTGCGCTCGCAGGCCCGTCGGCATCCCCTCACCTCCCCGTGGTGGGCGTTGGAAACCCCGTAGCCGTGTCAGGCAAAACTCTCACCGATGGGGAAGCTTAGCATGGAATTTGTAGTTGCGTCGATGAGGCAATGGGTGTGCATGCCTGAATGGAGCTCCACTCGAGCCACGTTGTTGTTTATATTAAGATTGTAGACGTCCCTAAGCTCGAACCCATGCGTGAGGGAATGGCGTTGGACGTAGATGACGGGTAGAGAGGGTTGTCGTCGGCTTCGTAGGTAGTTATAAAAGATGTATTTAGAATAGTTATGGGAAGAGTGGGGAGAGGGTCCTCACACGGCAATTTGGTACGCTAAAATGGCCCGGGGCCATCACACACACGCGGTAGAACCGTGAGTAGTGTCCATTCGATGGTGGGAAACGCACATGGCGCGCCGACCAAGTTATAAGTCGATGATGATGATGATGATGATGATGAGTGGCGCCTCATACACACGCAACGATAGACGGGCTTGGCGAAGACGATGGTGACCGATCAATGGCGCGGGTGATGACAACCGATGCAGCTAAAAGTGGCCTAGTAGAGGAGGGGACGCTCGTGCGTAATGCAATCCAAGCATTACGAAGTTGTTTGCATGTGCGGTGTGCAACAAATGGGATTATATTATTGATATGCGCCCATGTAGGCCAACAATTTTCCCACATGCTTCTCTTCATCGGAGACACTACTAGATGCTTGGCCATCTCCGTAATTAATGCCGTCATTGCATGTCCTTCATTACATGTGCCAAATTCCATGACAACAAAAGAAATGAAGCGTGTCGTATTGCACATACATACCATCGTAGGGCGCCCGCCGGCGGCGCAGCGGCGGCGGCCCCTGAGGGGGGTGCGCTCGCAGGCCCGTCGGCATTCCCTCAACTCCCCGTGGTGGGCGCTGGAAACCCCGTAGCCGTGCCATGCCCGGCACGGTAGGGGGCTAAGAGGGCCGACAGCTCGATCCGCAGGATCAACCGCTGTCGGGAAAGCCATGTTCAGAGGGCTTTTGAAAAAATGATTTCTGTGCGATACCGGCACCAAGATCTCCCGCTCGGCCCGTCCGATATGTTTTGTTGCATACATATACTTTTGAATACAGTCTTACATTGAGGGGTGGGGCCTGTACTACGGCAGCGTTTGATGGCGAGGAGGTTACGGCCGGATGAGCGGTGGGAGGCGGGTGTTGGAGCCGGTGGTGGCCAACCGGGAAGCAGCGCCAAGAAAGGGCGCTCACTAGCCGTCAACCAGCCATGTGCCAGTCGAACCTTCCCGAGGGGTGAGGCAAGACAGGGCACATGCCGGTGGCCAATCGCAGTCTGAGGAGCGGCCCTGTGAGGCGGCGGCGATCCTCAGGACCAGCCGCCGCCGGAAAGCCATGTACGGAGGGCTTTTTCGGAAATTAAAATAATGTCCGTACCCGGCGTCGAGCTAGTTGGGGAGCAACACCAAGGTAGGGCGCTCACTAGTGAACCGCTACGTCGACAAGCTTTGTCTCCCGGGGGGAGGAGTCAGCTTGGGTGGCAAGGAGGACGGTCGCGACGGGAGGAGCGACACGATCTGGCGGCGACGACCCTCTGGGTCGGCGCCGCCGGAAAACCCCGCACGGAGGGTTTCGTATAATTTCCGGGCGGCCGCGGCCCGCCCGATCCGGCTACGGTGACCTGCCCCCCCCCCCCCCCCTCTTCGACACCCATTGCCCCGACATACCTTCATAATCCTAGGATTCCTTGAGCGTGGGCCCGGGTGAGCGCGGAGGCGCCCGCTCAAGCACAGGCTGCTCGGTGGACGCGAGATCAGAGGGGGGAGGGTACGGCCACAGGCCGGACTAACCGACAGGTACCCGGGTACCAGATAGAGAAAAACCGAGGAAATGAGCGGGGAAAATTCAGGCGCGGAGGCAGGAGCGCCCATTTTTTCTATGTCTGTGTGTCTCGGTCCCCCCCACCTGTCCTTGAGGTGACGGGGGACCTCGACAAGGAGGACCGTCGCGTCGGTGGACGCGGCAAGACCTTGGGGCGGGGTTTACGGGATGGAGCGGCGGGATCGACGAGCGACCGCGCGAGGAGGGGTTTTTTGCCAGCCTTTCCCCTCCTACCTTCGGCAAGACCGAAGTCACGCGGGAGCTAGATTAGGCTGGCCCGTCGTCCCTCCCGAACGCCGACCGGCCTAGGCCGGTCGGCACCCCGGTTCGGTGGGAGCGGGCCGTGCATCGTGAAGGTCGAGCAGCAGTTTAGTTTTGCATTTCTCGACAAGTGGATTTATTTTTAGATCTGCTTTTCTTGATTGCGAAATTATTACGCTGTTACAGTTTAGGCGGGGGGACTGGGGCAATTACTGCGATTGCTTACAGTTTTTTAACTCCCGAGGAACGTCGACACACAGTGAAGCTTGCTGTGTCGATAGGTGTACCTGGTCGAAGGGACCCAGGCTAAACTCACTTATAAGTCATGTATGGCTTGGTATAGAGGCCCGAGAGACAGCAGTCGGTCCAGTTTGCCGGCACATGTTGCAAACAATTTCAATTTCAATTTCAATTTGAGGGAAGAGGAGAAGGCTATTGAGCTCAAGGGGACACTCACCTCGGTGTCATCGTATTCATCCGTGCACTCCTCGAGGGCGGGCAAACTGTCCGAGTCATCGGCGGGGACGTCACTCAGCAGAGCGGCGTGCGCAGAGTGAGAGCCACCAGGGGCGCCGTTCTTCTGGATGATCATCTTGCGCTTCGCGAGTGTCCACCACAAGAGAGCGTCATCCGGGGCAGTGCTGGAGGACAAGATGTGGTCCATGCTGCAGCAAGCTCTGCATTTCTTGGGTAGTCCGCAACCACCGCGAGGACCACGTGGAGGGTGGCCTCGACCGTTGTGTGAACCGCGGCCAGCAGCGACAAAGGCGGAGATGGGGGGTGGTGAGATATTGGGAGCTATTGTGTCCGGGGCAGGGTCGTCGTCCATATTGTGTGCCAAGTGGAGGATGCTAGCCATCACCTCATCAGTTGACAACATGCGGTCTTTGTTGAACGCGTTGATGACGCATTGTTTGGTCTGACCATGTGGGCCGGTGCTAGAAATACCGCGCAGCATGAGGAGACCGAGGTTGTGGGGGTGGATGGCAGCGGAGCCATCAACCATTTGACATGTCTCGTTGTAGTCGTCGAACGTCTGCCGCATGTAGTGGACATAGTCATTGAGTGACTGTCCAGGGCGATGTCCGACCATCAAGTTGTCCAGCAGAGACAAGGAGCGAGCAAAGGACCGACTGTCGAGACGTTTGCACAGTATGTCCTACGCGGCTGCAGCGCAGTCAAGACGTGCTTAGGAGACGTACTTCAACGCATGGTCAGCGCGCTGGTTCGCGTTGCTTGCATGAAGAAGCAGCGTGTAGGCGTAGTGTTGCACCTGTACGTCTAAACATGCGCCCGAGTCGCGGATGGCCAGTTGTGGGATGAAGTATGCGGCCTTGATGGAGAGGAAATTAAGGAAGTTCCTCTTCCACTGCTTGAAGTCCGTAGTCGGCCCCATGGTAGGGACCGACATCTTCATGGACCGGTTGAGGGCGTCCTTGTCGAAACCGGTAGCCTCGTGGGCCGCCCGGCCGATGACCACCGGGTCAATGGTGGGGCGACGGCCGCCACGGGTGGTGTGACCACCACGCCGGGTAGGAGGGGAGTGCCGGCCATGGAAGGGAGGAGGTGGTCCGCCAGGGAAGGGAGAGTGACCGGCCACGGCAGGCGGCGGGCCGTACGGGTGCGGGTGGCCACGGGGGGTGGGGACGGTGAGCGGCGGCGCCTCCGAGAAAAAGGTGCGAGGGTAGGGAGGGCATACCCTGCGGGAGGGTATGGAGGAGGTGGTGGAAGATGTTCCACGGGGAGCTCGTGGGGCGAGGGGTCGTTGCGCGTAGCGTGACGGCGGTGTGCGACACGGATGTCGCCAAAAGGAGATGCAGCGGCAGCTGCAGCGACGGCCGTCTGTGCGTCCGGACGGGCGTAGCCAAGCAAGGGGCAAGGTGGAACAAGTGTGGGGTGAAGCAGGGAGTGTGGTGGGAGGTAGTCCACCGGCAGCTCGTCGCGAGAGGGTTCGAGCGACGCAGCGCGACGGCGCTGGGCGGCAGGAGAGTCGGCAAAAGCATCTACAGCAACAGCAGCAGGAGCGTCGGCCGACTGCGCGTCTAGGCGGGCGTTGATAAGCCCCATTTGCTCTAGAACGAGCGCGAGGGTATCATGGGTGGGAACGACAGAGCTTTCATGGGAGCCGAGGTCACGGGAATCAGGGGACGAAACAAGTGGAGAGTCGGCAAAGCGAGTTTTCGGCGCCATTTCGACAAAGGAAGAAAAAGAAAGAGCTCCAAAACAAGCAGCGGTAAAAACCGCCAGCCGGACTTATGCCTAACAGTGGTTTCAGAGAGACGGTCTGATGCACGCCGACCCCTCGGCTTGATGCCCCGGGGTGCCTCAAAGCACCTTTTATGTATCCTCCACTCAGTGTTGGGCACAAGTCTAGCCACGGCCAGGTCATGTGGAGAGATGCGTTGGCGGCTGAGTCGCTGAATTGATAGAAATAGAAAGATAAGCTAGGGCTGTCGTGCACCCTATGTATGCGTATTCACCCGATAGTGCGCCTCCCCCCCCCCCCCCCCCCCGTCTCTAGCTTGGACATGTGTGCACCATGTCCACACACGACGAGTGCGTCGGTGTGGGTGGCTGTCTGTCGCCGTCTAGAAGCTGACTTAGGTGGGGTGGAGGTGGATTTTAGAGCGCAGTTTATAATGGCGATACCGCCGACTACAAGGTGAAAGTACTTTGATTCTATGTAAACTTGCCTTCTGCGGGAGAGTTGGCGATCGCAGCTCGCCAACCAGATTGTTGCGCGTGAGTAACGTGAGGCGGGGGCCCATAACTTGTTTAATAGTGCACACACGATCAGTATGGAAGGTAACTAACGCATACGTAGTTACAATCACAGTCACACAAACATGGACGGTCACAGAGACAACCACCCCGAGGCGTGGTGTCGGGACAACAGAAGTGTTAGAGATGTAGCCTAGCGACAGCTATGTACCGAATCAAAAAGGTTATCGGTATGTTCGATCTAGACATGTACTAATCATATCTAGAGTAGCTTACAGTAGCTATCTGCAACTAATAACTGTAAGGTATTACTTACAACAATCTCCGCGGGATTCGATGGTAAAGTTGTCGGGGTTATCCGGGAGTTTCCACGAGGGGGGGGAGTAATTCGGGTGGGGTGGCGCGGCTGAGTTCGGCCGCGAAGTGTGATTGTACCACCTCTAGGATGTCGGAGGGCGAGGTTGTGTTAGTTTTATCGGGTTTTGTGATGCGATGGAGGGTCGAGGTTGCGATGGTGGGGGGGAGGAGGCCGCATTTAATTTTCAAGAGGCGGTGTGAGGATTTCGGGCAAGCGTCGTAGGCCGTATTGGCTCGTGTCTTTATTTTCCTCAATATATCTGTGGTGGTGGCTCGTAGGAGATGGCGTATGCGTGCATGGCACTGTTGTTTGATGGCGGCGGGGGTGAGAAAGTCGGTCGTATTTAAGAGGGCTTGGGCGAGGGGAAGGGGGCCGTTGTTGGTACTACATCGGCGAAGTTTTTGAATGTGTTTGCGTGTTTTCTGACTTAGCCAAGTGGGGTCGAGGGACGCGTGAGGTGGACGGGATTTCTTCGGAGGGAGGAGGGGCCATATGGTGGCTGCGTGGTCCATGTGGTGGGAGAGGAGTGTGATGAATTGCGAGGCGAGGATGTCGAGGGTGTCGGGAGAGGCCGTAGATGGGGGTGTATTGAGTATGGCTGCATGGAGGGAGGCCGTTTGGTTGATTAGGGAGGGTGTGCTGTTTTGATATGCTTTTATGTGGTCGGATGTGAGGGGAAGTTTGAAGCTGAGTTTGCGGGTGGTGTGGTGCGTGTGAGGGTGGGCCTTGGTCGAGGGGGGTGAGCGATAAGAGTGGAGCGGGCATGAACAACGAGGTGGATTGCCGAGTGGTCAGTGAAGTGTGAGGGTGAGGAAAAGACTGAGCATGCGGACGGTGTGAGGGCGAGGGGAGAGGGAGGTGTGGTGAGCTAGTGGTCAAGGCATCTGCCGCTACTGGGGTAAGTAGGGATGGGGGGTGGAGGGGAAGGAGGTGGGATTTAAGTAAGGAGGTGAGGGCGGGGCTACCAGTACCTTGTGTAGTGGTCGTTTGGAAGTCTCCGCCCAAGAGGACGCGTTGAGTCGGGTGGTCGTCCGCGAGGCGGAGGCCCCAAGCTGCAACCTCATCGTATAATCGGGTCAGTTGGGGGTTGTGGATCTGGGGCATGTAGGCGCCGAGGAGGAGGTGGGGGTGCCTGAGTGTGGGATGAGGATTAGTCCAGCGATATGGGGGGTGAAGTGCGAGGGTGGGGTTAGGATAGTGGCGGATTGGAATGAGGTCTTGCGGACCGCGAAGAGAGCTCTTGCATTTGGTAGGGGCACATGTGAGTAGCGTGGGCGAGAAATTTCAGGAGGTATTGGGGGAGGGCAAGACGCCAACGGGATTTATGGGTGGCGTGGTTGGTCTCGGTGAGGATGAGGACGTCAGGGAGGTGGGTGGTAGTGAGGTGTTCGACGTCTATGATGGATGTGTGGAGGCCGCGGGTGTTGGGGTTGATGAGGTGGAGTGGTTGTGCTATATGGTGTGGGAGGGTTGGTGAGGGGAGGGGGGTGGGGGGGTTGAGAGGGTCGTCGGGGGGGCGGGCGACGTGGGTAGGGGGAGGGAGGGAGGGAGGGGCAGGTGGGCGGGGGAGGGGCGGGGTAGGTGAGGGAGGAGGGGTGGGGTGTGGGGGTGGTGGGAGGGCGGAGGGTTGGGGGGGGTGGAGGGCGGTAAGCAAATGGGAGCGCCCGACCGGGATGGGAGTGGAGCGGAAGGTATTTTGCCACAGGAGGGAGTGGAGGGAGTAGACAGTAGTTCGGGAGTTGAAGTAAGGAGGGTTGTAAGTCTAGTCGGGGGGCGTTGTAGTGATAAAGTAAGTATGTAAGAGGGCTTGGGTTCCGCACGATCACGCGTGGGACGTGTCGTTTTGGCGAGGGGGGTTAAGTAAGCGTAGGTCGCCAACGGGCTGGGGGGGGGGGGTGCCATGAGGCTAAAAGGGCGAGGGAGCGAGTGAGGAGGGTGGGAGGGGATGGTGGTAGAGTGAGTCAATCCAAGTAGCTGAGGAGTAGGTTGAGTGGAGGAGACCGAAGTGGGAGTGTTGCCAAGTGAGGACGATTAGGGAGTTGTTGGGTGTGCCAGGGCGAGGGGGTGAGCCTCCGTTAGAGAGGTTAGTCCACCGGCTGGGGTAGACCGTATGGTGGTGAAAGTTATCAACTTCGTTATTGGTGATTACGGTATAGGAGTCAGAGGCGTTGGAGTGGAGTTTAGCTAGGGAGGTAGCAATGCAATAGAGGTTTGAAATGTCTTGGTAGTGCCCCCACTAGAAGGAGAGCACCGCGGAGGAGTCGAGGTTGCCAGTGGGGGTGGGGAGGCCATGTTCTATATTTAAGTTGAAGAGTTAGTTGTGTGATTTGATGCTGCATGTGTGTGGGGTAAAGTGGGACGGGAGTGAGGACCGATGCAATTTGGTTACAGTAGGGTTGCGGATATCGGGCGTATGGGCGTGGGGGGGGTCGTGGGGTCTCTCCTCTAGGTCTCCTCTAGGTCTCCTCTAGGTCTCTCCTCTAGGCCGTAAGGCCCGTCCTTTGGGGAGTTCGGGATGAGGTTCGGCCTTGTCAAAAAACGCATCCTACCGTCACTAAAGACACTAAAATGATCCAAAGTACTACTAAAGTACTAATGAACCACAAAAAGGGGATGGGTCGGTAGCTCTAATGAGCAACGCCGACCGTCTTCGCTCAGGGCCTAGCCTCCCTATGAGCGACAGACTCGTGGACATAGGGCTCGTTGATCAACATGCACCGTCCATCTCTCCCCACCCGAGCCCAGCTCTCCCCGGTCAATGGATCCGTAGCGACACCATACGGTACACGCAGCAAGGCGCAGCTTTCAGAGTTTTTAAATCCGTCCCCCCGACACCTCTCGCGCCATCCACTTCGAAATCCAAACGTGTACCCACTTTAGTACCACGAACAGACAAAAACAAGCATCGATTACAAAAACCCCCCTTCCCAAGGGGCGGCGCGCTCCACCTCCCCGCGCCCCACTGAGCGTCCGGACGTTCAAGTCCGCCGTCAACAACCACCAAACCCATGCCCCATCATGCCTGGTCATGTGCAGCCAACACACGCAACCCACTACGATTCCAACTCGAAATCATCTTACAAACCCCCCTCTCTCCTATCCATACTGCGAACCATACGAGATCAACATGTCGTCGACCTCTAAACCCCCCCCCCACATACAGACAGGTGCTCCTGCGGGATCGTCCGGCGCATGTGCATCATGTGGACCTCTCCAACCCCATCACCCGCCTCGCAGGACACCCTCTCGCCCCGTTCCTCACGATACCTCAACCACCCCCAGCCGTTCAAAACTTTGGCACTGTAATGGACCCCTCCCCTAGTCGAGGACTCTAGACTCCCCTGGTCCTCGCGGCCCCCCGGTCAACTACTAAGCTAGGGCCGGCCGACAACTTCTCAACACGTATGATCGACTCATACCTTCTCACACGCCAGTACTCCACCTCCCCCCCCAACTCGCCCGTTTCTGGTTGCACGGAGTCTTCCTCCCGGACTCGACCCACCCCTCGGAATCGGTTGCCCTCGGCCTGCTCGGTAGCCCGTCGATGGCTGCTCGAAAGCCTTAACCGGCTCGACGACCTCCCCACCCGAGTTGAAAATATAATCGACCGCGAACTCGTCCACCAATCGCGCTGGACAGCGAACACCACTCGCACACACCAACCGACAGCGCCGACGCCCTACGACCACACCCCCCTGCCCGTCGAACTCGCATCGAGCTTTCATGAGGTTCGTATGGACATCCCCACCTCCTGCGTCGCGGTCGGCCTCATGTACCAACTCGCTTCACGACAGCGTGAACGCCGTTCGGCCGGTCCGGCGCCTCCAACCGCCGCGTCCTCTCCATCCTTGCTGGCTAAACTACGTCAGCAGAAAATCCAGTTCCTCCGAGCTGCCTCGGTCCCCGCAGTCTCAGGCCGCCGCATCAAAATCCGCTGCCCCCTCTTCACTGATCTCTCCGGCCCAGAAACCATCGCCCTCCTACAACACTTGCTCACCTCCCGTCTCGCGGTCGAGCTCGTCCCCGCAGGAACCGCCCCCACGACCCCTCCCCTTGCCAGGTCGAGGACCTACCCGAGTCGACCCAATTCCTCCTTCAATTTGCGGACGCACTCTAGCCAGTGGACGTCCCCACCCCGATCGAGGGTGACCCCTCCTCCCTCAGGGTGAATATCCTCAACCTGCCCAATAACCCCATCCATTTACAATCAGGCCCAGTTTCACTACACATTCTCCCTTACTCAATTCACGAAACTGTACCCCCCAACCATCATCTTCACACCATCACCATCACACCTCCCCCAGTCACGGGACACGTCCTAGGCACCTCTTGGGCGGCCACCTGCCTCACTACGGTCCACATCCAGTCCCGCCACACCCTCTCCATCCCCTGCATCTCCGCCGACGGCGTCATTCCATCTACACACTGGTTATACACCCTGCTCCACCAAACCGCACGTGAATTCACAACACACCACACCCCCTCATTAAACCACACCCCCCTCGACCTCACCCATCACACATCCCTCCCGATATTTCCAGACGGCTCCTACTTCCGTTCCCACTACCCCTCCACCTCCCCCACCATCACCACCAACATCCAAATATCTCTCACCACGGAAATGTACTGCATCCTCATATCCACCAACGGACACAGTCACAATCCCCCTCCAACACACATTAATTCACAAAGGCGCACATACCCAAACCACTTCCACACTCACCATCACCCCCCACCACTACTCCACCTTTAGTAAGGCCAACCTTTCGGACCCAGTTCTCATCGCCACCCCCTCTCCACCCCCACTCACTCTCACCAAACGCAACATCTATAAGGCAATCCCCCCGCCCTCCTCCTCCATTGGACCCACCACCTCCGAGAATGCAAGGTCTCCAACCTGTGGCCCCTCGAGACCTCCGACTTCTTAATGCTGGACGTTAGAAGACACCCCCTAGACCTCAACTCCCTCCCCGAAATTTAGCTCTCCTCCACCCCTCCCCATCCAATCCCCACCCAGTCCAACACCTTCCCCCCCTCCAAAAAGCACCGCTCCACCCCACCTCCCACTCCCCCCTCCAACCCCTCCGCCAACTCCGTCGGCCCCTCCTCCACACCCTGTCTCGGCACCATTCCCCACACCCCACTCCTCACCATCACCGAAGACTACACCCACCCAATGGACTCCTCATCCTCACCTCTCACACACATTGACCCCAAACCAACCTACATCCTCTCCTCCCCCTCCAACGCCCCCCCCCCCCCCCCCCCCCACCCGCCTCCCCCCTCCTCCCCCCGACCCTCCCACCTACCTCCCCCCCGCACATCCCCACCTCACCCCCACCCGACCACATGGATTCCTCCCTCTCCACCCGGCCTCCCGCCGACCCCTCACTCAAACCCGCACCCCCGGCAGGCATCACGGGGCCCACACGCCCCTCCCACAGGAAAACCTCCCCTTCCCCCCCCTCCCACCGCCCCCCCCCCGCCCCTCTAAGAACCCTCTTACCGCCCGCCATCCCCCCTCCCTTTCCCCCTCACACTCCCCCCCTTACCCCCCCTTGACTCCCCCCCTTCCCTCCACCCCCCCTTACCCCCCTTCCCTCCAACTCCCGGAACGATGATGACTACACCCTCGAAGACCTCGACGACCTGCTAGAGGGCGACCTAGGCGAGACATGCACCCCCTCCGTCCCCGCTCCCCTCCGGCAACCCAACCAGCCCCCACAGGTCACCCCCGGCCAACACGGCCGAACCTCACCCCTATCTCCCCAAAGGACGGGCCTCACAGCCCAGAGGTTAGACCCCACGACCCCCCCTATGCCCACAAGACCGATATCCGCAACCATACTGTAATCACCTCGCTTCAGTCCTCCCTCCCAGCCCACTTTACCTCACACACCTGCAGCATCAAATTACACAACTACGTATTTGACTTAAACCTCGAACATGGCCTACCCACCCCCATTGGCAACTTTGACTCCTCCGCGGTACTTTCTTTCCAATGGGGGCAATACCAAGACCTCTCGAGCCTATACCGCACCGCTAACTCCCTCGCTAAAACTCCACTCCACCGCCTCTATCTCCTATACCATCATCACCTATAACGAAGTTGATAACTTCCACCCACTTTCGTTCTACCCTAGCCAATGGACTAACCTCTCTAACAGAGGCTCACCCCCTCACCATGGCACGCCTAACCACCCCCTAATCGTCCTCACTTGGCAACACTCCCACTTCGGTCTCCTCCACTCAACCCATTCCTCGGCTACCTGGATTGACTCCCTCTACCCCCCCCTCCCACCCTCCTCACTCGCTCTTTCGATCTTCTAGCCTCATGGAACTCTTCACCCCCCCCCCCGCTCGTCGGCGACCTACGCTTACTTAACCCCCCTCGCCAAAATGACACGTCCCACGCATGGTCGTCCGGAACCCACGCCCTATTACATACTTACTTCATCACCACAGCTCCCCATGACCACACTTACAACCCCCCTTACTTCGACCCCCGTACCAATGTCAACTCCCTCCACTCACTCATGTGGTACCACACCTTCCGCTCCACTCCCCTCTCGGTCGGGCGCTCCCAACTGCTCACCGCTCTCCACCCCCCCTCACCCCTCTCACCCCCTCCACTCCCACAGCCCGCCCTTCCCCCACCACCCACCCCGCCCCTCCCATGCCCCCTTGCCCCTCCCTCTCCCCCACCTCCCCCCCTACCACCTCCAGTCGCCAGCGCCCCCTTCGACCATTCCAACCCTCCCGACCCCCTCCTCTGTCCAATCCTCCCGAACCATATAGCCCAACCACTCCACCTCTTCAACCTCAACACCCGCGGCCTCCACACCATCATGGACGTCGAATACCTCACGACCACACACCACCGGACGTCCTCATCCTCACCGAAACCAACCACGCCACCCATAAGTCCCGTTGGCGTATCGCCCTTCCCCAATACCTCCTCAAAAGCTCTCGACCATGCTACTCACATGTGCCCCTACCCAATGCAGGCGTCCTCTTTGCGGTCCGCCGAGCCTCGTTCCAATCCGCCACTGTCCTAACCCCACCCTCCCACCTCATCCCCCACATCGCTGGACTAACCATAGTCCCACACTCAAGCACCCCCTACCTCCTCCTCGGCGCCCACATGCCCCAACTCCACAGCCCCCAGCTGACACGCTTATACGCTGAAGTTGCAGCGTGGGGCCTCTGCCTGGCCGACGACCACCCGAACCACCGCGTCCTATGGGGAGGGGACTTCCATATGACCACCACACAAGGTACTGATCACCCCGCCCTCACCTCACTACTGAAATCCCACCTCCTTCCCCTACACCCCCCCATCCCTACCTTCCCCCGCAGCGGCGGTTGCCTCGACCACTGGCTCACTTCACCTCCCTCTCCGCTCGTCCTCTCACCGTCCGCTTGCTCGGGCTTCCCCTCCCCCTCACACTTCACCGACCACTCAGCCATCCACCTCGTCATTTTTGCCCCCTCCTCTCTCAAAGCTCATCCCCCCCCACCCGATGCTTACCCCCACGCACACCACACCACCCGCAAACTCAGCTTCAAACTTCCCCTCACATCCGACCACATAAAAACATACCAAAACAGCACACCCTTCCTAATCAACCAAACGGCCACCCTCCATGCAGCCATACTCAATACACCCCCGTCTACGGCCTCCCCCGACACCCTCGACACCCTCGCCTCGCAATTCACCACGCTCCTCTCCCACCACATGGACCACGCAGCCACCATATGGCCCCTCCCCCCCCCGAAGAAATCCCGTCCACCTCGCACGTCCCTCACCCCCACTTGGCTAACTAAGAAAACACGCAAACTCATCCAAAAACTTTGCCGGTGTAGTACCAATAGCGGCCCCCTCCCTCTAGCCCAGTCCCTCTAAAATACGACCGACTATCTTACCCCTACCGCCATCAAACAACAGTGCCAAGCACGCATACGCCACCTCCGTCGAGCTACAACCACAGATATATTGAGGTAAATAAAACTCGAGCCAATACGGCCTACGACGCTTGGCCGAAATCATCCCATCGCCTCATAAAAAATAGAAGCGGCCTCCCCCCCCCCCAACAGCGCGACCTCGACCCTCCATAGAATCACCAAACCCGATAAAACTAAAGCATCCTCTCCCTCCGACGTCCCAGAGGCGTTACAGTCACACGTCGACGCCGAGCTCAGACTCCACACTCCGCCTCCACACTCCGCGCTCATTTCACCCGCCAGGACTACACTCTCCTCGCTTCACTCCGAGACAGAGCCACCCACATCACCGACCCCCACTCTTACAAACAAGCATACTGCGAATTCACTCTCCGCAAAACACACGCATCCCTCCTCCCCCACCTCACCCCCCCTTCGGAAAAACAGCATCACCACATGGCCACAAGTCCTCCTCCGCGCCACCTCAACCTCCCTCCTCCTCAAATCCTGCAAATCCATCTCTACACACACGGGGTCCACCACCTCACTCTCAGTCCCCATCCGCCTCCTCGCCGCAGTCCTACCCGAACCCCTTGACACCATCCACAACCGCCTCCCCATCACACATCTTAACCCCAAGCACGCATTCCCCACCACCACCATCCACCCCTCTTGGCTCCCCCTCCTTTCCCCCCACCTTCCCCGCTCCCCCAACACCCTGTCAACCGGCATCCATACCCCAAGCACCAGAACCCCCCTTCTCTAGCACCCACCACACACCTCGAGACAGAATACCTCTCACCTTCAGACCACCACAGCCCTCCGTGCGACGTCACACACATCATTTCCAAACAAAAGAACACCGAATATGGCCAAATCCAATACATGGTGGAATGGGCCCCGGAACACCTAACGGAGTGGGACATCCAACTCCAACTCGACGACGGCTTCCGCCTCATCTCCTCCATCCCCACATCGGTGTGCCTCCCTACCCCCACCCCCACCACCTGCTCCATTCGCCATGAACCCCTACACACAGACCCCACCTCCACTTGATGCACGTGCCCGCACTTTGCCGTCCACTCCCAATGTCGCCCCAGGTCAGGGACCCGTCACGTGGCACTGCGAATGGTGCGACCGCGGCCAACAACACGACCTCACTCGCCTCCACGAGGTCGAGTGGGCCCCTTGCCTACAACTCCGCGACACAATCAGTGAGACCCCCTCCGGCCTCACCGACCTCACCGCTTTTAACTCAGGCTTTGTCCCCTCCAACACGCTTTGTCCCCTCCACTCTTTGTCTACCCGACCCCGGACACCCCCTCCCCCCCCCATGGACACACCTCCTCATCACATTCAACCACGACCCTATCCACCCCGACCTCGACATGCTCCCCACCGGCAAATTCACCATACACGCCCACCCAACCCTACATGACACCACCATCCTTTGCACCCCCGACGGCCGCGCGGTCACTACCCTCACCGGCCCCCGCGTACGTCACCTATTCCAACTCTTTCGCCCCGACCTCACGGAACACTCGTTCGAGGGGGAGGTCTTCCACCTCATCACTCGCCTAGCCTCCCGTTCAGAAATCCACTCAGCCACACGCGCCACCACCACACGCAACAGATGGGCCACTAGTGAGGACCTACTCACAGCACTCCGCACTACATTTCACATCCAGACACAACTCGATTCAGACCCCCTTAACAAATCACTCCACTCTCACAACTACCACTCGCTATACCCAAAAGACATAGTCTTCTCATCCAGCGGCAGCAACGCACCACACACATGGCAGGGCACCAACATCGCCAACCCGGAATACGACCTCGAATGCATGCGCCGCACTATGGAACACGCAATCACCAGCGCCCACTCCACCGCATCACACACATCCAGCGCCATCATCCTCATACTCCCCCGATGAGAACACACACACCATACCGCCATTCCAAATACGTCACCTCTCCATACACCCACCACCTCTACACCCTTCCCAACGACGCAAACACCTTCCTACCCCCCGAACAACACACATACCACCCCACCCCCACCCCATTCGGCACACGCTGGATGGTCGACATCTACCTCGTCGCCAACCCCCTCGCACTCTCCGCCTTGCCCTCACACGCAGCCATGACCGCGCTCCATAACACCCTCGAATCAATATACGACACACGCCTCCCCAACCCCACCATCACCATCCCACCTCCACACCTCTTCCACACCTACTCACCCCACTCCGCAGGCATCTACCATCTCCCCCCAACCCCACTCACCCCCTTACTTATCCCCTCCTTGAACGCACGAAGCTAACATACTCCCCCACCAGAGGAAACCATGCTTGAAACTGGCAGGACTTTGTATACACAGACGGCTCCGAGAAGGGCGGCACCTCCCCCCCTCAGAGCAGCCGCCACCCACCCCGCCTCGGACACCCGCATCAAAACTTGTATAACCTCTACCCCTCCCTCACACACCATCAACCGCGCTGAATTGGCAGGCATTAACATAGGCCTCCAACTAGGCCGCACCCACCTCCTTACAAACAGTGCGTGCTCCCTCCGCCTAATCCAAGGCTACTTGAACTGCCTATCCGCGTACAGACACAACATCCACCGCGACACGCTCAGCTCCATCACACACACCCTCATAACCCGCTGCAACGCAGGCATCCGCACACACCTCGGCAAAATTAAAGCACACAACCACTCAT
Organism: Tetraselmis chui; assembly: GCA_026401115.1. NCBI lineage: Eukaryota > Viridiplantae > Chlorophyta > Chlorodendrophyceae > Chlorodendrales > Chlorodendraceae > Tetraselmis > Tetraselmis chui. The sequence continues at coordinate 103,163 of JAPMLY010000061.1, read as the reverse complement.
TTGGAAACGACCTCGCAGACACACTCGCTAACCAAGCTGCAGACGGCTACCCACCTGACACGACATACACCACATGCTCAGACGTGTCGATAGGCCATACACCCTCATTCCACAAACCCTAGGGGAGCCCATACCCTACAAATGCACAAACCTCAAACTGACGCCCACACCCACAGCACCAGACACACTCACACACCTCTATCACAAACATCCAAACATTGTGTCCTGCTCGCCCGCGCCGCGGAGGACGGCGCCGACTTCACTTTCCACAAAAATCACACAACCCTCACCAACATCCAATTCACCCACAAGCAAGAGTTCATGTGGAGAGTCCACAACACTCGCCTCCTCACACACAACCCTACCCTGCGCTGCCCCATGTGTGGCCAATTCACATGCAACGACCATATGGCCGGTAACTGCCCCACCATGTATGGCCTAAGACATGACCGACACAACAGCGCGCTGCAACTCCTACTCTCCCTCATGGAACGCCATAACGGCGGTCGACGGGAGACCATCACTGCGGACTTCGGTAATAAACCCATCAAATCATTCACTTCCCCAACACCCACCCACACCCCTCTTGATTGTCACCCCCCTCAAACACCCACATGCCCACCCGCCTTGTTGCTGCTGACGAAGGTCTCTCGCCCGACTCCCTAACCTTGTGCCCCGCCATCCTCCCCCCCGAAATTCTCCCCCCCCGCGCTACGACCCCGGCACACAATTCCGACTTCATCCGCCTCCTCGAGCCTCGATTCGTCGGTCACACAAACGGTCGCCGCCGTTACTCATCAATTAAGAAGATTCAGATACGGGAGTGGAAGTATTGCACGGACCACAACCTCTCCCAAACAGCCCACTTGATTCGTGCCCAATACACACCCCTCCCAATTGCCATCCGCAGCCACTAGCCAGGTACTGAAGTAGACATCCTCCCCATCGTCATGAGCCGCACGGGCACGCCGCACTCATCCACCATCACAAGTCTTACCTCTCTCCTCACCCTCCGCACCGACCCTCCTGACAAACTCATCTCTAAAGCACGACTCAACACGTCTCGCATCCTTGCACAACTCCATACGCACACTGTCCAATGGCTACATCATCGCCTACTTGTATACCGCATCGAATCCCTCAATACCTCTCGCCGCGCCTCCACACACTGCACCTTCGCACGCCCCTAATTGCACGGCGCCATTACCCTGTATCGCACACTCCCCGGGGGGGGGATTAAAACCCCTTTACGCCCTTTGGAGAGGTTGGATTACGGTGGTTAACGGTCTAGCCCTCACCTGGAAGTTTCATGTATGGCATTGTTGGGAGGGCCCAGAGACAGCAACCGGCGCATGCGGTAATTGGTGTAAACCGGCGCATATGGTACATGTTGTAAACAGTTTCAATTTCGGCCTTGTCGGCCGGGGGTGACATGTGGGGGCTGGCGGGGCCGTCAGAGGGGGGCGGGACTAAAGAGGGGGTGCGGGTCTCTCCTAGGCCGTCGTCTAGCATGTCCTCGAGGTCTTCGAGTGCGTAGTCAGAGTCGTTCTGGCAGGCGGAGGGGAGGGGGATGAGGGTGGGGTGGAGGGAAGGGGGGGAGTCAAGGAGAGAAGACAAGGGGGGGGGGGAGTGTGAGGGGAGTAGGGAGGGGGGAGGGGATTTGGAGGGGCGGGGGGGCTGGTGGGAGGGGGGGGAAGGGAGGTTTTCTTGTGGGAGGGGCGTGTGTGCTTAGTGATGCCGGCCGGGTTGCGGGTTTGAGTGCGGGGTCTGTGGGAGGTCGGGTGAGGGGGGAGGAAACCATGTGGTCGAGCGGGGCGGAGGTGGGGATGTGCGGGGTGGAGGTGTGGGGGGGAAGAGGGAGGGAGCGGGAAGGGGGGGAGGGGGGCATTGGAGGGGATTGAGAGGTTGTGGGGTGGGTCGGGGTCATGGTGTGTGAGAGGTGAGGAGGAGGAGTCCCTGGGGTCGATGGAGTCTTCGGTGATGGTGGGGAGTGGGGGGTGAAGGGGGGTGTCGAGATGGGGTGTGGTGGAGGGGCCGACGGAGGTGGCGGAGGGGTTGGCGGGGGGGGGGGGAGGGGGTGGAAGGGGGTGGAGCGGCGCTTTTTGGAGGGATGGATGGTGCTTGGTTTGGTGGGGGCTGGATGGGGAGGGATGGAGGAGAGCTGAATGAAGGGGAGGGAGTTGAGGTCGAGGGGGGTGTCGTCGTCGGCGTCCATCGTCGAGAAGTCGGAGGTCTAGAGGTGCCACAAGTTCGAGACGTTGCATTCCTGAAGGTCTCGGGCCCATTGGAGGAGGAGGGTGGGGGGTTGCGGAAAAGTATGTTGTGTTTGGTGAGGTTGAGTGGATGTGGGGAAGGGGTGGTGGTGAAAACTGGGTCCAAAAGGCGGGCCCTACCAAAGGTGGAGTAGTGGTGGGGGTTGATGGTGAGGGTACAAGAGGACAGGGTGTGTGCGCCTCTATGAATGAATGTGTGTTGGAGGGGGAAGGTGGCGGTGCAGTTGGTGGAGATGAGAATGCAGTACATTTCTGTGGAGAGAGAAATCTGGATGCTAGTGGCGATGGTGGGAGAGGGGGAGGGGTGGGAGCGGTATTATGAGCCATCGGGAAATTTCTGGAGGGATGTGTGTTGCGTGAGGTCGAGTGGGGTGTGGGGGGGGGGGTTGAGGGTGTGATGTGTTGTGAATTCATTTGGAGTTTGGTGGAGCAGGGTGTATAGCCAGTGCGTGAATGGAATGACGCCGTCGGCGTTTACGCAGGGGAGGGAGAGGGCTTGGCGGGACTGCACGAGGACCGTAGTGAGGCAAGTGGCCGCCAAGGAGGTGCCTGGGACGTGCTCAATGAATGGGGGAGGTGTGATGGTGATGGTGTGAAGGTGGGGTTTGGGGTGTACATGTTCGTGGAGTGAAGTAGGAAAAATGTTTACTGAAACTGGGCATGACTGTGAATGGATGGGGTTATTGAGTAGGTGGAGGAAATTCACCCAGAGGGAGGAGGGGTCACCCTCGATCGGGGTGGGGACGTCCAGTGGGTGGAGTGCGTCCGCAAATTGGAGGAGGAATTGGGTCGACTCGGGTAGGTCCTCTACCTGGCAAGGGGGAGGAGTCGTGGGGGCGGTCCCGGCGGAGACGAGCTCGACCGCGAGACGGGCGGTGAGTAAGTCCTGAAGAAGGGCGACGGTTTTGGGGCCGGAGAGATCAGTGAAGAGGTGGGAGCGGATTTTGATGCGGCGGCCTAAGACTCCGGGGACCGAGGCAGCTCGGAGGAAATGGATTTTCTGCTGTCTTAGTTTGGTCAGCAAGGGAGGAAGGGACGCAGCGATGGGTGGCGCCGGACCGGCCGATCGGAGCTCACGTTGTTGTGAAGCGAGCTGGTACGTGAGGCCTACCGCTACGCATGAGGTAGGGATATCCTGGCAAACCTCCTAAAAGCCCGATTCCATGTCGACGGGCAAGGGTGTGTTGTCGTAGGTCGAGGGTGCGGTCGGGTGGTGTGTGCGAGCGGCGCTCGCTGTCCAGCGCAATTTGTGGACGAGTTCGCGGCCGATTAGATTTTTAACGCGAACGGGGAGGTCGTCGATCTAGTTGAGGTTCAAGCAACCAGCGACGGGCTACCGAGCATGCCGAGAGCACCGACTCCGAGGGGCGAGTCGAGTCCGGGAGGAAGACGCCATGCATCCATAAGCGGACGAGGCGGAGGGGGAGGAGGAGTATTGGCATGTGAGGAGGTATGAGTCGATCATACGGGTCGAGAGGTCGTCGGCCAGCCCAAGGTCATGAATTGCCCGGATGGCCGCGAGGACCAGAGGAGTCTGGAGTCCTCGACTAGGGGAGGGGTCCAAAACAGTGCCCAAGTTTTGTTCAGCCGGGGGTGGTTGAGATACCGTGAGGAACGGGGGCTAGCGGATGTCCCGCGAGGCGGTTCATGGGGTTGGAGAGGTCCACAGTACGCGCATGCTCCGGGGGATCCCGCAAGAGCACATGTTTGTATGTGGGTGGGAGGTTAGAGGTCGAGGACATATTGACCGCGGTGGATTCGTAGTATGGTGTGGAGGTAGGATGGTTTGTAGTGTGGTTTCGAGGTGGGCTCGTAGTGGGTTGTGTGTGTCGGCGGCACACGACCAAACCTGATGGGGCCTGGGTTTAGTGGTTATTGATGGCGGGCGTGAACGTCCGGACGCTCAGTGGGGCGCGGGGTGGCGCGCCGCCCATGGGAAGGGAGTTTTTGTAGTCGATGGTTGTTTTTTTTCTGTTCGTAGTGCTGAGGTGGGCACACGTTTGGATTTCAAAGTGGGTGGCGCGAGAGCTGTCGGGGGGGGGGGGGGCGATTTTCAAAACTCTGAAAACTGCGTGTACCGTCTAGTGTCGCTACGGATCCACTGACATGGGAGAGCTAGTCTCGGTTGGGAAGAGGTGGACGGTGCCTGTTGTTCAACGGGCCCTATGTCCACTAGTCTGTCGCTCATTGGGAGGCCATGCCCTGAGTGAAGACGGTCGGCGTTGCTCATTCGAGCTACCGAACCATCCCCCTTTTGCGGCTGAGTAGTACTTTAGTAGTATTGTGGATCTTATTACTGTCTTTAGTGACGGTAGGATAAGTCTGACCGCCATTGTAATAGGGAATAGAGTACCGCTAATATCAGAACACTAAGTACTATGAGGACAAATAGCTACCTTGCACATAAGCAGTGGGGATGTGATGCTTGGGCGCCCGCCGGCGGCGCAGCGGCGGCGGCCCCGGAGAGGGGTGCGCTCGCATGCCCGTCGGCACCTACCTCTACCTCCACGCGGTGGGCGTTGGTAACCCAATAGCCGTGCCAGGCCTGGCACGGTAGGGGGCTAAACGAGGTACCGACAGCTGCGATCCGCGGGATCGGCAGTTGTCGGGAAGCCATGTATGGAGGGTTTTGGAAAAAACATAATATTTGTACACCGGCACATGGATCTCCCGCTCGGCCAGTCCGATATGTCTTTTCCGCGACTAAATACTCGCAGATACTCTCCCGACGATGGGGCGGGAGCGGCGTTTGCGAAATATTTTTTGGCGAGGAAGGGTACGGACGGATCAGCGGAGGGACGAGGGTGTTGGAGCTAGCGGCGGACAGCTCGGAAGCAGCGCTAGGGCACGGCGCTCGCTAGCAGCCGCCAGCCCTGCGAGAGCCTTAGGTCTCCCCCGGGGGCGAGGCCTGATGCTACGCAGGACGGAGGTGGGTCGCAGCCGGAGGAGTGGCACGGTCTTGCGGCGGCGGTCCTTCGGATCGCCCGCCGCCGGAAAAGCCCGGTACGGGGGGTTTTTGGAAAAACTCCCGTACCCACCATCTTTTGAGGACCGGCGGCTCGATCCTTGTGTTCTTCCAACCCCTTCCCCAGTCGGTACCCGATTATCGATAGGCTGCCTTAGGCAGTGTGCCTAGGGTTATCGTAACGGCACACTGCTCGTAAAGGCGGCCCCCTAACAACGTAAACCACCGGGGGAGGGTACGGACGGCCACAGCGCGATCAGATAGGTGTTGGAAACAGACGGCAAACGGACAGGGGACAGGTGAAAATCTGGCTCGAGGGCAAGAGAGCCAGCCGGACACCGTCTGCATCCTAGTTATTTTCTCGTCTCAGCCCCCGAAGGAGGAGAGAAGACTCGGCTAGGTGGCGAGCTGCGTAGGGAGGAGCAGCTAATACCTCGGGCGGGGTTGAGCACGGATCGAGGCGGGACCGACGACGACCTATGCGAGGGGGGTTTTTCACCTGCCTTTCCCCCCAAGCTCCGGCACGACCGAAGTCGCACAGGAGCCGAGGTCAGGCAGGTCCGCCTCGACCAACTCAAGCTGAACAGCCTTGCTGATCAGCGACCCCGCAGCGGCTGGAGCATGCCGCCTATCGTGGAGACTAGCGACATTTTATAATTTATACCTCTATGCAGACAATACTTGTTTATGGGTATGTTTTAGACGGTATCGTCACTGCCATTGGAGAGGTTGGGATCATTGGTTCACGGTCTACTTCACGCTTCTAAGTCCAGTTAGGCGTAGCACAAGGGGGGGCCCACTGATAGCAGCCGGTTTTTACTGGTATTGTTGTAAACAATTTCAAATTTCAAATTGTGATGCTTGTGCTTACACCCCCCCTCAAGGTAGCCGAGGTCTTGACGTCGTCCTAGCTTATGTCGAGGAAGGTGCCATCTTGGTCGAAGTTGCAGTGCTTGTAGCGTGTGTCTCAAGCCGGGAATGTGTAGCGACATGCGCTTAGAAGAACGTGCCGCTACCGGCGAGTTGCCGATAAAAAGCTGTTCAAAATATACTGCGTAATGTACTAGTCTGACATGTAGCGGGAAAAACTGTCCACGGGCGAATTAGCCGACGCAAGAGAGCGACCGGCGAGGAAGAAGCAAAGCCAACAAGGCTGTTAGAAGCGTGTAGGCACGCAAAAGCATAGACGGGCGGTGCTTGTGTTTATTCCCCCTTTTCACCGTGGGAAAGGTAAGCTGCTCGCTAATTTAGGTGAGCGTTGCGGCGTTACCTCGGGAAAAAACAATAAGAGCACTAATCAAAGTACGCACGGGCCGAATTTTCGCGGTTCGGCTTTAAACCATCTCGGCAGGGTGAAGGCTAGGTGAGACAAGAAGCAAGGTGGGGCGAGCGTGGCGCCGGGCGCTTTACACACGCTCTTCTCCTTTTCACGTGGGAGATGGTAGGACAGTCGCGGACAAGGCGAAGCGTGGTGTCGGTGGGATTATGAACTACTAGCGTGGCGCCGAGCGCTTTACACATGCTCTATTATTTTTTTCGTGGGAGTAGGTAGGACTAGCGTGGCGCCGAGCGCTTTACACACGCTCTTCTCTAGTGTAACTTGGTGGAGGGCCCATAACGTGTCGTAATCGGGAACGGATAGTTACACATAGGTCGTGCCGGCCCCACAAGGGGGCCGGCTGTGGTGCCTAGAGAAGTGAGAAGGAGAGAGATGGCGGCCGGCGAAGGCACCGGCATCCGGCCGACCGCCACTATAATAGGGAATAGGGTAACGCTAATAGCATAACACTAAGTACTAGGACGACAAATAGTTACCTTGTACATAAGCACTAGGCAACGGGATGCTAGTGCTAACAAGTAAACTATAAGACATGCTAAGCGCCGCCCCCAAGATGCCGAGGCCGACTCACATGTCACGGAAGACTACGAGAAGCGCGTGGTATCTGTCCGGCTTGGCCTCCGTTCAGCCTCCCCCTCTTCACGCCAAAGAATTGCGCGAAGATGTTGCCGCCCTATTGGATGAACGCCCCCTCATACTCCCTCTGCCCGGCGACAAAATGCAATGCCCATGTCCACACGCTAGAGTCCCCCCCCCCCCCCCCCCCCGCCCCCCCGCCATGCCGCCTCCATGCCACCGCGCCCCAGCCCCACTGTGAGTCCGCCGCGGCGGAAATTTCCCGGGACGACACTCCACGCCATCCCACCCCCGCCCAACCCCTAGCCGCGGCCCACTCGGCAAGGGGGCCGACTAGAATAATCATATGCGCATCGATTCAAGCCCGAGAAGGAAATGCCAACGGTGGGACGTCTATGATCGCCCTTACCGCTCTTTGCAACCTGACGCGACTGGAGTAGTGGGCGAGGGAAGAGAAGGGGATCAACATGCCGGTCCTTCATGAAGGCGATCGGAGTTAGCGATATAACTAATTGTAGGCATTTTTTTCGTGGCGAAAGGGGTTCCATGGATTATCACAACGGGACTTTTGCGTTGGGCAGTATGTAATGTAGTGTCTCTAATCTTTCGTTACTTCCGGAATTTGATTATGCTCCCCTAAATTGGTTTTTCTGACTTAGTCCCTAGGTGATAGATCTAGTGAATCTGTAAGTGAATGCAATGACTTTTGGCAAAAACGAGAGGAATACTGATAGCAATATATGTATAGGGCAGATCCATAATATGGGAGCATGTACTTTATTACAGTGTATGGCGAAAAACCGAAAATGGGAGCTGGCGCTTAAGTAATTTTCAGCTACCGCCAGCGGACTGCGGCTATCACCGCCAATTCAGTACTATTTAAGTACTGTAAAAAGTTCGGTAACGCGCTTACTCACTCGGCGTGGCATCGGCAGTCCATTGCGTTTTGGGTGCACTCTCTCGAAACTCTATCACAACAAACTCGCAAACACAAGTTTTGGAAACATCAAAATATAGGGAGATGGGCGTGGTGGGCTTGCTCACGCAACTCGGTCCTCTTTGTCGGCAAGCTAACATCTATGTAGCGGCTCGTGGTGATGTTGTCGGCGTAGACGCATGCGTGTGGATGCACCAGCTCGGGTACGCCTATGCTAGAGACATCATGAACAACGACTACACTACTCTCGGAACGGCGTTGCGACAGCGAGCACATGCTGTGATTGGCAAGGGGTTGAATATTGTCTTGGTGTTCGACGGCGGTCGGTTTCCTGCAAAAAGTCCGACAGACCATGCGAGAGCGGAAAGGCGTCAAGTTCAACTAGCGAAGGTCAAGTACGATGGCGCGGCGCCAGATGCGCTAGCTAAAGCAGCGGCACAAAAGCTAGGCTGGCCAGCGACCCTTGCTTGCATTGACGCTCTCCGACGTGCTGGAGTGGCATATCTTGTTGCACCTAACGAGGCCGACAGCCAGCTAGCGTACATGGCATCGCAAGGGACTATCGACAGCGCATGGACTGTCGATAGCGACTTCATTGTCCACGGGATGAAGCGGACATACTTCAAGGTATCATGGCTTACTGGTCGTTGCTTTGTCGTTGACTACGCGAGGCTACTTAATCCACAGAGCTGGCCCAAAACCAGGGAGTATGACACGTTATTTCTCCGGGAGTTAGCACGCTTTGGAGCGCCATTTTGCTAGCTTACGCGTTGGCGGCAGGTTGCGATTATGGCACGAAAGTGCCTGGTGTCGGACCCAAAAAAGCGGTCATGGCTATCACTTTAGCTGCTAGCCGTGGGTGTAATCTTTCGCACCCCCTTTTGGATGGAGCATTACCATGCCTAGCCGTGGCGCTTGTGGAGTTTAGCCCTTCTCTTGTCGCGTCAGAATGGGAACAGGTTGCGAGCAAAGCCATTGTAGCTTTTAATTATGCGCTCGCTTATGATTGCTCTCAAAAAAAGGTTGTTTCCAAAACTGGCATGGGCTGTGTGGAAGCATGTGCAAAATGGGGGTTCCTTGGTTTCTATGTGCCAGACGAATTGGCAAAAAAGCGGGCTTTGGGATACATTTCTCCGGATGGAGAGCCTTGTCAATTGCCAGACGTCGAACAAGTCGCGACGGTTATGTTGCCTGCCCTACTTACAGAGGACATGATACCTGGTGCCTCACTGCTTCCACGACCTTGGCCACAAGGTTACCCTACTCTATCCGTCATGCATCGATGGTTACGCACTAGAGTAGGAATGGCGGACATCGGACTATCAAATGCTCGGCATGCGGAAGTTATGGTTGTGGTGTTGAACCAATTAGCCACTGAGGCTGACATGCGTTCTCGGGGTGAGCATGTCCAGTTGCGAGACCCTGATGGAAATTGTCTTCACCATATTTTATGACAACGGTTTCCACATCAAGGGTGGGAATTCGAAGATGTGCCAGCGAGAGAAGATGACTTACCCGTTGACGATAGGTGGCTCGTGACCAAGGCAGAGCTCAGCAACTATGCCCCTGTTGTAGAATTGGCGTTGATATTAAACCACTTTGATCTTGTGGTGTCAGGTGCCGGTAACATGCAAGCATTTGGTGGTAAAATCCAAGATGCACTACACCGCGTGATGGAGATGCCTCGCTTGCCCCGGCTAATGTGCCATCTTGGTGGCACCGTGGATGTTACATCCCTCGTTGGAGCTAGTCAAGACACCCGCGGGGAACATTTTTGTTTCTTTCAAATGCAAGCTCCAGCATCGCAAAGGCCCCGCCCTTACAAAGTTTGGGCGCAATTGGCAGTGGTTAAGCTCGAGGGCGTGCATCCCCATTGTACACGAGTCCTTCAAGCTAGTTGCGAGTGTCCCGCTGGACGCAGCGCACAATGCGTACACTTGGCCATGCTACTTTTTTCTGTTCACCACCTCCCAAGAATGGCGGAGCAGGGTGTTAACGTCCCTGTCACATCGAGGATATGCAAGTGGAACCAGCCAGGCGCCGGCGAGACCTATGATGTCAAGACACCGCTGTCCCGCATCCCTTTCCTATTGTCATCCCGACGTGTCATCCGGCAGCGTGGCCAAACCAGCGCGCGTGTCATTGAAGCAAACAAGGAGAGCGGTGACCGGGCAATGTATGATCCAGTGAGCGCCCGTCATAAAGACACGTGGCCTACCTTCGCGTCAGATGCACGCTTTCAAGATGCACAAGCGAAATTGTTTGCAAGCATAGCAGAAGTGATTGGCACTGTGTCTGCTTTGGAGGCAACATGGGGAACCTAGTATGCGTTGCAAGTGACACGAGAGGCCAATATTGGGCACAAACTCCAATCATTACATAATAGGGGTGACATAGATTTTTAAGTTGCCTCCTCATCGTCGCCCATCTCCTTGCCAAAGCAAGAATCCGCATGCAAAGGTGTGCTAAAATTGCATAAGTGGCTGACCACAAAAAACATATTGCCTATCAAATCTGCATACAATAGAGAGATCTTTTTGCGGCTAAACACTCCCCATGCTTGCACCCTAGAAAAGTGGCGCTCGACGTGGATACGTAAATTCGACTGCAGCGCCCCTTGTTCTCTCTCGTCTGATGTGAACTGAGCAACCCCCCGGAACTTTCGGGGTGGAGCTACTACTCTAGCTAGCTTTTCCCTTAATGAAGCAGCTAAACCATCAAAACCTTTGTCTGCTGGGTAACAATCCCCCTCTTCCACTAAATCCATAAACCCAGAGCATTCACAAATTTCGATGTCAGAAACACGACCCGGAAAGGCATCATATGACCAAACGAAAGCCCCGGACGGTGCAATAGCGGCAAGAATCTTAGCTGTGTGGCCTTGTTTATAGTCCGACCACACCGTGCGCGCAGCTTTCCTGCTGGATGGCGCTTGTATCCGATACTCCGTGCAGTCCAACACCATTCTAACAAGCACGCTCCCATACACAGCCTCCCACGCATCTGAGCACTTCCCGCTTAACTCCTCCGCTTTGGGTGGTGGACAATGGTACCTGCACATGCCAATGATAGTTAAAAAAAATATATGCTTTGTCCATGGTATGTGCACTTATGTTTTTAATGGGGGTAAAAAAAGCACAAATTCATACGTACCTGAAGAATTGCGCCATGAAGTTAACCCATGTTGGGAAAGCTCTAGCCAAGCCCCCATAAGATATTCCGGCCCATGTCGAAAGTAGACTGAGTGATAACCCGGTGCGGAGCTTTGTAAGTGTCAAAAGAAAGCGTCTTGCGGCATAATCACCTTGTCCTGGTGTCCCCCACTCCGCCTTTGGGAGGTGCCGCTCCGTTCTGCCTCCATCCGCGCCGATGATTGCCTCCCATTCCACAGTTTTAGTGCTTCCGCTTGCCCGTTCCAGTTCAGCAAGTTATAGAGGTCTATAAGGACCTCACCAGATCCCAAGCCAGTAAGCTCCGTGATGCGATGGCGCCAGCTCCCGTCCGCCGAAGTGACCGAATGCCACAAAAGCCTACCGCCGCCGAGCCTGGCCGCCTCCTCCGCGAGCTCCGCTGCCACGCGCTCAATGTCAGCTTGGGCTTCCAGCAAGCTAGCTTCTAAGGTAGCGTTTTTGCTTTCGAGATCGTTGACACGAAGGTTGGCTGCACGGAGTCTGAGTTTCGCCTCCTCTTCTTGCGCTCTCGCTCTGGCCACGGAAAATGATTGGTGTTGTAGTTGGCGGTGTAATCTCTCTATCTCCTCCTTCATAGCACCAATCTCCAAAAAGTTTCCCTCATGCATCGCCTCAACCTCATCACGGGTGCGTCTACGTGGAAGAACGATGGCGGGACTGTCCGCTATTGTCGTAGATTGTCGAGAAGCAGGTTTCAGGGGGCGGGTAGACGATGGGCGGATAAGGCTCTCTGTGGCTGGGGCGGCGTGCGCTACCGGGACGCCAACACAGCCAAGCTCCACCCGCCTAGCCATCACTGCCTCCTTGCACAAAGGAACCGCCGAAGCTTTAATGCTTGGCTTTCCATACAATGTGCAACTATCTGATGCCGCAAAGTGCGACGTGTGCACGCGAAACTGTTTTGGCGCGCCAAGTATCTGCTGCATGCGCGACTCTGGCGCATCGCGCAAAAGATGCCGCCGCAACAATGTACCGAGGTTATCCCCAAAAACGCTACACCGAGCAGCAAAGCCCTTTACATGCAACCCACACCACTTAAAGTTGCAAACACATCGGGTTCCACCTCGTGTCGAGGGAGTTTCCGTTGGTACTGTTGTTGACATGTCGCTGATGCATGCGCAGCAGTGTACGTTGTCCCTAGCAACAAAGACTAACGCCGAAGCTTCTGACGCCCCCTTTGACACTCTTCACGACGCCGTTTTAGATTAGGCCTAGCCTTGCTCGGGTGTGACTCAAAGTGGCAAGTCTTTGCTCGAAAAGCAGACGAACTTTGCTCGACACAGTGACGACGTTAGCCCGTTCGCGTACACAAAACCGGTGCAGCCTAAAAAACGCTAAGCGCCAGCTCCGATTTGTACATTTTTTTATGTACGTGAATTAAGTACTTGCTATTATTATGGATCTTCCCTATAGTTAAATCAGTGTTTGGCCCCTCCGAGGTCTTCTACGTGGTTGACTTGGCTGAGGGTAGGCTGGATACCGACGTATCAAGATGTTACGGGTTGTTCTTCGGCGTAGCTCGGTTAGTTGATGTCGTGGCATTGTACGAATGTCACTAATGCTGAGCATAAGACATATGGTTGCTGTACTAAAGTTGGAGTCATAGCTACTAATTGTTGTATTTGTTGTAATATGTAGAAAGTTGTATTTGGCTGTTATTGGGTTGCCCTCACGGTTCGCCTAATTGACCTGTCAAGAGGGGGAGGGTACGAGTGTGACGAGTATTGTCCTGTGATAGTACATTGCAAAAAACATTGTACATGTACTAGTCACTGAATTGATCCGTTTCTTCCATCGGAAGGACGTACGCGGTCACGTCACCACTTTAGCTCGAGGACAATGTACAATATTGTTCTATAGCTACCCCCGGTACGCATAATACGCACAAGAGTCTTACCATCTTACATAACGCTCCGGTTTGATTTCCCGAGATAGACAAACTACGTCGCTGGTATGTTCAGATTGTAACGAGAGCCATGGCACCTGGCACGAGGCCCACGCGAAACCGGGCGCGAGCTAGCTAGGCAATACCTATTCAAGCCTACTGCAGTGGAGGGAGACATGCACAATTAACCATTATATGTTTAATTACATTAAAACACACTAAACATGGAGACATCTTCCATCTCTCTCCATCTGCACTTCCATTTGCAAAAGCAAGCAAGAACTTATTTGTGCTAGCAATTAGCTTTCAAAGGCAAAATGCCACAAAAGCGCGGTCCATGTTGTAAATCATTATTCATTTCATAAAAAAATATACAAAGAAAGCAGTGGAGTCCACCAGCAAAGAAATCAAAAGATAAAGAGAGAGACACAGAAGTCAAAGCCCTCGGAGCAGGGTGGAAGGCAACAGCAGCTGCACCACCAGCCTGCATATTTCGCTGCCATTATTATTTCATTTCATAATAATCCAGCGATAGCGCCTGTTTATCCACAATGTAAGCACTCGATAATCCTTGGCATAATCAAACTCCCGGTCTCTAAACGTACTATGTTGACCAGCCCCTACTGTAGTCGTCAGAAGGTACTCGGACATCCCATCCCGCCGACGCGATACCTGCACTGTACCAGGTACGAGTATCGTCGTTACAGGTACTCGACGCGACTGACAAGCTCTGACCCAAGTCCACCAATTCGACAGCGAAGACTGTCATCACAGGCGCGCTACCGATATCGCTTGGTCTTTCACTGAGAACGCTGATAGACATAGATAAGACAGGTCGACGGCGAGCACGCCAGGTAGCACGGAAGGACTTCGCAACATGCTTCGCACCACTGCCCGTTCCCTCCCGACGTTCGGCGCTCGCAAGGCGGACGATGGGGACGGGTCAAAGCAGAGCAGGTCCCCTGGTCTGGGACAGATTCTAGCATTTTGCGTTGTCCTTCCACTATGCACAGTCTTCTGGCAAACGGCGCTTTCCGGCGCTTTGACTGCCCCAACCTGCGCCCGGTCGTCGTCCTCTGTGAAGCTCAGAGTCGTCCCCTCATCTCAGACAGGATCAGCTAGCGCCCGCCCCACTAGCAGAGATATACCCAGTGTACCTGAGGCGCCGGAGCCTCTATCTGCCGCCGCTTCTGGCGAAGGCGTGGATGCGTCCTGGGGTACTATCCAGTACTCGCTGCAGCTCTGGGATATCTTCCTTACGACGCATGTTCCTGAGTACCAACCCGGGCAGCACGGAATAACCCAGCCAAAGTACGCCGGTCTCAAGACACGGCTGTTCTATGACGAAATGGTGAACGCGAGGAAGAACGGTCTTCAAGTAAAAACCATCTGCGAGGTGGGTATGTACGCCGGTGCTTCCTCGCAGTTCTTTCTTCTCGCCAACAAGGACGCGCACCTGTACACGTTCGACACATTCAGCAAAGGGAAAATGCTGAGCAAGCTAGCGGCAGACACTATGGTTCAGATGGGTCGTGCCACCGCTGTCTCTGGCTCTAGTCTGGAGACTGTCCCGGAGTTTCCCAAGAAATACCCCGGCGTCCAGTGCGACATAGTGTTTATCGACGGAAGCAAGAAATACGATATCCGGCTGCAGGACCTCGCCAACTTCCGCGCAGTGAGTCATAAAGACACACTCGTGCTACTCGACGAAGTTTGCTCAAACGAGTGCGTCAGAAACGGACCGGAATCAGCCTGCAGCGAAGAAGGGACCCGAAAGAATTTCGCAACGGCGTGCATGGCTTACCGCACAACGGTGCAGAAGGGAGAGATGGAAATAGAGAAGTGCATGGATATGGAGATGTTGCCCGAAGACTTCCCCAAGAATGACTACGTATGCTCTGCAAGGTTTTTGTATGATTAATGTGCGACGAAGTCTATATTTTTCAACTTAATGGACGGCAGAATTTAAGCACGGACAGATGCTTGCCGGCAACCTCTATTCTCAACTATTATCGTGCACGATTTGAGAATGAGCACATAGATTGTAACCCCTGGTGTTATGTGCAAATTAACACTCAACTAATCTGACTTGAATATATGACCTCTGTGATCAGATACCCGTACGTGGGCAGTCTGCGCCCTCAAGAAATTCTTGATGCCCGACTGCGAACCATACGAACATATTGCCCATGTGCTATCATACTGTGGCTTTGGCGGAATAAGCTCACAGAGCGAATAATAATACTGACGAGACGGGTGGGACAGGAGAAGATCATACTCTACTGGGACGGCTGCTTCAAAATTTTGACTAGAATCGCAACAATTATTTCAAGCTCACTCCGCTCTAACCATGGCTCGTCTCAGTCTCTAAAAACTCTGACAGGTGCTGAAGGGAAAACAGATTCTGCACCGCATACACTAGCAGAGCCACCACGAGGCACGGGATGACAAATAGCACCCACAGCGCTGAGACCTGCCCCAGGGTTGCGCTGCGCACAAACCAGCCCAGGGCGCCCGTGTGGGTTTGTCTCTGCAGGCAGGAGTACATCTGCAGCAGGCGGCAAGCCACGTGCGCAGGAACAAACCATCGGAGGTGGCTGTTTCCCACTGGACAAACCAGCAGAGAGGTGAGCAGCTGCACAGCAACCCTTCCTGAGATTGCGAGAGGGTTACCAAGCATGAGATTTTCCCCCATGCAGCTCTCAACTAGCCCGGCATGAAGCACCAACGTGCACACATCCCATACGAGCATCAGGGCAGCATTGTGCATCCAGTATCGGCACTCGCAGCTCCTGAGCCTGACCCTCAACGTCAGGCAGCGCAAAAGCACTGTGAATGCCAGAGCGTAGAACCATGGATAAGGGTTCGATAGAGAGAAGCAGGTAGTTCGGATAGTTACACGGACTATCAGCCTGTGAAAGGTCTGGAGTCGAGAGAAAGGAGTGAGTGGGGAGAGCGACAGGCGCTCGCTATAACCGCTCAGGCGGTAACTACACTCCTCCACAAAAGTCCGGACAAGATTTCGCACCTGCGCAAGTAGAAAATGCAATCATGCGTCGATTTTATTGACAAATATCCTGAAATCCCAGGCAATGCTTTTGCGCGCAAAATGGAATGCACCGACAACTGCGAGGGGCGAGTTCGAACACTGCCGGGCATGTGTACTTGGGGTTATCGCGCCCGCACCCGTGCGGCACGCTCTTTCACACAGTCGCCGTGCTTGGTAGACGAAAAGAGTAACGGGCGCACAACGCCGCAATATGAACGCTGATGCGACGGTCGCGCAAATATTATGCATAGGCGACGGAGGGAGGAGGTGTTGGGCAGGCCGCTGTGGGGGAAACGCAAGAAATCGCGTATGTAGACTTACCACCGATATGCGCACAACCCAAGGGCAAGCCGCTTTCGGCAACAATGTTCAAGCGATCATAACTTCCTGATATATGGTCAAAACTTTGTATGTACCGTTGGACGCGTCTTTTCAATGCGCGTCGAACGCACCTACTCCGGAGTTCAAACTCCCACAAATCGATTTGTTATGAATTATTCTAATTTACATACTATTCCGGCACCGCTGAGCCGCAGTGCCAAGCAACACCCATCGAAGTCGGCTCACCTCCTGAGACGATTTGTGCGGAGTTTATCGATATATGTGTACCAATTCTTCACACCTATTGACCTCCGAGCCCAATTCCCGACGCGTGCCACGCGTGGGGCGGGTGTGGTTGGCACAAGCACATACCCAAGCATTCCAAACACCACCGCCAACGTGATGCGTCCCTAACGGCCAAGTTGGACCTCGCCCCTCCCCTAAGCCAATCGCCCTCGCATGTTTACAGCGTGCAGTGTTTATCCAAACCTGCGTCATGTGCGTTTTTGCTCGCCTGCTTTCCAAAAAATCACCCGTGCCAGCGGCGTGAACTTCCGTGCTCTTTTCACACACCCGCAAACCAAACCTCGCGCATTGAACACGGCACCCACGCCTCCAAACCCCCTCCAAAAACCCCCCAAAAATACGGTTATGTGGAACACAGAGAAGTATGCAGCTTGGTATGAGCGCTTGAGCAATGCCCAAGCGTGGCGCTCAGAATGACGTGTGCAGTTCGGACAATTTCTCGGGAGTTTATGGGCTTAATTCGACAAACTCCACCGACAACACCCGCTTTAAGCTGAGGTCTAACCACCCCGGATGGCGGCTTACTGCTTGCTTCTCGGCTCTCCTACAATTGGGTGGTACTCGGGTATCGTCGTGCTTGACGTGGTGAGAGGGGAGCGTGTTCTTGACTAGCTTATGCTTAGCATAATGCATGTCCGGACTTTTGTGGAGGAGTGTACGAAACGGCGGCAGCCGACGTGAGCGATAAGGTCGACAAGAGGAAAAGACAGCGCGCTGGCGCGGTTGGCGGTCTCGGCTGCGAAGAACAAAGTTTTGACGAGTTCCCGCTAAGTTTCGCCAAGTTTTGCGGTCTCCCGCCGCTGTACGGGAATTTTGAAAACGTCCAACACTCCTCCACAAAAGTCCGGACAAGATTTCGCACCTGCGCAAGTAGAAAATGCAGTCATGCGTCGATTTTATTGACAAATATCCTGAAATCCCAGGCAATGCTTTTGCGCGCAAAATGGAATGCACCGACAACTGCGAGGGGCGAGTTCGAACACTGCCGGGCATGTGTACTTGGGGTTATCGCGCCCGCACCCGTGCGGCACGCTCTTTCACACAGTCGCCGTGCTTGGTAGACGAAAAGAGTAACGGGCGCACAACGCCGCAATATGAACGCTGATGCGACGGTCGCGCAAATATTATGCATAGGCGACGGAGGGAGGAGGTGTTGGGCAGGCCGCTGTGGGGGAAACGCAAGAAATCGCGTATGTAGACTTACCACCGATATGCGCACAACCCAAGGGCAAGCCGCTTTCGGCAACAATGTTCAAGCGATCATAACTTCCTGATATATGGTCAAAACTTTGCATGAAATGTACTGTTGGACGCGTCTTTTCAATGCGCGTCGAACGCACCTACTCCGGAGTTCAAACTCCCACAAATCGATTTGTTATAAATTATTCTAATTTACATACTATTCCGGCACCGCTGAGCCGCAGTGCCAAGCAACACCCATCGAAGTCGGCTCACCTCCTGAGACGATTTGTGCGGAGTTTATCGATATATGTGTACCAATTCTTCACACCTATTGACCTCCGAGCCCAATTCCCGACGCGTGCCACGCGTGGGGCGGGTGTGGTTGGCACAAGCACATACCCAAGCATTCCAAACACCACCGCCAACGTGATGCGTCCCTAACGGCCAAGTTGGACCTCGCCCCTCCCCTAAGCCAATCGCCCTCGCATGTTTACAGCGTGCAGTGTTTATCCAAACCTGCGTCATGTGCGTTTTTGCTCGCCTGCTTTCCAAAAAATCACCCGTGCCAGCGGCGTGAACTTCCGTGCTCTTTTCACACACCCGCAAACCAAACCTCGCGCATTGAACACGGCACCCACGCCTCCAAACCCCCTCCAAAAACCCCCCAAAAATACGGTTATGTGGAACACAGAGAAGTATGCAGCTTGGTATGAGCGCTTGAGCAATGCCCAAGCGTGGCGCTCAGAATGACGTGTGCAGTTCGGACAATTTCTCGGGAGTTTATGGGCTTAATTCGACAAACTCCACCGACAACACCCGCTTTAAGCTGAGGTCTAACCACCCCGGATGGCGGCTTACTGCTTGCTTCTCGGCTCTCCTACAATTGGGTGGTACTCGGGTATCGTCGTGCTTGACGTGGTGAGAGGGGAGCGTGTTCTTGACTAGCTTATGCTTAGCATAATGCATGTCCGGACTTTTGTGGAGGAGTGTACGAAACGGCGGCAGCCGACGTGAGCGATAAGGTCGACAAGAGGAAAAGACAGCGCGCTGGCGCGGTTGGCGGTCTCGGCTGCGAAGAACAAAGTTTTGACGAGTTCCCGCTAAGTTTCGCCAAGTTTTGCGGTCTCCCGCCGCTGTACGGGAATTTTGAAAACGTCCAACACTCCTCCACAAAAGTCCGGACAAGATTTCGCACCTGCGCAAGTAGAAAATGCAGTCATGCGTCGATTTTATTGACAAATATCCTGAAATCCCAGGCAATGCTTTTGCGCGCAAAATGGAATGCACCGACAACTGCGAGGGGCGAGTTCGAACACTGCCGGGCATGTGTACTTGGGGTTATCGCGCCCGCACCCGTGCGGCACGCTCTTTCACACAGTCGCCGTGCTTGGTAGACGAAAAGAGTAACGGGCGCACAACGCCGCAATATGAACGCTGATGCGACGGTCGCGCAAATATTATGCATAGGCGACGGAGGGAGGAGGTGTTGGGCAGGCCGCTGTGGGGGAAACGCAAGAAATCGCGTATGTAGACTTACCACCGATATGCGCACAACCCAAGGGCAAGCCGCTTTCGGCAACAATGTTCAAGCGATCATAACTTCCTGATATATGGTCAAAACTTTGCATGAAATGTACTGTTGGACGCGTCTTTTCAATGCGCGTCGAACGCACCTACTCCGGAGTTCAAACTCCCACAAATCGATTTGTTATAAATTATTCTAATTTACATACTATTCCGGCACCGCTGAGCCGCAGTGCCAAGCAACACCCATCGAAGTCGGCTCACCTCCTGAGACGATTTGTGCAAGGTTTGTCGATATATGTGTACCAATTCTTCACACCTATTGACCTCCGAGCCCAATTCCCGACGCGTGCCACGCGTGGGGCGGGTGTGGTTGGCACAAGCACATACCCAAGCATTCCAAACACCACCGCCAACGTGATGCGTCCCTAACGGCCAAGTTGGACCTCGCCCCTCCCCTAAGCCAATCGCCCTCGCATGTTTACAGCGTGCAGTGTTTATCCAAACCTGCGTCATGTGCGTTTTTGCTCGCCTGCTTTCCAAAAAATCACCCGTGCCAGCGGCGTGAACTTCCGTGCTCTATTCACACACCCGCAAACCAAACCTCGCGCATTGAACACGGCACCCACGCCTCCAAACCCCCTCCAAAAACCCCCCAAAAATACGGTTATGTGGAACACAGAGAAGTATGCAGCTTGGTATGAGCGCTTGAGCAATGCCCAAGCGTGGCGCTCAGAATGACGTGTGCAGTTCGGACAATTTCTCGGGAGTTTATGGGCTTAATTCGACAAACTCCACCGACAACACCCGCTTTAAGCTGAGGTCTAACCACCCCGGATGGCGGCTTACTGCTTGCTTATCGGCTCTCCTACAATTGGGTGGTACTCGGGTATCGTCGTGCTTGACGTGGTGAGAGGGGAGCGTGTTCTTGACTAGCTTATGCATAACATAATGCATGTCCGGACTTTTGTGGAGGAGTGTAGTCTAACAGGTGGTAACTAGGTACGATGTACTATTTATGATCACATCGCCAGTAGTATATCCGAATAACTAGTAAGTACTTTTGAGTTGCTTACAAAACTCCCCCTGAAGATAACTAGGGGATGTGACGATTCATGGGGCCAATCGTCCCCATCATTGCAAATTGAAATTGAAATTGAATTTGTTTACAACATGTACCGTATGCGCCGGTTTTACACCAAAAGCCGTATGCGCCTCATCATTGCATATGTGTGTCTGGACAGCGTTGGTCCAGGAAGTGGCCTGGTCAACGTGTCCGCCACCATTTGGTCACTAGGTAAGTACATGAGACGGAATGTGCCCTTCTCCACATGATCTTTGACGAAGTGAAACTTCATGTCAATGTGCTCGGTCTTCTCACTCACCATTGCATTCTGAGAATATGCGATGGTGCTTTGATTGTCTTCCCATATGGTGGTGGTCTCGGTGACTGGCTCGTTCAGGATCTCGCCTATGAGCTGCCGGAGGTGGATGACTTCCCGCGTTGCGTGTGCTGCTGAATAGTATTCAACTTCACATGTAGATAGTGCCACACATGATTGTAATCGGCTGCGGTAGCTGATAGCGCCCGTGCCAAGTGTAATCACGTATCTTGAACGTGACTTGCGCCGTGTCGCGTCATTGCCCCAATCTGCATCTGCATAGCCCGAGAGTTGGATCGACTGAGCATCTCCCCCCCCCCTCCCCCCAACGTGAGGCGCATGCTGATTGTGCATTCGATGTAGCGCATCACTTTTTTCAAGGCTTGAAAGTGTTGAACAAAGGGGCTGGCTTCGACGATGTATGATGAGTGCAGTGGCTATGTCCGGGCGGGAGCATATGGCGGCGTATTGAAGGCTACCGAGGATGCTCGAGTAAACATCGCGCGCATGACCAATGAGGGGTGCGAGTGGGGTGGCCGCGATGCCGGACAAGAAACCAGGGTCCGTAGGCAGGATGGACGGGGAGCAGTCGGTCATGCCATGCTTGTCGAGCATGTTATTGATGTACTGAGGCGCCCGCCGGCGGCGCAGCGGCGGCGGCCCCGGAGGGGGGTGCGTTCGCAGGCCCGTCGGCACCTACCTCTACCTCCACGCGGTGGGCGCTGGTAACCATGCAGCCGTGCCAGGCCTGGCACGGTAGGGGGTTGAACGAGGTACCGACATCTGTGATCCGCGGGATCAGGGTACCGCCAGCCCTGCGAAATCTTTTGATCTCCCCTGGGGGACAGGCCCGAAGATACGCATGACGGAGGCGGGTCGCAGCCGGAGGAGCGGCACGGTCTGGCGGCGGAGGTCGGGAGGATCATCCACCGCCGGAAAAACCCGATACGGGGGGTTTTCGGTTAAATATTCTCGTACCCGCCATCTTTTGAGGATAGCCGATCCATGGGCACTATCCGTTCCCCTCCGCTAGTCGGTACCCGGTTATCGACATGCTGCCTCAGGCAGTGTGCCCCGGGTTATCGCAACGGCACACTGCTCGTATAGGCGCCCCCCTAACAACGTAAATCACCGGGAGAGGGTGCGGCGAGCACAGCGCGATCATATGGGTGTTGGAAACAGACGGCAAACGGACATGGGACATGAGACATCTGGCTCGGAGGCAGGAAAGCCAGCCGGACACCGGATGCAGCTTGGCTATTTTCTCCTCCCAACTCCCGCAAGAGGGGAGAAGGCTAGACTAGGTGGAGAGTCGCGCCGAGAAGAGCGATTACTATCTTCGATATCTCAGACGGGGTTGAGCACGGATCGAGACGAGTCTGACGACGACCTGAGCGAGGGGGGTTTTCCACCTGCCTTTCCCCCTACCTACGGCACGACTGGAGTCGCACAGGAGCCGAGGTCAGACAGGTTCGACTCGACCAGCTAATGTTGACCAGCCTTGTTGATCAGCGACCCCGCCGAGGCTGGAGCAGGCCGCGTATCGTGGAGACTAGCGACATCTTATATTTCTGTTGTAAGTAATTCGTAATGCAGATTAGTTGCAGAGAGCTAATGTATGCTCTAATAGAAGCCCTTATGTACATGACATCATCTAGAGTGTCTGAGCACGATATCACGAACTTGAGTATTGACAAATAACAGCTACAGCGAAACACACTTCTCTTGTCTCGACACCAGCCGCCACCCAAGGCTGGTTGTTTAGCGTCCCTGTAACCAGCACACCGCAAGTTACGGTATCTTCCTTATCGAACCGTGCATACCACGTTCAACAGGTTATGGAGCCCTCCACCTGAAGGATACGCGAGACAACATTGTCATTCGGCGTGCAACTTGGAAACTCGCCCGAAGGCAACGCCACTCAATTTTTTTATTTTTGAAATAATAATACGTTGCCCTGTACTTTTATTTCCACCTTTTAATTATGTTCTCCGGAACAGTTCCGCTACCATCAACTCTACTCTAGCCTAACCCGGTTATACTCTACTCTACGCCGCGACGACCAAGCCAACCACACAAGCGCACTCGCTTGTGTGGACATGGTGCATACAGGTCCAAGCTGGAGTGGGAAAGGGGGGAGCACTGTGAGGGTGAATACCCATACATAGGGTGCACGACAACATCAGCCGTAACGTAGAGCAGCGGACATATACACCTGCCTGTTATTGCCTTGGCTGTCGCTGTGCCCCACACTGGGTGGAGGATACGGAAAAGGTGCATTGAGACACCCCGGGGCTACAAGCCGAGGGGTCGGTGGGCATCATGCCGTCTCTTTGTATACCGCCGTTAGGCACAGTTACCGCTAGTGGATTTTTCCCTTGTCCGGTTGGGTACTCGTCTTTTCCTTGGAATGGCGCCAAAATCAAAGCCGGCACCTCCCGCATCGGCCGCCGACTCGGCTGCCGACTCCGGTACATGCGACACTCCGTCGGCCGACTCAGCCGGCGACAGTATTCGACTCGTGATGGAGGAGCTGCAACTGCTCCACGCCAGAATGGACGACCAGGACCGAACGCAGTCGGAGCTTCTCCGTCGGGACGCGCTGCGCAATCACCCGGCACCTATCGACACGGCGCCGCCCCCACATGTGGCCAACCACTACCAGCCTCCTAGCTACTCCGTGCCTGCTCCGACATTTGAGCCGTCACCCCACGGCAGCGCCAGTCGCAGGCCCACGATCGACCCGGATTTTGTTGCAATGACAGCAGACTTGGCCACCAACTTCGACGGTGACACGTTTTCCCGGTCTTTTCGCATGGACGCCCCACTTCTGCCGAGGGCGGGTGAGTTCAAAACTTGGAAGCGCGACTTTCTGTCGTTCCTTTCAATTAAGGGGGCTGCGCTGATCCCACAAATGGCTCTTTCCTCCTCTGGCGTGCCTCTGAATCCCTTCGCTCAGCGGTTCGCACACGCTATGCTCGTTCAGTGCTGTCGACAGAACAAACCAGCTGCACAAGCCATCGCGGGGGTTCCCGCTGGACGACCCGACTGCGGGACAGCTGCCTGGGAAATGTTGTGCGAGAGACTGGACGCGCAGTCCATCTCACGCACGCTGTCGCTCTTGGACCGTATGATGGTTCGTGAGGCTTCTGGCCAATCTGTCTCTGCATACGTCCACCGTGTGAAACAGTGCTTCGATGAGCTGAACGAGTGTCTGCAGCTGAAGGATTGTTTTGCTGCCATTCACCCCCACGTTCTCTCTCTAGTCATGATTCGCGGCCTCTCAAACATTGGGCAGTATGGCCAAGCCAAGCAGTGCGTGATTAACGCTTTTGACACCGATTTCATTCTGTCGGCCGACAGAGTGATGGGGAGCATTATCCACCAGGCTCATAATCTGGACGCAGATGTCTCCAACAAAACATACACTGATGATTCAGGGACTGCGGTCAATGCCTTCCTTGCGGATCGTAAACGGCAGGGTGGCCGTGGCATTGGGGGATGGACCGCGGACAAAAAGAAGTCCAAGTTCTCGATGAAGTGTGGGGCGTGCGGAGACCCAAACCATGTCTGGTCGACCTGCAAAGCGCCGGACGCTGATGTGCTCCGCTGGACACTAGCCAAGCGCAAGCAGATTGCCGAAAAGTACGCCGGTCAGCCACCCCCCACTGCTCACCTCAGCGACCTTCCTGCTGACGAGGCGTCTGCGGGACATGCTACTGTTGAGGACGCACTGGAGTACGACATGCATGACGAATATGACGACACTGAGGTTAGTACATCCTTTGCCTATGTTGCATTCACGTCCGACACAGCTCGTGTTGCAGACCTTTCTGATTAATGGGTAGTTGACTCTGCTTGCTCCGTTAACTTGACGTCATTTCGGTCGGATTTTTCGGAATTTCATCCCTCTTCCCGCCGCAGCACTGTCGGTGGCGTCGGTGTCACGGTACATGGCAGTGGAACTGTCCGCATTCCCATTTGCCTGATTTCCGGTCGAACGGTCTTTCGGCTCGTTCATGCCCTCTATACCCCTGACTTGTCCTCTCGGTCTGCGCAACGTATCAGTCGTCTCCTGAGTGTCAGCTGGATGCAGAAACACTCAGGGTGCGCGTTTTCTTTCCCCACCGACACTGACTCTGGCATGTTGCTTGTCACCACAGGAATGGGGATGCTAATCCCGTCGGGGAACGGGCTGTACCTCCTCCCGAGGTCGCATGCATGTGCGGGGCTGTCCTCGCACACCGTAGACAGTCATAGACAGAAACCTGTCGCACTTGCTGCTGAGTGTGACGCTGCTTTGTGGCATAGTAGAATGGGGCACCTGAACATGCAAAGCCTCCAGGCTCAGCATTCTCATAACACGGTGTATGTACCTGTTATGTCTAAATCTGTAAAAGATCTCTACTGTGAGTCTTGCAATCTGAACAAAGCCGCGTCTGCAACTAAAAATTGCAAAGCATCTCAGAAGCCAACTGCCCCACTTCAGCACCTGTCGTGTGATCTGTGGGGTCCTGTCAGTGTTCCCTCACCTTACGGTCTGCGGTATATGCTAGTCATAGACCATCACACAAACTTTATGTGGGTGAGGTTTCTGAAATCAAAGGATGAGACGTGCGCGAAACTGGAGACCATCCTCCTGGACGCGCGGCATACCCATGCCCGGTATCACTCACACCTCCATGCGTTTGCACCGTTTCTAAAGTTTGATTCAGACTCGGTATTCGAGGCAGCGAACACGCAGCTCATGTGCACGAGATTGGGTTTCAGCATTCAATTCTCGGCGCCCTATGCACATCACATGCTTCGGAAGCAGAACGCCCGTGGCACACTCTACGTGACTGCGCGTCCTCAATGCTTCACGCGATGTCTGTGCCTAACAGCATGTGGTCCTGCGCGATCAGCACGGTGGTCCACCTCCGTAACTGTACCTACAGTCGGGCCGTCGCTCCCTCGGGGGGGGTCCCTGTCACCCTTCTTACAGGCGCAGTTCCGGACGCGTCAGCATTTCGCGTATTCGGGTGTGCGGCATTTGCCAAGGTACCTGATAATCTCAGACGGAAACTCGGCATGAAAGCGTTCCGAGGTGTGATGGTGGGGTTCTCTCACAACTCGCCGGGGTATCGTATCTACAACCCTGCGACCAGGCGCATCACCACGTCTGTTCATGTCAAGTTTGTAGAGACTGTGCCCGGGTTTGGGACATCCCACCCTGTCGCCTCGTCGATAGATGTGTGTGCAGACGAAGATACTACCCATGTTTCCCCTATCAGTCACCCACTCACAGACCTTATCGTGGCCGCAGAGGACACTGTGCCTGTGGTTGAGGTCGACAAACCCACTCGCCTTCGCGGACCGCCTCCTCGCTTCGGGAACTACGTTGCCCATGTATCTACTGTGCCGCGTGTGTGTGTCACTGACTCGTGTGATGACGACCTGTCCGACCACATGGATGACATCATTCCGCTTCCTGATTTCTCCATGATGGTAGCCCAGCCACACCACATGTGCTCTGAAGGACCTGTGCGTGAAGTCGCCCTGGTGTCCGCGAGCGTATGTGTTGAACCAACATCCTACAAAGATGCTTTGGTTAGTCCACAGTCGGCGGAGTGGCAGACGGCCATGCAGGTGGAATTCGACTCTTTGACGTCCAACCAGACATGGGATCTCGTTCCCCTGCCCGCTGGACGCCGCGTGGTCAACATCATGTGGGTTTACAAGGCTAAAACAGACGCTTCTGGAGCTGTCTCTCGGTACAAAGCGCGGTTTGTCGCAAAGGGCTGCAGCCAACGCGAGGGGATTGATTACACGGAGACCTTCTCACCCGTCATCCGACTAGCTAGCCTCCGCGTCTTCTTCAGTATCGCCGCGGCTCGCGACCTCGAGCTGGGCGGTCTCGACATCGACACGGCGTTCCTATACGCACCCATCAAAGAGGATGTCTACATCAGACAGCCACTTGGGTTCGATGACGGGACCACCAATGTCTGTCACCTGCGCCGGTGCATGTACGGCCTGAAGCAGTCCCCCAGGGAGTTTAATGAGTTGCTTCGCGACTGGCTCGTCTCTCAAGGCTGGCGCCAGCTGCTGTCGGACCCGTGCATCTACATTTTTGAGGCAGACGGCGTCTTCGCCATGATTGCCCTCTACATGGATGACATTCCCGTGGCGTGCAACGACACAGCCTGGCGGGTGGCCTTCACCGCACTGGTGCGATCCCGTTTTGACATCAAGGATCAGGGTGCTCTGTCCGACATCATCGGCATCCACATCACCAGGGACAGAGCAGCGCGTACCATCAGCCTCGACCAGGGCAAATACGTGCGCGAGCTGCTTGAAAAGCATGACATGGTGGACTGCAAACCCTCGTGTCTCCCGATGGACCCCGGTTTCTTGGCTGCCATATCCAAGCAGACGGCTGTACCTCTCACGGGCGCGGACCGGGACGTGTACCCGAGCCTGCTCGGCAGTCTGCAGTACGCCGTTGTTTGCACTAGACCGGACATTTCGAACGCGCTTAGCATTCTAGGCTTTGCGCAGGCGAACCCCACAGTGGCCCACATGCAAGCCCTTAAGAAGGTGCTGCGCTACCTCAAGGGGTCTCCAGACATGAGCCTAACGTTGGGGGGGGTGAGGACAAAACTCTCCAACTTACAGGCTTTGCTGATGCAGACTGGGGCAATGACAGTGAGACACGCCGGTCACGATCGGGATTTGTGTTTACACTGGGCAGAGGTGCAGTCAGCTACAAGTCTAGGAAACAGTCCTGCGTCGCACAGTCAACATGCGAGGCTGAGTACTACTCAGCAGCGGACGCGACTAAGGAGGCCATCCATATTCGACAGATGGTTTCGGAGATCTTCAGTCGACCTGTCAGCGGGACGACCACCATCTGGGAAGACAACCAGAGCTGCATCGCCTATTCGCAGAGTGCACTGGTGAGCGAGAAGACCAAGTACATCGACCTGAAGTATCACTTCGTGAAGGACCACGTGCAGCTGGGGACTGTCAAACTACGGTACCTACCCAATGGTGACATGGTCGCCGACATGCTGACCAAGCCACTGCCAGGACCTGCACTCGTGAAACACAGGACGGCCATTCTGGGGACATCCGGACCCATGCAGCGACACACTTCGTAGAGGGAATTCTGTAATCACTTCCACATGGTTACAAGACACACCTTAGCTATCTTGAGGGGGAGTGTTGTAAGTAATTCCTAATGCAGATTAGTTACAGAGAGCTAATGTATGCTCTAATAGAAGCCCTTATGTATAGGACATCATCCAGAGTGTCTGAGCACGATATCACGAACTTGCGTATTGACAGCTAACAGCTACAGCTGAACACACTTCTCTTGTCTCGACACCAGCCGCCACCCAAGGCTGGTTGTTTA
Source organism: Tetraselmis chui (assembly GCA_026401115.1). Lineage (NCBI taxonomy): Eukaryota > Viridiplantae > Chlorophyta > Chlorodendrophyceae > Chlorodendrales > Chlorodendraceae > Tetraselmis > Tetraselmis chui. The sequence continues at coordinate 74,837 of JAPMLY010000061.1, read as the reverse complement.
GCGTACATGTAACCAGCACACCGCAAGTTACAGTATCTTCCTTATCGAACCGTGCATACCACGTTCAACAATTTCATACTTTTTCCAAAGAAAAATACGTATAGATAAAAAAGTAGTGAATATGTGAATACGGGTATGTTTTGGACGGTATCGTTACTGCCATTGGAGAGGTTGGGACTAGTGGTTCACAGTCTACCTCTTGCTTACGAGTCCTTCAGATTGGCACAACACAGGGGGGGGCCAGAGACATCAGCCGGTTTTACTGGTATTGTTGTAAACAATTTCAATTTCATTTCAATTGATGTAATGAGATTGGTCGATAGAGATCGTTCTGGCGACGCGGTCCCGGGTGATGTGCATGCCGAGGAGTTTCTTGAGGTCGCAAAGGTCTTTGATTTTGAATCGTTGATCTTGTTAATCCATGTATACACGGAATGGCATGAAGGGAGTTAGAACCGCCCCTTCCTGGAACGGAGTTGTACGCGTTATCCAAGTACCGCAAAAAGTCGGTACCCGATAGGAACATATTGTGCATATGAACCCATCGCATTGCATCGCGAATGAGCTCCGAACACCTATTGCGAACACCTATAGGTGGAGGGCCAAGAATCCCTCGGAGTCTAGCGTACAAATGTGTCCATTAGTATCACCTCTCTCTTCACCCTCCGCACCGACCCTCCTGACAAACTCATCTCTAAAACACGACTCGACACATATCGCATACTCGCACAACTCCACACGCACACTGTCCAATGGCTACACCATCTCCTGCTTGTATACCGCATCAAGTCCCGCACGACCTCTCGCCGCTCCCCCGCACACTGCACCTTCGCACGCCCCTGATTGCACTCCATCTTCACCCAGCATCGCACCCTCCCCGGGGGGGGAGTAAAACCCCCGAACACCCTTGGAGAGGTTGGATTTAGCTAGTTAACGGTCTAGCCCTGACTAGTAAGTTTCCTGTATGGCATAGTTGGGAGGGCCCAGAGACAGCAACCGGCGCATACGGTATTTGATGTAAACCGACGCATACGGTACATGTTGTAAACAATGTCAATTTCAATTTCAATTGTCCATTTGTAGCCCTACGGAGGGATATGTAAACACTTCCCCTTAATGGACATCATCCCATGAACTCCGGCCGGTGCCCAAGTAGTAAACCCCGCAGTGGAAGCGTGGAGGGCCCATAACCTGTTAATCCATGTATACACGGAATGGCATGAAGGGGGCTAAAACCGCCGCTTCTCGGAACGGAGTTGTACGCCTTATCCAAGTACCGCCAAAAATCGGTACCCGATAGGAGCATATTGTGCATATGAACCCATCGCATTGCATCGCGAATGAGGTGCAAACACCTATAGCAAACACCTATAGGTGGAGGGCCAGGACTCCCCGGGAGTATAGCGTACAAATGTGTCCATTAGTAGCCCTACGGAGGGATATGTAAACAGATCCAACGTACGCTTGAATTCCTCAACCCATTGGGTGTTGTTGCAGGCTAGTGGGAGGTCATTAACATAGATGCCGATCATGGCAAAAATGCCGTCTTACCGGTAGACGCAGATGCATAGCTCGGACATGAGCTGAGTCCATCCGCGAGAGACAAGCCAGTCGCGCAGAAGTTCATTGAACTCGCGGGGCGACTGTTTGAGGTCGTAGAGGCACCGCTGAAGGTGACGGACTTTGGATGTGCCATCACTGAAGCCCAAGGGCTGTCTGATAAAGACGTCCTCTTTGATCGGGGCGTAGAGAAAGGCGGTGTCAATGTCCATGAGGCAAAGGTCGAGGTCCATCGCGGCGGTGATGGCGAGCATAACGCGGAGGCTTGCCATGCGGATGACGGTTGAGAAGGTCTCGGTGTAGTCAACACCATGTCGCTGGCTGCAGCCCTTGGCGACAAATCACGCCTTGAAGCGTTCGACTTGTCCGAGGTGGTCCGTTTTACTTTGTAAACCCACATATTGTTGACCACGCGGCGACCAAGAGGAAGTTCGACGAGGGTCTAGGTGCCGTTAGCAAGCAGGGAGTCGACCTCTTGTTGCATGGCGGTAGTCAACTCAGGGGCATGGGGGCCAGAGAGGGCATCAACATACGACGACGGCTCAGGACAGTTCTTGGCTGACAGCAATGCCAATGGAGGTGGGATTGCGTCGGTGGGACGGTGATTGGGTAGGGACGGGAGCATGTACAACGGGATGACCTCGAGGATGTCAGCAGGGTCGGGGTCCACACCCATATCGCATCCGGCGATGATTAGGAGAGGCGGGGTGGTGGCAACGTGGGCGACATGGTCCGCATGGTGGGCAGGGGCCACTCGTTCACGAGTGGGGCGCATGTCATGCTGAGGGCCGACGGGGACAACATGCGCGGGAGGGGGAAGACATGGGGGCGTGGTGTCGACATCATCGGGCCACAGACCGAGAACAAAGGGAGGTGAGGTGGTGGCGTCGAGGCCAGGGACGGTCTCCTGAAATACGACATGCACTGAGGTGGTAATGCGCCTCGTGGCTGGGTTGCAAAACTTGTACCCCAGATAATTGGGCGGATAGAGCACGAAAACACTACGAAATGATTTTGGATCCAGCTTCTTGCGCTGTGCATTAGGGACTTTCGCAAATGCTGCGCAGCCGAACACACGGAACACTGAGAAATCAGGGGAGGCGGAAGTGAGGATGGTGAGCGGAACCCCACCGGTAAGTCCAACTGCGCGACTGAACGTGCGGTTGCGGAGACACACGGCGGTGCTCATGGCGCATGACCACATGGAGGTAGGCACGGACATGGTGTGCAACATGGCTGCAGCGCAGTCGCGAAGTGTGCGCCATGGTCGCTCTGCTATTCTGAGCATATGGTGCGCGTAAGGGGCAGAGAACTGAGTGCCGACGCCCAGTTGAGCACACATGTGGAGGGTCTCCGAGGCCTCAAACACGGTGTCGGAGTCAAATTTCAGTGTTGGTGCAAAGGCGGATGTGTTGGCATGATGCTTGGCATGGAGGTGTTTTATTTCGAACAAGATGGTCTCGAGTAATCCGCAGCTCTCATCTTTCGTGCGCATGAACTTCACCAGCATGAAATGAGAGTGATGATTGATGACAAGGATGCAGTAGCGAAGGCCGTGTGGGGACGGGACGTTCACGGGTCCCCATTGGTCGCAGGACAGTTGCAGCAATGGAGAAACAGGTTTGACGGACAAGGACGTGTTTCGAACTGCAGAGTGTGCTTTGTGCAGGAGGCAAGAGTTGCAGGAAACATTTCTTACACCGGGGCCAAGGTGCGGCACAGTTGCAACACCATTTTCATGCTGAGCCTCGAGGCCCTGCATGTGAATGTGGCCGAGACGATTATGCAAAAGTGTGGCATCAGCGGGAGAAACCAAAGCAAGTGGGGGTGTGTCACGTTCTCCCACAGTACATGAACTGTCTAACAGAGGAGGAATGTAGAGGCCGCTTCCGCTGGGTCTTAGGCCTCCCATTCTTGTAGGCACAATCAGTAGGCCGATGTCAGTAGTGGGTGGAAATGAGAATTCACAGCCGCAGTGTTTTTGCATCCAACTGGCACTGAGTAGTCTGCTAATGCCTTGAGAGGACCGCGTGATGAGGGCGGGAGTGAACAACGTGAACATATCCCTTGTGATGACGCTACCCGACTGCAACTAGGTTTTAATACGGACCGTACCACTGCATTTTATGGCGACACCAACACCGCCAACCGTCGAGGGGTCAGTGGAGGGCTTGAATCTGATAAAATCAGTGCGATGGGCAGAAAGGTTTATCGAACACGCGGAGTCGACTACCCAACAATGGGACAGTGACGTGGGTGGGGTGCGCTGTAAACTGAGGAGGGCAACCGGACAGAGAGGGGAGCTCACGATGTAGTCGCAGAGGGGATCCTCTTCCACGTCAACCACCTATTCCACGGCCGCGATAGTATCGTCGACGATTTCACTCAGGTGAGCTGTGGGGGGCTTGGGGTGGTTGGGGTGGTTGTAGTGGTTGTCCAATGTGGTAATCTTGTACCGCTGCCACTTCAGAATCTGCGCATCAGTGGCCTTGCAGTCCGATCCGCGGTGCTCGGGTTCACCACAGCATCCGCACTTTTCAGCAAACTCGTAGTGCACGCGTTTAGTCAGAGATGTGCGGGTCACAGGGCGCCCAGCGGGTGAAGGGGGGTGGCGTCGACCAAATGGGGCACCGGCCAGAAAAGCAGATGTGCCAGGAAGTGGAGTTATGGGATCGACAGCATAGCCATCCATGTGTGCCGCGTGACGCGGGATGTGTTCCGTTAGCTGGCTGGGTGAGATGGCGAGGTTGGGATCAAACGTATTGATTATGCATTGTTTCGCCTTACCTAGGATCCCGTTCTGGGACATACTTGCCAGCATAAAGATGCTGAAAAGGTGTTCGTGAAGTGCGACCGGTCCGTCCGCCAGACGGCACGACTCGTTCAAGTCGTCATAGGTTTGACGCATATTATGGACGAATTGCGTGAGGGTCTCACCCGGGCGCTGCTGTCGGACCAACTGTTGGGCAAGCCGCATGGTCAGTGGGACACTCTGTTGATCGAGACGATGCCGTAGTGCACGCCACGACACTGAGCCCTTGTCCGGCTGCGAGTGCTAAATCGAATCCATGGCTTGTCGCGCGAGTGTGTGAGGGTTGACTGCGTACGCGAGCATAGCATGCACAAATTCTTGCGCGTCGAGGTCGATGCGCGCTCCCGAACTGTGGTATTAGAGCACGATATTTCAGACGGAGGTACGCGATGAAATCCGTCTTCCAACGCTTGAAGGGGAGATCAGCGAGAAGACGCGGCTGGTCCATCTTGCAGTGTCGAACGTAGATATCTCTGTCGAATCCGGCAGTCGAGCGGGTGGAGTTGAACACGATGGCCGGGTCGACGGTCGGCTTAAACGCCGACGACGGGGCGACCGGGGTTAGACCAACAAGAGTATGCGGGGTGAACTGGTGCTGTTGTGCGTCCGGGGTGAACTGTCGGCATGGCGGGGGTTTAGAACGCGGCTGTTCCGGGGAATCCAAACGAGCCATGATGGCAGTTAATGCCGACATGGTCAACTCACTGTCAGATGGAGCATCTGATGTGGGTGGGGATGGATGTCCCGGGGCAACACTCGAAGCCGCACCACGCAGTTCCGGTGCTATAGCGAAACGGGTCGAGAAGGGGCGGGGGCAGGAGTAGGTGAAGACAATGAAAAAAATCGCTACTTTGTCTAACGGTTGTTTCTATGAGACGGCCTAATGCCCGCGGACCCCTCGGCTTGATGCCCCACGGTGACTCACAGTGCCTTGCCGTATACTCCACACGATAGTGGGACAAAGTAGGTCGCCGAGGGCCAGAAAAAAAGTAAATCAACGGGGGTTGGTGTAGTGAACCGCTGACACTATCGTGCACCATGTGAATGAATATTCACCCGTGAGTGCTCCCCCCTCCCGTGTCTGAGACATGTGTGCAACCTGTCCGCGCAGAACGAGTGCGTTCCGTGAGGGTGGGCTGACTGCTGAGTGGTCCGACTGCGCTGCGAGGTGGGGAATGTGCGCGGCGTTGTCGAGCAACGCCCGAGGGAGGTCGACAAAAAACGGTGGAAAGTACTTTGATTTAAAAGTAAAATGCGAGGCAACGCCTCAGGTGCCAAGAGGCGAGCTTCGAAAGTTGTCTTGGTGATGAAAAATAGGAGAAAACATTATGTCTACCTTGATGTAGAGGAGCCCATAACATGTAGAACTATGGATAAGGGTTCGATAGAGAGGGGGAGGTAGTTCGGATAGTTACACGGACTACCAGCCTGTGAAAGGTCTGGAGTCGAGAGAAAGGAGTGAGTGGGGAGAGCGACAGGCGCTCGCTATAACCGCTCAGGCGGTAACTAGTCTAACAGGTGGTAACTAGTTTAATGTGTTGTACTAGGTACGATGTACTATATATGATCACATTACCAGTATATTTGAGTAACTAGTAAGTGCTGTTGAGTTGCTTACAACACAGAGACCACGCAACCGGCATGCAGTCGTCCTCCTTTCCCATCACTAAAGCCTTCCGAAGAGCACATCGGCATCAGTACGATAGTTAGGACTTCCTCCAAGTGGGCCAGATTAATCCGCGATGAGTGCCAATGACCTTCTATATATGCCTCAAATTATGGTGTTTGCCTCAAAATATGATATAAATTTCAAATAGCTCCTCCGCAAATGCTAAAATATATGCAGCTCATGGGTGTTTCCACTGCTATCTACTAATACTTAAAATACTCGGGCGGTGCTACCCTGCTTGAAGCCCCACCTTAACGAAGGGGTTGGCCACGACGAGCCCTCCCACCGCGACGATACCAACCTCTCTCCAACACTGCCAACCATCGTCAGCACGCCGCAAAGAGTCAAGCTGCAAGTCGCAAATTTCGGGAAGGCTGAGCGCATATTCGTGGGTTATGGAGAGGGATGGGTGGAGCGAGCGCGCTGTCTGCCGCAACTTCCGAATCATTTCGCTCCCGTACAAAAACAGCACCGGGGGGAGGGCGGCCACACACGACAACAACTAGAGGTGATCCCCCGCCAAGCTCCAGTGGAACTCCCCACGGACTGAAACCCCGAGAGGATGCTGATCAACTCCGTGTTCCGCCATGAGATGTTCGTTTTGAGGAGGCTCTTGCGAACCCTCCAGTGACCGCGCCTCAGTGCATCACGTCGGCCCAAGGCAACAAATACTTCCACGACTGTCGCGGTAATATTGGTATCTTTTGTCTTCCGCCTATTTGGCAACGCATCCTTTGGCTCCGTCACTAGTCTTCCACTCTCCCTCCCCCTTGTTGACATGTCATGTTTATTGTATGTTTACAATCAGTTTCTAAAAAAAAAGCAGTTGAGGCCACGAAGCAAAAAAGTTTATAGTGTTTATTTACCCCAGGGCACATTTTGCCAAAGATATCAGCTTGCTTACAATCAGGCCAAAAGACCACCACAGGCCCGATGGCATGGGGGGAATTTAGCGCTAATTATGGGTTGGGTGGGTGGGTTGCGCGAGCCAAATGGGCTAGCGCAAAGCAGAGAGTGCCAATGCTCGGGGGTTGCACCGGCTTAAGGAGTTGCCGTTAGCTATTGTTGCTAGAGGTAGGGCATGGGGCGTTGCGCTAGGCGTTTCCGCAGTCCTCGAGATTTACCTCGAGGACTCGGCAAGACGCACCGCTTTTACAATAACGCTTTACCCTTCAGGTGTGCGTTCTGTCACATATGTAAGTAAATTTTGCAAACCTCTAGATTAAAAACAATCTGACTATTTACCCGAGGGCACTTTTTGCTAGTATTCTAAAAGCCGGAGGCTTGCGCAACCTAGTTTGAAGGAAGCGGTTTGGCCGAGACGAGCCAGCCGAAGTACTGCCACGCCGCTGGAGATGGGGTCATGGTGGGGTCGATGTATTTTCCTTCCGTCATAGAACTATTCTTGGCCACCCATGTATTTGACGACGTGGAGTGGAGTCCCGATGCGGCTAGCAGCGGAGGCGGCACCTTTGCGGAGGCTGTGCGATGTCCATTTGAAGCCTTTTGGAGGTGCGGCGCCGATGGCGGTGTAAGCGTCGAGGAGCCAGGCGGAGAGAGTAGCAGCTGCTTGCTAGTCGCCGGCGTTCTCGTAAAGTGCGATGCTCCTCAGTGCGGCAGGGGGAGGTGTTGTAGAATTTTTCGCAATAGGCGGCACGCTGCGTGCAATACCATTCCAAGAGGTCAACGAGGGTGGGGTTGGCCGTGACTCGTATAGCCAGGATTGGTTTGTCGCGCTGCGTCGCTGGTCGCCTTTCGCTTTTCGGATGAACATCCAAATTTGTCCGGATGGTCGGTCGACAGTCATATCCTGGGTTAAGCAACGGACTCCATATTCCGCTCTGCAGAAAAAACGCATAATTGGTACACACCGCTAGCAGCGCCCGGAATCTAGCGATTAGGTGTCGCGATGGTGGCGTCCACATGAGGTGTGTGCGGAATTGGGCGGATGCGTTGAGTAGCGAGAGCGCAAGGGGGGCCGGTAACGGGAGGCGGGAGTCTGCGGCCAATAGACGCTCTTGATGCATTTCGAGCCCGCGTCGTGCGTCCGCTAAGAGTTCGTCGATTGGGATCGGCTATTGTTGATGGTCGCGGAAAAAACTTGTTTATTGCTGAGTAGTACTGTTGTGGGGATGCCACGGCGACGGTGCCTTGCAGTCCTAGCCAGGCTTTGTAGCGGACGATGGACTATGTGATAGTCTGTTTCGGGTGGATGTCTTCCTCTTGGCAGAAGGCGGCGAACAGGCGCTTACCGCCGTCGTAGTTCGCGTAGGTTGTCGGTGCGAGGGAGCTGCTCAATAGGTGTAGCGCTGTGGTCCCGACATGGTCGGTTCCTAGTAGCTTGCGAAGCTGGATAGTCATGGTAGCAGTCCACGGCGCGTGCGCATCAGGTTCGCGAAGCGTGTAGCGGGCTGGTCGCAAGTGCATATGTGGGTGGAATGTGCTAGCGTGTAGGTCAGCGAAGCTAGGGCTAGAAGTCCGTAGTGTGCGCCCTATTGCGCCCCTACGGGTGTGCAGCCAGGCCGGCGTGGCAGTCGAAAAGCCACGATGCTCCATTTTGGTCGTCCGACCCCCTCGCGCGAGCCGAGCCGACCGGGGAAGAATAGGTCGCGTGAGGCGGGGTAGTGGATAGTCTCGGTGGCCATGCGGTGTAGGTGCTGAAACCACGGTTTGTGGGGCCAATAGGGTGTGATGACGGTGGCAGCAACGCCCGACTAGTATGGCTTTGCGCAGAGGGCGGGTAGAGCGGCTCACGGGGGGTTATAGTAGTTGGCCTCGCGTTCCCAAGCGATGTCTAGTAGGTGTAAACAGTGGACGTCCTCGCGTTTGGGGTCGCGCCACCTGGCGTTGAACCGGGGGAGCTGCGTGTTTTCCATAGTCGCGAAACGGTCGATAAAGTGGGGTGCCCACGCAGTTTGGAGGTAGCCGAAGATCCGCGGGTTTAGCTGCCAGTCGTCGCGGTCAAGTTCCCGGCTGAAGTTGTCGGCCCAGATGCTCGTTGCTGAGCGAATGCATATGGGTCGGACGCTGATGTCGTTGACGTCCAGTAAGTACCAAAGCCATCCTAATTCGGTCATCATGACGGGGGAACGAGTAGTCAATTTGGACAGCGTCGTAACGACGGCGGTGTTGTCCTCGGGGAGTAAGACGTTGCGTCCTCGTAGATGTAATAGACAATATTTGATCGCGAGTCGCACGGTTGGTAGCTCCTTCCAGGTGATGTGATGATGTCGGTCGTCGTCGTACTAGAAACCGCGTGTCTGGTAAGCAGTGTTGTCGTTCAGCACGGCTCCCCATCTGTAGCCACTTGAGTCGGCGTGGAGGTACGGCGTCTCGATGGGTTTGTAGATTGAGCGTCCGTTGTGCTGGTCGGGCATTGCACGCCACCACTCGAGGTCGCGCTTGAGCTGGTGTGTCATCCGGACTCGTCCGCCCCATCCATGTCGTGTACTAGCACGGATTGCAGTTCGCGGATGAAGAAACGCGCTGGTGCGATGGCGAGGTAGAGAAATCGCGCTTTTCCCGCGAACGCCGCGAGTTGTCCGGCAGGTAGCCAACGGGCGGTGGTCGCCGCGCGGCCGAGCAGCGTTGAAGCCAGTTTCGAGAGGACTTGTAGCTTGTCGACCGGGGCTCAAAGTTCGCTGCTCAAGAGGTCGATCGTAAGGAAGAGGTGGTCGCCCACCTGTGTGGGCTCCCAAAGGCCTTTGTTTGGGTTGCGCTGGAGGCTGAGCCGGTGTAGTAGGGCCTCGACGCGGTCGCGTAGGAGTACAGCTACCTCGCACGAGTTGGCCATGAACAAAAAATCGTCTATGTAGGAGAGTAGGCGAACATCGAACCAACGGACGTTGCATAGGAATCGTCTTAATGGCTTGTAGGGTGTCGCCGTCTTGGCGGTCGGTGGCGTAGGTGCCCGCCGCATGTAGTTAGTGAACGTCTGCGTGAGTTTGCAGAAGTAGTAGGCGGACCCGGACCAACCCATCGGGAGGCATGCGAGGCGCTAGAGCTCGCTTATGTAATTTACCGTGAAGAAGTCGCGGCCCTCCTCCCAAATGCCGAGTGTGTAGTAGCCGTCCGTGAGGTCGAGAGAGACGAAGCAGTCGTCCGGGCGGGACAGGTGGCGGAGATGTTTGAGGGTATCGCACGACATGTTAAACTCCGCGCAATAGCTGTTGAGTTCGCGTAGGTCGATTATCAAACGCCACTTGTTCACTCTGGGCTTAAGGACGAAAAACGTGCGGAAGATGTAGCAGGTATTGTAGGCGCGTTCCCATGCTCCGCATGCTTCGAAGCGTGACAGTTTTGTAGATAGGAAGTATAGCTGGGGCTGGGTGGCGTCCTTCATGGAAACCCCGTGGTTGAACGGTTTGGGACGTAGGCCGTTTTTGAACTTGACCCGCACGCCGTGGCGGATCTTGTTCACGACTTGACCGCTCGCGCCGATATGTTCCCACTCCCGCCATCTTAGCGGTGACGCATGTAGTTGGATGACGGGGAGCAAGAGTCGGCGCGGCGGGTAACACCATCACTTCTTCGTGGGTGGCTTGGTCCCATCGTTGGGCTTAGTTCCGGCAGCCGCTATTGTTGTTGCTGCTGCTGCGGCCTTGCGCTTGTCGGTGGCCGCCTTCTTGGCCTTGGATTCCTGTCCGGGTGGCTTGTCCGGCGTTGCTTTTGCGAACGCTGCTCCAGCAGCTACTTTGGCGGCATGCATGTTGACTTCTAGCGATATGTCAACGAACGCTTGGCGTAGGTCGTCGAATGGGCCGGAGACCGTGTTAGGGCGCGGGCGGCAGAAACGCTCGTGGGTGAGTTCGGCGAACTCTCGGTCCGAATCCGAGCTCGTTTGTCCGCCCTTGGTAAGGCGGAGGAAGCCCATTCGAGTACGGGCGGCCTCTTCCGTCGCTGCGTGGGTGCGATGACCCGCTATGATGAGGGCAACGGCTGCCGCCCGCTCCGCTATTAAAGGAGGGCCGGCTGACAGAGCGTCTAAAGCCTCGCCGATTGCCGCGTTGGCGCAGCTGTCGAAGAAGGCATAGCACCCAATGTGGAGGTACTCGTCGTACCCCGCTTGAGATTTTCTGTCGTTGAGGAAACGCGCCGTGTCGTCCGTCACCGTCCAAAGGCGGGGTTCGTCAATGTCGCGGGGGGGGGGGGGGCGTAGGGGGGGGTGTTCCATGCCGGCAGGGATGACTTTTCCGTAGGTGGCAAAGTCGACGAACTCGGGCTCGTGAAGATCGGGGTCGTCGTTCAGCAGGTCGATAGGTGGCTCTTGGCCTCCTGGGCCGCCTTACCACCCTCAATCGCAATGGTCGCGTCAGGGGGAATGGACTGCTGCTGATTCGTGGGCATAGGTGAGCTTGTTAAACGCTGAAGCTGTGCGAGTAAGGCGGTGTTAGACGCCTGAATCTGCTCAGAAATCCGGAGTTCGAGGGCGGAGACTGCGATTTGAATATGTTCGGAGGTACGCTATTCATGGAAAGAGGGTAGAGCGTCGACTCCAAACGCGGAGGTAGATTGTTCAAGCTGCATGTTGGTAGACGGCGACCTAGAACGTGGGAAAGTGTCTCGTGACGCTCGAGTGCGCATGAGACGATGTAAACCGACACCCTGCTCGACTACGAGAGTCGAGACTGCAATTGCGCGAGCCAGATGGGCGAGCGCAAAGCATAGAGTGCCGGTGCTCGGGGGTTGCACCGGCTTAAGGAGTTGCCGTTAGCTATTGCTGCTGGAGGCAAGGCATGGGGCGTTGCGCTAGGCGTTTCCTCAGTCCTCGAGGGTTACCTCGAGGACTGCGCAAGACGCGCCGCTTTTCCAGTAACGCTTTACCCTGCAGGTGTGCGTTCTGTCACATATGTAAGTAAGTTTTGCAAACCTCTAGATTTAAAACAATCTGACTATATTTGGTACTTGTTTGTCGTCGCTACGAGTACAGGAACCCGTACTCCACGTACTTTAATTCATGTATTTTCCGCCGTCCGCATGTTTCTGTTTATTAGGGTTTCCGCCGTCCACATGTCGCTGGCTAGCCAGAGGCAGAATGAATAGTACACATCGTAATATATCGCGAGCGCGCATAAATAACAGGAACTAATAATAACTACAGGTACTAGTACGGGTAAATGTACCTTTAGCGATGATACCGTGGATGCGCTGGGACGAGTCCAGCGGACGGGCGGGCCCTCCTCGCGCCAGGCCGAACATGCCATTACTTTTTGGGGGACAACAGGCAAACAACACGACGTTATCCGCCGGCAGAGTGAACTTCAACCGAGTCTTTAAAACTCGAAGTCGCGTTTGTGTTTTCTGGTGTGAATCGCGACTCCTACATTCGCGCCTAAAACAGGCCCGGCACATGATGCACCCGACGCGGTTCTGGGTTTTTGCACTCGCGGTTTTTGCAGCAACCTTTCTGGGTACTGGAGCTACCGACGTGGACAAGTCGAATGGATTCAACGCCAACATTAACTGGCACTCACTTAAAGGTTGTTTGCCTAGCTGAAAGTCGTCACTTGGATTATTCGTTGCTCGAGCTCCGCTAACAGTCGGGAGGGGCGACTGCTCTGTACAGATATGACGGAGTTCGACTACTCAACGAACACGAAGCCAATCATGTACCTTTTCAATAAACCTTGGTGTGGGGCATGCAAGCGCCTCAAATCGGAGTTCATCGGGAAGGAAGGCATGAAGATTGTTGAGATGGCCAAGGACTTCATCATGGTGAGCTCACCGTGAAACCTTCTCTTCACCTGTCACAGGCTGAACAGTGAACAGTACCATAGGATGACAGTGATAGGGCTGACATGCTCCCGGCAGTCGAGTTGCATGATATGTCGGTAGGAAACTTCTGTCGTGGTCCTGTCTGCAGTTGTTGGGGCATACATAGGAGGACGTTTCATTTACTTTCGGTGTCGTGCAATTGCAGGTAAACGTTGCAGATGATGTGTCCGACAAGGTGAGTATCGCTAGCATCGAGGCATGTTTTGTCTATATAGCCAGGAATTTTGTATCACAGTATCTGTCAAGCGTCAGAAAGGCTGCCATCGAGAGGCTGCCTGAGCGCATGTTGCTACTCTGAAGGGATAGTAAGCAATGCCTGTGATGTCGCTCCTCCAGAAATGGTCCCCCGATGGCGGCTACATTCCTCGGATTATGTATGCGCAACCAAACGGCGACCTCCGCACCGAACTGAAGAACAAAATGGGCAACCCCAAGTACGGCTACTTTTACAGCAGCGCCTGGGAAGTGGAGCAGGGCATGCGTGATGCACTCGCACGTCTGGTGGACCGCCATGCAGAGCTTTAGAACAACTGGTGAGTAGCGGGGCGACCGCATGGCGTTTGTGCTGGGGATATGAGACAACGGGTGGTCGGGTAAGCACTAGGCATTGATTGGAGGACAGAAGACATAGTAACAGCGATCGCAGTATCTGCTTTGCATGACAGGCCGCCAGGCACGTGACCTCAAACCAATCAATTAGAAGGTGAAAAGCATTTTCAATATCCGCAAACGGCGAGGTGTTTCCCAATGCAGTGAAGAAAAATGTCTACCACGCCTACAGCATGAGAGTGAGTGGGTTCTCCAGGTACCCCTTGAATGACTTAAGCCAAGTCGCACCAACAGCCCCATCCACGACGCGGTGGTCGCAGCTCAGCGTCACGTTCACGACCGTCTCCTCCGTAAGCTGTCCATTTGGACCAATCACAACCTTCTTGTCAGCCCCACCCACGGCCAGAATGCATGCCTGCAGCACATCGCATCACATCATATCAGCACACACACTTAACTGCGCAGCATTCGAGATGGGGCAAGGGGGTGGATGAGCCCACACCTGCGGAGGGTTGACGATCGCAGAGAATGATTTAATACCAAACATTCCGAGGTTCGAAATTGTGAACGTCCCACCCATGAATTCAGCAGGTGCTAGTTTCCCCTCCTTGGCTTTCGAGGCAAGGCGTTGCACGTCAGCACTGATGGCAGCCAAACCCTTGCGGTCTGCGTTCTTCACAATCGGCACCATCAGCCCAACCTCCGTCTGAACCGCAACGGACATATCAACTGACTTGTACTGACGGATGTAGTCTCCCTGCCACGACGCATTGACCTCCGGAACGGCCATCAGCGCCGCAGCCGCAGCCTTGATGACAAAGTCATTGACAGAGATCTTCACCCCCTGCGCCTCCAGGCCCTTATTCAGCTGTCCTCGCAGAGCCATCATGTTATCAATCGTGCAGTCTATAGAAAGATAGTAGTGCGGGATGGTCTGTTTCGACTCCAAGAGGCGGGAAGCGGTGATCTTCTTAATTTGAGACACAGGAATGTCGTCATACGCTGGCATCCCACCAAAGCTGACCGCAGGGGACGAGGGGGCCCCAGCTGATGTTGCATCGGTCTACAACAAAATCGCCAACAGCCACTCGCTCAACTCCATAACTCCAAATGGAAGCAGCAGTCAAGCACGAGTATGCATACTTTACCTTTCCACCTCCGGACTTAACCAGCTCCTCCACATCCGCAGCGACGATGCGCCCCCCTGGTCCAGATCCTGCCACGCCCTGACCGTGGTCCATATCAAAACGTGTTCAAGGAGATTTTAACCAAAGCAATCATGTCACAGTCGATACATGAACACAATGCGGGGCAATGACAGAGTGGTAGCTTACCTCCAGGCTGACGTTCCCCTCGCGCGCCAATCGCTTCGCCATAGGGCTCGCAATCACACGACTGCCGCTCGCAACAGCCTTCTTTGCAGCGGGTGCCTCGCTTTTGACTGGTGTAGCTGAGGGAGCAGCAGCATTATCTGATGATGTTTTGCTTGCAGCGGGGGCCGCAGAAGTGGAGGACTCCTCTCCTGTAAAGTTTGCAAAGGCTGCCACGTCGCTCTCCTCATCCACCATAACCGCCATCTAAGCACAGACACCACATGCTTCGTTTAGCAACCGATATGACATAGACAGGTAAAGCAGGGTAGTTGATCCACTGAAGCGAGTGGTGGCTGTGATATGCGTACTAGTGTTCCGACTTTGATGCCCTCCGTTCCCTGCGGGACAAGTATCTTTGCCAGGAAGCCATCGTCCTGGCTCTCCCAGTCCATGGCAGCCTTGTCGGTTTCAATCATTGCCAAAGAGTCGCCAGCAGCCACCGCGTCGCCCACCTGCTTCTTCCACTCTGAAATATTCCCCTGAAGCAACGCCAACGACAAAAATTATCAGACACTAGCAGGATATTAAGGGTGGATGACCCCTCCCCCCCCGTCCACACACACACGCGCGCGCGCGCGAGCACGCATACACACCAAGTTCTATAGCAAGCATTGACAGCAAACGTAGGTCACCTGCTCCATAGTCGGGGAGAGGGACGGCATCTCCAGCTTCAGGTGTGGCGGGTAAGACTTTCCGGACGCGGTTGCCGGTGCTGATGGCTCAGAGGGAGGAGACGATGGTGTGGGGGGCGCAGCTTCAGCTTTAGCCCCAGGAGTGAAGTCAGCGAAGGCTGAAATATCGGTCCCTTCCTCCACAATGACCGCCACGAGAGTGCCGCATGGAATGTCCTTACTGCCCTCGGGTGCTAGGATCTTAGCCAGTATCCCCTCCTCTTGCGCCTCCCACTCAATGGTGGCCTTGTCGGTCTCCACCTCACACAGCACATCCCCAGGGGCAACCGTATCTCCTTCCTTCTTTATCCACTTGACAATGTTACCCTGCACGCCCAAACCACACGCCATTCCCCGAAGCCCTTAACTGCACACCCGTTCCCTCAGGCCCACTTTCACATGCATGCTGTAAAACACATTGCGCAATTTGCTGACTCACCTGAGTCATTGTGGGCGAAAGGGAGGGCATTTCTAGTGGTTCATAAGGCGGCACTGGAACAAACAGCAGCGAAAGGAGGGTGAATCAGTGTCTGTGAGCGCATATTTCATCATCTGGTAAGACATTGGGGGGTTGTGCGAATGAGAACTCTGATTCCTGCTCTCACCTGAGGACATGAAGCGGGGAAGCCCAGAAAGTCGACACGGTGCTGAATAAAGGCCGGGAAGTAGGCCGGTACATCCTGAAGGCTGATGAATGTTGGCCCTGTAAAAACAGCACGTCAGCTCTCCCATCTGTCACTCAGTGGCTCCTGTGAATGTGATAGTGGTTGTTGTGAACCTGACAACCCTTATTTGTCACTCTATAATATCTCAGTACCCGTTGCTCGGGCTGGTGGAGCCACGCAGTGCCCCAGACGGTTGCGATGATACGGTCTCATCCCTACAAGCTAGTTATTAAAGCTGCCGTTATTGCAAGATACAAAACACAGGTCAGAGAAAATGATGGTGACTTTGTTCCGCAGCTGAAGCGGACTGCGAAAGTAACAGAAGGCGCGGCAGCACACCCCCCTATTTCCGTCCTGGCATTGTAGTGATATATGGCACGAATCGCCACAATTATCCAAATACGTGCACGAATTTGTGGTGTTAGCAGGCTACTTACCGGGAGGCTGTACACGCGGACGAGAGCGCGCGGGTGGGATAGAGCCTCGACGACTTGCTTACGCTGCTTGCGGAACAGCCGGAAGTGCTACCTGCCCGCGACAGCAACCTGCAG
The DNA here is from genome assembly GCA_026401115.1 of Tetraselmis chui. Classification (NCBI taxonomy): domain Eukaryota; kingdom Viridiplantae; phylum Chlorophyta; class Chlorodendrophyceae; order Chlorodendrales; family Chlorodendraceae; genus Tetraselmis; species Tetraselmis chui. The sequence continues at coordinate 58,213 of JAPMLY010000061.1, read as the reverse complement.
GCCAAGGTGGCGGCCCGCCTGTATGCACTCATGTTAGCGATAGGGAACCCTAAAATATGTGACGGTAATCGTTTTCGATTAGCCTATCGCTTGGACAGGTGGTAGACGCGCCCCTAGAGCTATCGCTGTCGGGAAGTAGGGTTGTTGAGCTGCGACAGTGCCATCGCGCAGGTGCCGTCGTCGCTCGCCCCACCCCACTGCCCGTGGATGTAATCTGACTTACACTGACTACTGGATGGTCGTTGTCTAATGGACGATGAAATTAACCACTAAAAAATTTCTTACAAGAAAAAGCAGTGGAGGCCACCAAGCAAAAAAAAGAAGAAAAGAGGAAAAAACCTAAGCCCGAGGAACAGGAAGGCATGCCACAGCACACAGCGGATGAAATTAGTGTCCGATGAGGACAATTTTCATTTTATTTTTGCGCCCCCGGGAGAACCCCCCCGATGAGAACCATTACAATTGTATATGTTAAACCCCAAGTGTAAACTGCGACAGTGTATACATCATACGTACAATGTATATACTGTCTAGCACTTGAGACGGTATATACACTGTACGCCGTTTTATCGGAGGCTTTTTCCCGCGCGCGGGATGGCCATACAAGTCTGCAGGATCTGTCGCCATTTCGCAGTGTCATCACCCCGATCAGCGCACGCACGACCGACAACCACCACGGACAGGCGGGGGACAGTGTAAATTAAAAAATATTTACCGGCGGATAGGCTATCGTCCCGCCGACACAACATGAGTGGCGCGTCAGAGTCGGCGGGAGGGTCGGAGGGCGGCGAGCTGGGCAGTACCGCCCATGCGGCGGGCGGCGGGAATAATACTTGTGTGGTGGGTACTCCCGCGGGCACCCCGTCGCTATCCTGCGAGACGTATACATGTAAAGACAGAGGGGCAGACGTGTAGAGGGAGACACACATACATAGATAGAGAGAGGGAGAGATACACATACACGTAAATACTACACACAATTATAGACACATAACATACACGTTTACACATACACACAAACGCGCGCACACATAGATACGAAGACATTTATAAAGAATGACACACACACACACACACACACACACACACACACACACACACACACACACGTGCATACACATTCACACAGATATGGTATGTGGAGAGGAAAACACAAGGTCATACCTTGAGAAAAAGTGAGAGACAGTCTCACACAAATGCAAATAAGAAAATCGTAAAAACGCAATAACAGAAAATGAGAGGGAGAGGGAGAGATAGAGAGGGAAAGGGCGGCGGTACTGGTCGATGAGGGGGAGGGCGGTGGTGATGATGAGGGGGAGGGCGGTGGTGGTGAGGACGGTAGGCCTTCTAGAAAGCGAAAGTTCTTGCCTTCGCAAGCATGCCTCCAGTTGTCGTCCCTGTCCGCCGGAGGACCTTTCGGAGCAACCATGCCAATGGGAGGTCCTGCTGGAGTAGGCTTTCCCGCTGGAGAACCTCCTGAGCAAGCCTTTTCCGATAGAGGGCCCGTCGGAGCACTCCTAACCGCCGAAGGACCTCCCGAAGTAGCCCTACCCAAAGTAGGAATGCAGGTCACGGATGCTGGACTATTTCGTCTCGCCACAAAGCACGGCCTCTTGGCAAGATGTGTGCATGCTTCGTATTTGCATTTGCCAAATATTGGAGTGGAGGCAGCTGGCATGGGCAGCGTCTTGCAAAATATGGATGGCGGACAATGGACTGTGTACAAGGATGCTGATGGTAATTGGTTGAAGGGAATGACACTTCGTGAGGCCGCAAAGAAGTCCTCACGCTTTGGTGGACAAGGCTATAGCACCGAAAATTGTTGCGGTTGCAAAGGAAAATGCGACAGTAGACGGTGCAATTGCCTTGCTCACCAACGGTACTGCACCTCAAGTTGCCACCCACGAAATATATGTTGTTCAAACAAACCCCCAACGTCGTAAATGTGCAAGGTTGCCTCAATCTTTAGGTGTCGCCATATTGTAATCATCCTCATAACATCGCCCATGAGATTGTAGTTGATTGATGGTACTTGACTTATGATGCACGTATTGGTGTTTATTCGGTATGCGTTTCCCAAACTCATTTGGCCGGTTATAATTCGACAAATGCAAAGGTTATTACGAATGCAAGGAAAGAAGGGATCACTTCTCATCTATATGTAACGATATTTATATCTATCCCTCTCTCACACACACACACACACACACACACACACAGTATCTCTCTCTCTCTCTCTCTCTCTCTCTCTCTCTCTCTATTGCGTTTCCGTATGTGTGAGAATGTCTTCCAATTTCCTCTCGTTATGTCTCAATGTCTTCCTCTCTAGATTTCGTGTGCGAGCGTGTGTGTGCGCGCATATGTGTATATGTGTGTGTGTGTGTGCGTGTGTGTGTGTGTGCATATGTGTATGTGTGTGTGTGTGTGTGTGTGTGTTTGTGTGTGCGTGTGTGTGTGTGTGCATATGTGTATGTGTGTGTGCGTGCGTGTGTGTGTGTGTGTGTGTTTGTGCGTGTATCACCACCACCGCCCTCCTCCTCATCAACACCTCCATCATCCAATTCACGACCAGTACCGCCGCCCTTTCCCTCTCTATCTCTCCCTCTCCCTCTCATTTTCTGTTATTGCGTTTTTACGATTTTCTTATTTGCATTTGTGTGAGACTGTCTCTCACTTTTTCTCAAGGTATGACCTTGTGTTTTCCTCTCCACATACCATATCTGTGTGAATGTGTATGCACGTGTGTGTGTGTGTGTGTGTGTGTGTGTGTGTGTGTGTGTGTGTGTGTCATTCTTTATAAATGTCTTCGTATCTATGTGTGCGCGCGTTTGTGTGTATGTGTAAACGTGTATGTTATGTGTCTATAATTGTGTGTAGTATTTACGTGTATGTGTATCTCTCCCTCTCTCTATCTATGTATGTGTGTCTCCCTCTACACGTCTGCCCCTCTGTCTTTACATGTATACGTCTCGCAGGATAGCGACGGGGTGCCCGCGGGAGTACCCACCACACAAGTATTATTCCCGCCGCCCGCCGCATGGGCGGTACTGCCCAGCTCGCCGCCCTCCGACCCTCCCGCCGACTCTGACGCGCCACTCATGTTGTGTCGGCGGGACGATAGCCTATCCGCCGGTAAATATTTTTTAATTTACACTGTCCCCCGCCTGTCCGTGGTGGTTGTCGGTCGTGCGTGCGCTGATCGGGGTGATGACACTGCGAAATGGCGACAGATCCTGCAGACTTATATGGCCATCCCGCGCGCGGGAAAAAGCCTCCGATAAAACGGGGTTTTGCCTCTCATTCAGCAAGTTTCCATATTGTACGTAGCAGAGGGATAGCGGTGTGTACAGTGTATACACTGTCCGTTGTTTTGACGTACAGTGTATACACCGTCTCAAGTCCTAGACAGTATATACACTGTCTGAAATATTGCGAGACAGTGTATACACTGTACACAAAAAGGCGTACAGTGTATATACCGTCTCAAGTGCTAGACAGTATATACATTGTACGTATGATGTATACACTGTCGCAGTTTACACTTGGGGTTTAACATATATAATAATTATTCCCAAAATGTATATAGCAAATCAGTACATGTCCAGTAATCAGGCTATTAGCTGGGTCAGCGCCGTCTGTTGGAACTGTTCTCTGCCACGTATACGATGACAATGGTTGACTTGTACATTGCGTCACCTCGCATCGCAGCAACATTCCCCATCACCCAGCCACGTCGAACGTGCGCTACAATCCCACCCTTCCTCGCGCTGGCGGGCCTGTTATTCGGCTGTTCCGCAGCCCCCTGCTCCTTCACGACAGGTGCTCCCCGTATGGTGGTATATCCTATTTGGATCGTTCTACTGTTTGAAAAGCTATATACTATCCTGCGTGAACTGCGTCGACGGCTGTCAACGGCGGGCAGGTTTAGCACAAGTGCTGATTCCTTTATCGGATTGGGGTGACACGTGAATTGCTCGCGTTTATGCGTTACGGATCGTCTATACTACTGAGCAATTGCGCGCCAAACCCGCCGCTCCCCCCCCCCCCCCCCCCCCCCCTACTGTGAACGAGTGGTGGTATAAGCACAATGGTATGCGCGTAATGGACCACTAGGTAATCACGACCGTCATAGACAGCCTGCTTTTACGGGCGGCCGGAAAAAAAATTGCTGATATATATATTTCCCCCTTTTTTCTCTCGTATCAGGCTCGCTCATCTGGCTACTCGCCTCTGGAAGCACCCGAGGACGCGAAACACAGCATGAATCCTCTGGCGGCTGCTAACAGGACCCATTTGTTGATTCCGTTATCGAGAATTCAATGTGGTGCACCGTCAGGGTCCCGTGCTGCTGTTCGTGGGCGACCGCTGCGAACGAGGGGTGTAGTTTTTTCTTGGCACGGCCGACGGGCGCATGCTGCCGCGGTCCGCCTCAGAACTCCCGTAGCACGGCCGTCAAATACCACGCGCCGCGAATCAACGTTACTCGTAATGAAAGGAAATACATGGGAAGAGGTACTTCGGCTTGGGGCTGCAGTGGCTGGCTTGGTGCTACTGGCCACACCGAGCCCCGCTCTAGCCGGCGCAGCTTTGTCGGGAGCGCACGGCGCGAGTTTGGGCGTCGCAGCACTCCACCACATCGTCTCAGGTGAGTTCAGGTCTCCTCACGCGCATCCAGTCCACCTATTCGCGTAATTCAAGTCATTCAACACCACCACACAACCTGCTCCATTTTTTTATGGTGCTCACCTCACAACACCCGTTTCATTTATTCACCTGCTTATTTTCAATTTTGCACCGGATTCAAAAGTCACGCCCTAAAATCCAGCCCTCTATTTCCATCTCCGTCCATTTCTCGCCTCAATGCGTCATTGCTCACGTCATGAAGGACCGGCTGCTTTAATTATGCCCTGTTCCTCTGTGCTGAGCTACTGTTTTCCATCGAATGTTCAAATTGAATTTCCCATATGAATTGATTTAATTTTTTTTTACTCCGTTCCATTATGTTTCTGTTAACACCCACACATATTGTGGTCTGATGTGCAGGGGGTCTAGCAGGGAGTGCTGGCGCGGCAGCTGTGTACCCCATCGATGTTGTGAAGACACGAATGCAGGCGCAAAAGCGATCGAAAAATGGGATTTGGGTGGAGGGATCCACCGCCTACGCCAGTTCCTGGGACTGCTTCACAACCATTTTGCGAACAGAGGGTGTGAGTGGGATGTACAGTGGCCTACTGGCGCAGCTGATTGGGGTGTGGCCTGACAAAGCGGCCAAGCTGAGCGCAAATGAGTACATGCTCGGTCTGTTGGCGGATCCCGTGCTGGGCACCGTGTCACCTCTCGGGCAGCTGGCGGCGGGCATGTTTGCGGGACTGTGTCAGGCACGTACGCTGCCATTTTGTCCCTTTTTCATTTGACTATTGCGTAATCTATGCATGACAACCCTAAGCAACCTGATATACCCTACCTTTCGTATATCATGCTGTGACTTAGCCTGCCTGGCCCATTGATAGAACGTAGCCAACCTTGGGCGATTCACTATTCATTTGTTGTTTTCAAAAAGTAAACGGATGAGGAGGGGAGTACCTCCTTTTCATAATGTATTTACTTTTGGATTTATTTTTTCTGAAGTAAGGTACTGCCAGTTCCCAATATATTTCCCCGCTAGACCCTAACACCATAAACCCTATTTCCATTAACCCCTTAAAGCCTTCATCTCTTCGCAATGCTGTTGCCTTGCTGCAGTCCTCAGGACCTAAAAATATGTCATTTTCAATACATAAGCATTGGATTGAGCGAACGTAGTTTTCGTCAAGGGACCATAGAGAAAGGGGAGGGGGGGGGGGGGGGGGGGGGGGTGCACCTTGAACAACAAATAAAGGAATAATTTTCCTACTTTCCTTAGTAATGTACCCCAATCAAACCCGCCTTGCCCTGTCTTGCCTCACTCAACCTAGTCCGTCAGACCCAAACCGCTTAATTCTTCCACACCGTCCTTTGAAGCACCGTACTGTTAAGCTGTTGCTGTCTCCGCTCCTTAATTTTTTGCTTGGCTTCCTTCCACTCCGTTTCAAGTATAACAGAGCTTCCTGTCTATCTTTAATTTTGCGCTGGTATCTCATTCAGTTCCGATTAGCCCTGAAAATCGACACATTTGCCATTCAACCGTGCAACATTGTGCCCCAGCTATTCATCACCCCTTCACAGCCCATGCCCTGATAGGAATGAGCATATGAGCGTATAAATTTTGTCGGGACTCCCTCAAAACGCACAGAATGGAGCCAGAGCACAGGGTCACGAAAGCACTGGCTTACCCACCCGCACGTAGCCAAGTGCAGCAGCGTATGGCCGCGCGCGCGCGCGCGCACACACACACACACACCACCACCACCACCACCACCACAACCGCCACCACCTGTTATAGCTTCATTAAGGGAATACGTGACATACATTTGAAGGATCTGAAGTAGCCCAACTTCAACCCAACCTATCGTGTCCTACTACTTCCCCCCCCTCCCCGCTTTTTCTCTCTCTTACCATTTCTAAGCGCTTCACATTTGGCGCTGCAGGTGGTGTTCAGTAATCCGCGCGAGATCGTGAAAATTCAAATGCAGATGATGTCGGTAGGGAAGAACGCTGTGCGGTGTGAAGGGCCCGCTGAAGGGGATGCTCCGCAGCAGATGATTACCGCGGGGCTCGGTGGCCGCCGTCTCGCTGCGCCCGTGGCTCTATCTGTGATGTCCCAGGAGCAGCAGGTGAGCTCTCAGCTGAACCAGATGCGGCGCGTCCTCCGAGAGCTCGGCCTGCGTGGGCTCTACCGCGGCGCCCCAGTCTGTGCGGCGCGTGACATGACCTTCAGCGCCATCTACTTCCCTATCTACGGCTTTCTGAAAACCTACGCCGCGGCGCACGGCCTGTCTGGTAAGTAGCCCCTCCCTCTCTCTTTCTCTCCTTCCTCTGCAAAGAGTGGTAATAGTTAAGTAACTACCATTCTCGGCCATTTCGCAGCTGATTGAACAGTTCATGTTTGGCATGGAAAACAAGCGAGAGCAGCATTGTGTTTGAAAACAATTTAGATTGTTTTAGTTCTCAACGCCCTATGCTATAATTTTAAATACGTTTCCTGTAAAACGTACTGTGATTTTTCCTGTTACTTTTTGTAGTAGTTGCCTTATTGTGGTATGCCATGCGATCGACCCCAGTCTCACTTTCCTTGTGTGTGTGTGTGTGTGTGTGTGTGTGTGTGTGTGTGTGTGTGTGTGTGTGTGTGTGTGTGTGTGTGTGTGTGTGTCGTGTGAATATTTCAGGTTCGGCCTGGATAATGGTGATGGGCACGCTCGCTGGCATCCCTGCCTCCTTTTGCACCAACCCTGTCGACATCATCAAGACGCGCGTGCAGGCGGAGCGGGAAGGGCGACCCGGTCGGCGCCTGTCGACTGCCCAACACACGCGTGCGCTGTTGGAGGAGGGCGGCGTGCGGTCGCTGTTTCAGGGCGTTGCGCCGCGCGTCATTCGCACGGCCCTCCAGTTTGGCTTCACGTTGGTGGTGTATGAGAACATCAACGCCGCATGGCACTGGAATTAGGAAGAGCATCGAAAGTGACGTGACAGAACGGAAATGAGACGTGGGAGCAGAGGACTGCAGTATTTAAGGGGGGGGGAGGGGGGGGGGAGGTCGAGAAATATTATGCGAGATTTGAAATGAAGTATGGTTGGAATGAGGCGAGGGGGTTTGGCTGGTGTGTTATGTATTTGGAGCGCTGCTGTTTGGCGAGTTGAGGCTGAATTGCGTAATGAGTTGTATTAACAGGGATATAAAGTTGTGTTTGGGCGAGTTTACAGATGTGTGGGATAGGCGCGGTGTTGCTTTGAGACAGATGAGTTTCAATTTTGATGAATATGTGAATTAGTTGTGAATGAATGTAAATTAAGATGAATGACTGCTGTCCTCGCTCTTTCTTCATGGCATGAAATGGATCTATACTTGCAGCGGCAGCTGTGAGTTGCATATGAAAATGTCCCTGCACCAACGGCTGCTGGCAGGATAGATGAGTGGACGAAGCTGATATAATGAGCGCCTCGTGAAATTACTGCATCTACGGGTTGAAGGGGAGATAACTCCCCACTGTATTTGTCACTCTTATTGTCAAGCGAAAATGATTATATGTATGCCACGCACTTAATCGCCTTAATCATCAGAGAATGTGATAATGATTCCATGCACAGGACTATGCCTCTGACCAATCTTGCGATGATATAGATGATATATTTTGGGATTTCTACATTTACAGTTATATTTGGCTGCGGTTTATGTCAAAAGATGACGCCCTCCCTAATGCACTAGCGATGAAAAGGTGCTTAGAACTGCGTCCAGTGGGGGACGGAGACACCGTTGGTGGCAAAGGTGACGTTGTAGGGGTCGGCGATGTGGTCGAACAGGTTGTCCACGGGGCCCTTGCCAGTGGCGGCGTGCTGGCAAATGAAGCCGAAGAAGGCAACCATCGCCAGGCGCCCGTTCTTGATCTCCTTCACCTTGTACTCCTCCAGCTTGGCGGCATCGCCCTTGGAGAAGCCAAAGGGGTCGAAGAGCTTGCCGCCGGGGTAACCGTTGCCCATGCCCTGGCACGCCTCAGAGATTCCGAACTTGTCGTCGAAGTTGGGGTCGTTCTGGGAGCCGGGGTTCTTGAAGTCCATCAACCGCTTGGTCTCCACCCAGCCCATCATGAAGAGCTGGGTGAAGAGCAGGGAGCCAAAGGGGGTCTCGGGGTGGTTCTCCACGTACACCTTACCAGCGTCGTACCACTGAGGGAAATCAGCGCCAGACACCTTCGCGGCAACCTACAACAGAGTGAAAAAATGTGAGACACGAGTCAAAATAAGAACACACCGCCCACAGGTACAATACGAACCAACACCACCGCGTGTCGAGTCGCTTCGCTACGTGGCCGATATCCTCTCCATGGGTCAGGTACAAGGAGAGAAGTGGAGTGGGGTCAGTTGCATAGGGGTCTCACCCCGGGGATCAGGATTCCGGCCACGCCGGCCATTGCCCAGCGGCCGTGGATCAGCTCCGCCTGCACGAACCACTTCAGGATCTCGGGGTCGGAGCCCAGGCCCAGGGGGTCGAAGCCGTAGTCGCCGACCAGGGAACCGTCCAGGTAGGAAGGCGCGTCATTGCCGGGGTACCACACAGGGCGGTCGGCCGCCATAGTCACGCGGGCCTACAGAAGATCAAAAAAGCACGGAAGCCGCAAACGTTTAAGATTTTTATAGCCAGAACGGAAAAGCCTTACGGGAGTTTGGTATGTCGAGCAAAAAAACGCTGATAGCACACTGTCGGACGCAACTGTCTCCAGTCGAATTCTTCCCGCGCACTGTACTACCCATCCACAGGTCAGTAGCACCTCTACGGCAGGCGACGAATGAAACCCGCGTAAAGGCGCTTCCAAGCGCAGGATAGCTGACGGCTGTCGTTCAGTTTCTGTAACGCGAAGGGGTTTCGGGGTTGGCTATCGCCGGGCATCGCCTACCGCCGCCTCCTCGCCAACACCTTAATCAACGAAGCGCCCCCATCCACACCGAACCAATTGCGCGGGTGATGGTACGCTATCATTACTCACGCCCAACCACGGTGCTCCGTGAAGAGTTCGTATGCCACGCTCGGAGTTGAGATGAGGGAAAGTTTACCTGAGAGCGCACATTGCGCGCACGGACGGCCTTGCCAGTGAAGGCAGTGGCGCGGTTGGCCACGGCCGCGATCGAGGAAGCGCCGACAAGAGCAGCCATATTAACTATTAACGGAGTGGACGGGGAAGGAAGATGGACGGAAGGGGGAGCAACGAAGGGAGAGGGTGGGTGAATAAGCGATAAGAGGCGTACAGGCGAGCCTCGCCACCAGACTCCCGTCCGCAAAGCGAAGGACGATGGGAAGGGGACACAGTACAGAGATGGCAAAAATAGATAGCATAGGCAACGGATGTAGCCCGGACAAATAACAACATTGATTAATGTACTGATTGTTTTCCGAAAACTCAACGAAATCTGATGAAATCTTGACTATTAAATCGGATCCTGGTGATAACAAGTTAATAGTTAACCTCATCTTTCTTTGCCAGCTCGCGATTGGGCAGTTTGATGTGTTGGCAGTCTGATTCGTCGTACGTGAATTTTATTGGTCGCTGCGCTGCCACTTTTTTGAAAGCGCAGCAGGAGCCCCCAAAACCAAGCACCAAACACCGCGGAGAGTTGCCAGCGGTGAAACGGAGTTCTTCACTGGCAGAAATGATGCGACGAAGGTTTACGAATGTACATTGTGCTTTAACTCAGCTTTGATTTCCTCCTATCACGGTTATCATAGGTCAAATTGTCTGATCGAACAAAGTAATTTACCGGCGATATTCGCCTCAATCCTCATTTGTCGATTGAAACAGTGAAGTAATTTTCTCGTATGAAACGATATTGTTCCGATACACTGTGTCGCGATGTTCTACCGCAACTACCAGAGCCCTTAGTTACGGCCTTAGGTCAAGCTGAGACCTGAGCCCAATCAGTATTTTTGGAGCTGGACACGCTGGCATATTGATTTCCTCCTGGCAACGATATGAGATTGGTATCCTAATGGGTCTACATCCCAGATCCTCCCCGTGCCGCCAGCCTCAGCAAATCACAATAATAATGTACAGCGAATAGTTGAATACGCTACTGCCAGCTGCGATCTGCTGACATTGTGCGTCGCCAAGGTTTCCCAGCACGCTGCTGCTTGCGGTTTGTCGCGCCCAACCTTCTTCAACCACGTCTCAACGCTAGCCGTCCAGACCTGTCTCCTTCCACTCCGTATTCCATTTTTTCCTTCCCCTTTCACCTTCCTTTCCCGTAACAACAATGGCTGCCCTAACCTCTTCCCGCGTCTTTGTGGCCCCCACGGCTCGCCCCGCCGTGGGCCGCCGTGTCGGTGCCGCCCGTCGTGTGATGGCCCCTGTGAATGCCTCTACCGGCAACTGGCTGCCCGGCTCCCCCAAGCCTGCCTACCTCGAAGGGCTCTCCGGGTGAGTATCACAAACTTTATCGAAATGATAAGTGTATTTATACGCTAGAATGTTATAAGCTCGTTTGCGTGACGGCTTGGAGTGATCAGCCCGACGGTCGCAGCAGGTCTGAGCAGCAGTACAGGTCTTACTATCTGTTCCGGGGGGTGTTTCTGCGCCTGACGACACCGACTGTCGACGACTCGAGGGAATAGCCACTAATAGTCGAACAGGCATACTCACCGTGTGGTGCGGAAGCTTGGTAGTCATGATATTAAATTGTTTCTGACGAATCGCCTTCGTTTACAGCAACTATGGCTTCGACCCCCTGTCCCTGGGTGAGGAGCCGAAGTCTCTCGCGCGTTTCCGCGAGGCTGAGCTCATCAACGGCCGTTGGGCCATGCTGGGAGTTGCCGGTGTCCTGGCCGTTGAGGTCCTGGGTCAGGGCGACTGGTACAGCGCTCCTCTGTGGGTAAGCGCGTCTGCCCGGCCACTTACTTGCTCGACTCGTGTTCAACCTCTCTTGAAAGCATTATGTAAGTAAATTAAGTTTTATTTACTAAAGAAGCTGAACCTTCTTTACTCGCACAACAGGCCGTGAACGGTGGCAACGCCACTTGGTTCGGCGTCGAGATTCCCTTCGACATCAACACTCTGGCTTTGATTGAGTTTGTTCTCATGGCTGGCGTCGAGGCCAAGCGTAACGAGGAGACTGACCCCGTGAAGCGCTGCTACCCCGGCGGTGCCTTCGACCCCCTCGGCTGGTCCAAGGACGCCTCCAAGTTCGAGGAGCTTAAGCTGAAGGAGGTCAAGAACGGGCGCCTCGCGATGATGGCTTTCCTTGGCTTCGTTGCGCAGCACGCGGCTGTGGGTGGAACCCCCTTGAGCAACCTGTCCGCTCACCTGGCCGACCCCTTCAACGTGACCTTCGCTTCCAACGGCGTGTCCGTGCCTGGCCTCTAGATTATTCAAGCAGTGTACAATATATAACGTACTTAATTTTGTAGCTACGGTCTGAAAACAAAAACCCATTCAAACTCAATTCATCCTCCTCCGACATCAATTCCACAGCTGCAATGTTGAGAAGAGATCGGTTAATTGATGCATGGTCTATCTCATTCGAATGCAAATTCACATTCCACCCTCCACAGAGGGTTGCAGCCAACTATTGCAACATATGAAGACGAGTTTTGTTGTATTGCAAACCTCGACTTGAATTTTCTTGATCGTCTTCTAAACAATGCACACAACGACTGAAACATATATGTGGTCCCGTACTCCAGCCATAGAAAATCTAGAACGAAAGGAATGCAAGTTTTCTCGACGCCTCTAGGAAGCGTCTTCAGATTGACAGCTATTTTTTGAAACGTTGGCTTTCCTTCCCTGCAAAACTACTTTAGTGTCCTCATGGAACTGTGCCCTGTTTCGCACACACTATTCTTGTGTCACTAACATATGTAGTATTCAACCCCACAACATTAGTGACATCACAAATATATAATATGCACGTCCTGAAGTAAGCCAGGATGTTCGTTGAACACTTCAAAAAGACAGATGACGTGGTGCCAGAAACGCACAGCATGAGGGCGGAGATGACGTTGCGAAACTAGGCAAAAAGAGCTTAAAAAAAATTCGAGATTCCAAGTAAATATGCAGCGCCATCAATCCCAAAATATAGCGTGACATAATTCGTCGGCTCCTCTGTCCCATTACATCCCCAGTCCGTCGAGTGCTAGGCGAGGAAAGTTGCTCGTTTTCATATCGATAATGATGGAAAGCGGTAGCAAAGAGGATCGAGCAACAAGTTGTTCAAGAAGGGATGATTGAGGTCCTTGGTCGCAGAGATGCGCTTGTCGAGCATCTGTTTCATGAAGGTCAAATGCCGGTAGGTCTAATAAGTCAGGGAGTGTTTTGGGGGGACGGCAGTGATGGCGAGGAGGGCGGTGAGCAATTCACGAGTCGTCTGTGTTCCACAGTCAACCCCACGAAGGGGCTTTCGATACTCGACGGCAAAACTCGGGTACCTTGTAATGAAGGACAGAATGTTGTTTGGCCGTGCAGAGGATGCCCAACAGATACAATGTACCCGCCAGTCCAGCAAATAATCTGAAGCTACAGCGCACGAATGACACTCTCTGAGCAGCAGATGGCATATTCTCTTTGGCATGCTAAAGAGTTGTTGGGTGGTCAGCCCCGTCCCGTGTAATAGGATCCCCCTCAGGAACCCTAGCCCCAAGTGGTATCCTTTCATCACGTACCATGATGAATAGCTGCACCACGCACTGGATGAATTTCAAGTGACCGACCATTCAGAGGAAAACAGGTCGACGCAGGCGGGAAAAAGTGTCTTCTACAGCAAACAATGCTTGCCGCAAATTGGATATACAAATGGACACACGCCATCGATGATGTCTCTAACCGTTTCTATTCTATTTCCAAGCAGCATTGCTGTCCACTACCAAAATCACAAGACGGCAACCAAGGTACAAACAAAAACAAAGTGCTCCACAGCAGCACCCCAACCCGTGGCAGTCTACCTCCCATTCGTGAGCCGGTCGATCACGATATTCAGGTCCACCGACTGCCCCTGCTGCATCAGTTCTTGCACAACCCTTCGCACGTCCTCAGAGCGGAACCCCATATTCGACACATCGCGGATCACCTAAGGCCAAAGAACAGGAAAAATAAGCACTCAGTTACTCCTAATTATACCCTCAGCGCAACTCTACAACCAACACCGATTGGCATCCCTCAGCTGATAAAGAGGAGAGCTTACCTGTTCGAGAGGCACACTTCTGCTAACGGGCTGACCCGGTGCTCCCCCGCGGGGAGACTGCGGCGGAGGGGGGCCACGGCCGCCCGAGGGAGGTCCCTGTTCATCAAAGTGAGGGGATAAAAACTTCAGGGAATCAACGAACATATCCAACCGCCGCATCACCATGGCAGCAGCAATCATGTAGCCGGATGATAAAGATTTTACATGGCTCACTGTGCGTGTGTGTGTATGCGCGTGTGTGTGTGCGCGCGCGTGTGTGTGTGTGTGTGTGTGTGTGTGTGTGTGTGTGTGTGTGTGTGTGTGTGTGATTGTGTGTGTGTGTGTGTGTGCGCGTGTGTGTGTGTGAGAGAGAGAGAGAGAGAGAGAGAGAGAGAGAGAGAGAGAGAGAGAGAGAGAGAGAGAGAGCATGTGTGAGAGCGTGTGTGTGCTGAGGGGAGGGGGGAAGGGGAGGCTGGAGGCAGCTCGTCTGGTGAGATTACCTGAGGGTAGTTCTGCGGGGGTGGGTAGGGACCGCCAGGGCGTCCACCGGGCGGAGGGCCTCCGTATCCACCAGGCGGACCCTGGGGTTGAGGGCCTCCTCTGAACTGCTGAGGTGGGGGTGCCTGTGACGCAGCAAATCAGCTCAACATTTAAAACAACAAGCCAGTAGCACCCACACACAGGCACAAACCTACACCCACACTCGCAAGTACAAACACACCTACAGACACACAAATATTTACACATACTCAACCCCACAGACGTACGCACATATATAAACACACGCACACAAAATCACACATTTACACCCGCGCATGCACACATACAAACACGCAGACACACACACACAAAGGCAAGTGGCCATACAAAATAATATCCAAAACCAGTTACCGGGGTGTGATAAAACTAGATAAAACAGTGGAGCCTGGGTCACACCTGATACTGCTTATGCTGAGGCATAGGCATGTTCTGTAGTGGTGGCCCCTGCCCTGGGGGGGCAGGGCCCTGCTGAGGATACCCGGGGTAGCTATGGGGCGGATACTGGGGAGCTGGGGGTGGCGGGGCCGAGTGTTGTGGTGGCGGGGCAGAATGCTGCGGTGGGGGAGCGGAGTAATGGGGAGCCGGAGGCGGGGCGTGAGGGGCAGGGACGGTGGGCTGGGGAGGAGGGGGGGCAGAGTAATGGGGCGCCTGAGGGGCTGGTGGGGCAGCGTATTGTGGGGACTGCTGCGGAGCTGGGGGAGCCGAGTATTGGGGGGCAGAGTACTGCGGCTGTGGTGGGGGCGCAGGAGACTGCGGTGGGGGAGCAGGGACAGGAGGGGCTGCTGGAGGGGCAGCAGGAGCAGGAGGGGGCGGGGCAGTAGCCGTCGGTGCAGGCGCAGCAGCTGGGGGTGGGGCTGAGGCAGCGGGCACGGCTGGTGCCGTGGTGGTTGCAGGGGGAGGCGCACTTGCGTCTTCCATCCCTGCCATGAGAGGCTCCGGCTCCTTGGCCTAGCGTATGACCCCATAACCCATCTTCAGCTAAGCCCGCACTTCTCAATATTGACACTTCGGATGTGCGAAAAGCGGATGACGAATTAGTGCGAAATGATATCACCTGCTGTTATTCCAAAAATGAAATGCTGGATGGGTATTCTGTGGGGAGTAGCGCATCCGATGGGCGTAAAAGCTACGCGTATAGAGGGTGGAGTGGACCAACCTTTGAAGATAGCTTTGTCAGCTCTGCCTGCGCATCCGCCAGCTCATGCTTATCCCTCAACAGCTGCACCCCACGCTGCACCTCACGTGAGGCTTTCTCAAGGGACGTAAACCGCTCCTTCATGACCGTGTCCCGAACAGACTCGGCCTCCTGCAGGTCAGACAGCGAGCGCGAGATGTTCTCGCAGCTGGTCTCCAGATTCTCCAACCGTCTGCCCAAATAAAAGGCAAACAGTGCCCATGATCGGGCCATTTCAGCATCAAGCCAGCAACAGACTGCATCCTTATCTACCTGCCGCCAAAGCTCCTGGGATGAGCCCAATGGCGACAAGGGATCGCAGGCTGAGCACACACAACATTCTGCAGGCGTACCTCTCAACATTCTGAAGCACACTCTTCAAACCATCCGCAAAGCTCCGCAACATCCGCTCCACCGCGTCCTCCTTCAGCGAGTCCTTCCTCTGCGGAAAAAGGGAACCGACGCGCAGTCTCAGCGAAGTCCCGCGATGCGAAGGCACGTTGTCAGGAGCCGACCCGGAAAACGTATAGGGTGGTTCATAATAAAATCCGCCGTGGAATATTCCTTTCATCTAGAAACATTATGCTGTAGAGCATTGCTCTACTGGCATTGCTTTGCGAGTCGACACCGTAAAAACAAGTTCTCCGGACAGCTCAGCAGTGACGGAAAAAGCGAAACAGCACAAAGAGCGGGCGGAGCTTGGACGTGGATGTTTTCAAAATAATGAGGAGCGATAATCTTAAATATAACGTTTGTTTACCATGGGTGTGCCGCGTGGTTGTCCGCTGGGGTTAGGGGCGGAGAAGGGGTGCTCCGTTCCTGGGTCGCTGCAGGCGGAGGAGGGCACGAGGGCAAGCACCGCGTCGTCCTCCACACTCGTGGCTGAGCCGTTCCTCCGCAGCGCCTCTGGCGGCAGCAGCTCGGAAAAGAAGTTGTCCATCGCCGGCTTCTTTCCGGAATCATCCTTGGAGGACATTCTACTGGCGGACGGACCGTTCCCAGGCTCGAGCGAGCAGTGCTGGGCCAAATGAACAAATACTCACCGGGTGGGTCGATAGATCCGCCACTCTACAGGTGCCTATATAAAGGGAAGAATAAGGCAGTGGCGCTTAAATATAGCAAGGGGTGTCTCTCAATCTTGGCTCGTCGTGAGAATAGTACCAGGGGCACGGTGTCGTGTAGCTTGCGCACGCGCTGGCGCTGGAAGGCTCGATATTGTCTGATCTGTGAACCTGGCACCTGTTACCACGCTGGTAGGCCGTGAGTGAAGTGGCACGGAGGCTGAGCGTTAAACTGCAGTACTCGTAGCGTCAGCAATATCGTCATCCCTGCATTGATGTTGAAGTGCTTCCCCGAGTTTATAACGACGACATCCCGGAAAGTCTCGATTTATCGCTGCTACAAGAGCTGCCTTATATATTTCAATTACGCGCAGCACAGCTCCTCTGAATATTGTAGTAAATTGTTTACAAAAGAATTCAACTTAAGCCACCAAGCTAAAAGAAGAAAAGAGGGAAAAGAAGAAATTTGATTGTATTAAGCCGATATTCCAATTAGAAAAAAGTACAAGGCTCGGCCGGTACACGGCTCGCGGGACAAAAAAACACGAGCCGGGTTCCTCGCGCTTTCTGGTATTCCAATTAGGCCGGTACACGGCTCGGACCGCAGTACATACGGGCTTTGTATCGGGCTTATATAACCTTTTCTACCTGCGCAGCCATCGCGCCCGCATACACTCTCTCACCAACACCTACCCGCACCCGCGCCCGTTCCACGATGTTGAATGTAAGGCGCATCACGCATGTAGGGGCCGTGGCCCTGCTTGTCGGCTTGGCGGCACTCGTGAATGCCATTCCGCCCGCGCCAGATGTGGTGATGGGTACGGACCCCTCCGCCGGGAGCTGTATGCGGGTAGCTGCGCTCGCGGCCGCTATAGCAGCGTACTGGTACATGAGAAGGCGTCGTTCGTAGCAGCGTGCGGAAGTAGGTAATGTTGGAGCGTTACCTCAGGGCGGCCGTGGAGGATGCCGCCCCGGAAAGGCGAAGGGCAAGCCGAGGAGGGCGTGGATGGAAAGTGTCAAGGCATGGCGGTTGCGAACTGAAGAGACGCCGTGCATGTACGAGACCGAGTACATGTGCACAGCTGACAAGTGGGCGAACGACGTGAACAACACCATGTACAAAGAGTTCCGGCGGACTTTCCGAATCCCTTTCGGATTGTATCAAGATATAGTGGAATCCGCCTACGCCTCGGGCAGATTCCGCGACGCTAGCCCGGGGCTCAAGATGAAGAGGGCAAGGGGTGCTCCCCCCTCACCTCTAACGCTTAAGATCTTGGCGTCGCTGAGGGTTATGGCGTTGGGCTGCCCTATGGATGGCATGAGGCTTGAGAGTGGCATCTCCCAGCCAGTGCTTGCAAAGTTTTTTCACAAGTTTACTGCGTGGATGGTGGAGAAATATTTCGAGGACAACGTGCATATGCCCAACGACACAGCGGAGCTGGAAAGTGTGGAGACTTTGTACTCCTTGCTTGGGCTGCCTGGCTGCGTGGGTAGCATGGACGGTGTGCACTTCGCGTGGGACAACTGCCATGTACCGAGTGTGCCGGCTTACAAAGGGAAGGAGAACTTTCCGACTGTGGTCTACAACGTCACATGCGATCATGCCCGCAGTGCTATGTATGTGCACGGCCCTTTCCCGGGTGCCAGAAACGACAAAAATATTGCTAGGACGGACCATGACGTTCGGGCGGTGAGATTTCACAGCATGTACCTGAACTTCAGGTACTTAATGTACGGCGATATGGGAGCTTCATACACTGTGGAAGGTACAACCACTGTCCCATATATATTGTGGTATGCTTGCTTGCTCTGTTTGTTATCTTACTTGATTGCAACCGTGTTTTATGTAATGCCTCTGCATAAATAGGTGCATGGCTTCTCTGTGACGGTGGCTACCACACGTGGCGGGCAACCATTGCTGGGTACAAGCATAGCGGGTCCGATGAGGCCATCCGGTGGAGTGAAAGGTGAGGCTACACGTTGTATGTACCCCATCTTGTGCATATGATTGTACTCTGGTGGTGTTGGTATTAACGTAAGCACCGACATATACATACAGGATGGGGTCATGCCGGAAGGATATGGAAGATTTGTTCGGAATCTTGAAAAAGCGATTCCGGATTTTGAGGACACCCATACTATTCAACAAGGAGAGTTCAATCAATTCCTTTTGTAAAACATGTTGTATCTTGCATAATATGTTAATGGATTGGGACGGCATCTCAGATTTAGGATGCGAAGATGACCATTGGATAGCTAATGACAAAACTGACTTGTGCGATATTCTTGAGAGATTACGGCAAGCCAGGGAGGAAGCCCGTGGTGCAGGCACCATGCAGTCAAGCCCCCCCTATTCTGCGACGGTTCGGCTCTCACACGGTCACGCACAATCACACACACAGTCTCACACGCACACACACACAGTCACACACATACACACACACACACACACACACACACACACACACACACACACACACACACACACACACACAGGCACACACACAGACACACACGGACATACACAGACAGTCACACGAACAGACACACATACAGGCACACACAGACACAGACAGACACGCACAGACAGTCACACAGACAGACACACACAGTCACACACAGACACACACACACACACACAGTCACACGAACAGACACACACCGTCACACACAGGCACACACACACACAGTCACACACCAACACACACAGACAGTCACACGAACAGGCACACACACACACACACACACACACACACACACACACACAGTCACACACAGACACACACAGACAGTCACACGAACATACACACACACACACACACACATACATTGTCAGTCACACACAGGCACACACAGACACGCAGACACGCGCGCACACACACACACACACACACACACACACACACAGTCACACACAAACACACACACACACAGTCACACACAAACACACACACACACAGTCACGCACACGTATGTCATTGGATCATTACATTACTAATACCCCGCTGTTTGGTGTGCACTATCCAGCATTACCGCAACATTGTGTTGGATGATGGTTCTCGAGTTCGTCGTAATGTAGACGACGACTTCACGTCGACAGGCTCGCTCATCTGGACCGTGCAGCCAAGGGTCGAAGCTGGTTATGAAGCCTTCAGGAAACTGCTTGTAAAGCACCATGCATGGCCAGACCGTGCGAATATGCTCTTGTGGCTACACAGCTCTCGAAACATTGCATAGTTGTGGATATACTTAGGGGCAGCAGCAACACGGCATTCGCAACAAATTTAATTGATGATTACACGTCATTAACTTTGGCTTCTACCTAGTCCTCCACCTCGCCATTGCCACCCCCCTTCTCCTCGCTCTCATTGTCACTGCTAGAAATGACGTTATCAGCACTTGCTACTTCACTAGCTTTATCATTTATTGCACTCTCTGCATGCCTATACGTACTAGGATCACCAATGTCTGCAATCACCAATGTCTGCACATCGCGGCGCGGGTGCACTTGGCTGTCGGGCGCGGTGTGCTAGGAAATGTTCCTTCATTTGTAACATGTACTCCTCAACATCCGCAACAATGGCTTGCTGTTGAGCATGGTTTTGGGCTGCTATCGTGAATGCTAGAGTCAAAGAGTTTTGATAATTCATGGAAAACATCTCACGCTTAAGGCCGGCCACTAGTGGAATAGCCAAATAGCGCACACGTGACCATGTTGCTGTACGGTACAGTACGTCATAGTACGTTTCTCGATTTCAAGCCAGTCCAGTCAGCACGAGTCGGCCTAGGATGTATGGGTGCTATTTCGCGTTACTAAGCGAATAGCGAATAGGGACCAACTACAGTAAAGTACTTATGTGGACCATCTAGCGACGATCGCTACTACCAAAACTACGTGGAGGAGCTACCCCGCAAGTCGCTACCGAAAAAGATGAGTAGACGAGAATCTTGTTGCCACACAGATGGTGCAACTTGTTTTTAAAGGTATCTCAAGGTATGCTTCTAGATTCTCGATAAATTCGGCGTCGATCTACCTCTTGTTTGACCGAGAGGGCAATTCAATAAGAGATAGATTTTCGAAAATGCCGGATAGATCGCGCGCCGAGCGAAAGCGTCCGCCGCTCACTCCAACACAAGCCGCGCAGGATTCTATGATAGCGATAGCGACTACGTGGTGAACATTTGGGGTGCATGCGATAGTCCTAGGATTCCTTCTTCTAGACGATGGCACGCCACTGATTTTGCGTTGTCCCGTTGCTGGCATCCCTCGTTGCTGTACGGGTACCTGTAGTCGGTGAGCCAGCCCAAACCTATAGAGCGGTCGCTCAAACCCATAGCGGTCCGGTTGTATTTCGTTATTTTGCTTCGCCTGTATGTCGTCTATATTATTTGAAAAACGCTATACCTCCTATTCCGAATAGGAGGTATATTCGCGAATATACCTCCTATTATTTGACCTATAGCTCGTATCGCTTCGCGATTTATTTATTACTAATAATTCCGACGTGTCAGTACGTTTCGGTACTGTATAGTGATACGTACCGCTATCGCTATTCCGCTATTCCTCTAGTGGCCAGCCTAATAACCCTTAACTCTCCCCTCACAGCCTTTGACGCATGGGTGAGATTAGGAGATACCAAGTCAATCTCACCTTTTGGAGTCCCATAGTCCTTCTTCAGCTTCTTGTGTTTCTTGTCGAACTGCAACTTCTTCATTCTTGCCCCCAGCCGGCTCTTCGCTGGGCGGTCCGCGGCCACACCCTCCCCGTCAGACGGCAGCTCCACCGCGTCCACATTTCCGCTCGCCGACGCCACGAAGGCCAACTCAGAACGACAAGCTTCACCAGCTGGAGGCCCGAGCTGCACGAAGATCTTGAACTCCACTGGCTCCCATGATTCCGTCATCGGCGGCACAGCGGCGGCGTCTATGTCCAACCCCATCTCCTCCTCCGACCAGCTGTCGTCCGCGACAGCACCAACTGAGATCTCTGCCTCTCGCTGTTTCTTTGTCATATTTTTCGCGTTCGGGTCAGCCAGCTGTTGGGCGCAGCTGCCGTCGGCGGTAGCACCCTCGCCGGCCTCCTTCTCGCGCTGCTTCCGGGCCTTCGTTTTTGCGGCGGCATGCTGAGCGCGAAGCATGTCAAGCTCCTTCCGGCGCCACTAGGCGCGCTTTATGTTTTCGATTATGTCCGTCCACTGTTTTCCGGAGGGGGGATGACCTTCACCGTCCAAGAACTCGCTAGCGACCTAAAGTGGGTGGGACAGAGTCATATACAAAAATTCTCGTGTCAGGTTGTGACAAGTCGGGCAGGTGGGCAAGGCGGGCGGGTACCTCAAAGATCACGCCCGTAACTTCCGCCTCGATGTCCAGCCACCTCTCCCATATTCGCACCGAGCGCGAAGGGTGGCACCGCAGCTCCACGCTTTGTTCGGATGTTACCTTGCCCCCTGCGAAGAGGTACCTCATGCGGCCGAGCGCGGGCTGCTTGAGGAGAACTGCGGCACGCTCGCAAAGAGGCACCTCCACCCCCTTCAGCCCGCCATCGGGCGCCTCCTTCTTCGTGGGCCCCAGCTCCGAGGCGGAGAGGGACGCCTCAAGCGCAACTTGTTTCTCCGCCTCAGTCATGTGCCAACTTCCGGCTTGCGCGGCCCCCTCTTCGGAACGTTTGTGCCGAGGCATATTGGGCGGACTGTGCTAGGGATGTTGGACGGGGCTGTGGGTGGTGGGATACTGCGTAGCGATATTGCGTAGCGATTATTTCTAGCTATAGGGGGAAGAGCCCCACGCGACGCGAGGAACGGGATATACTGTATAATGTACTAGTTTCTAGAGCCGTGTACCCCCTCCCGGTACACGGCTCTGCCGAAAAGGAACACGGCTTGGCCTTCAAGCCGTGTTCCTTTTTGTCCAAGCCGTGTTCCTTTTGAGGCGGTACACGGCTCGCGAGCCGTGTACTGTAATTGAAATACATGTAAAAGTGATATTTTCGGTACAGGGCTCGCGAGCCGTGTACCGTATGTCTAATTGGAATACATGCTTTAAAGAAAAGCACATGAACAGGAAGAGGAACAAAAAGAGGAACAAGATATTGTAAAAACCTTTCTTACAAGAAAAAGCAGTGGAGGCCACCAAGCAAAAAGAAGAAAAGAGGAAAAAACCTAAGCCCGAGGAACAGGAAGGCACGCCAAAGCGTAAGCAATGCCCTCCTGAAAAGCGTCGCGGAGATAGGAACCCAGAGTGCCATGGAGAGTAGCAAAAAGACGTTGCATGTATTCACGTCGCACATCCCCCAAACAACGCCGAAAAGGAACATAAGTAGATCGACGAACGAAATATTGCATACTTACATAATTGTAACAACGCAAGGAGCGAGAGTCAGCAGCACCCATGCCAAGAAAGCGACGGACAGCCACCAAAATAGCCAAGCGATTAACCAACTCATCCGCCATCGGCGCCAACCGGCCCCCATCCTCCATGGCGAAGGAATAGTAGTTATCCATAGACAGCACCGAAGGCGTGCCAAGCAAAGCAAAAGTGCAAAGGTCCGCATCATGTTTGTCATGTTGAGCTCCCAATGCAAGGCTGCCTGGGAGTGGGAGACGAGCACCTATACGAGGAACATTGGCGTTCGTGCGAGCACTTGTAACCGTCACATCAACAACAAGATGACGGTGCGGAGCCATGAAGTCTAACCAAACCACATCCCCATGGCGATTTGGAAAAGCTCCCGACTGAATACGGCGGACCTCCAACCGCAAGTCCCGCCCCTTTGTAGCCCCCGCTTCAAGCATGAACTCTTCAAGCATGTGGACGATCCGGTCGTGGAGTTGAGTGATATACCAAGAGCACGGGCACCGGGGGATATGGTCCATGAGCATAGCAGTTGTTGAGCGCTCACCCGACATATAGGTGCCCGATACCGTCGACGAAGGTCCATACCCGCGGGCCTCGGAAGGAAGAATATTGTCAAATTATTTAGGCCCCTTTCACAAACGTATAGAAATGAAGGACGAGATGAAATTCCGCTACCTTGTACAAAAGCGTACTAAAACCGTTAAGTTTCATCCCTTCCCACGCTGTCAAAATACATATATTTCGCACATGTATTGGATATGGAACGAGATTCAAACTTTCACGGGTACATGCATAAAACGCGAGAGCAAGTCACGCACGCGTGATGACGGCCGGAGAAGGGCAGTTTTGAGGCTTCGATAAGCCGAAACTATATCACTTTCCTCGGCTATGATCTAAGCCTCCGCATCAAACATCGATGTATTCATGGGATCATGATGCGTCTGCCGCATCGTCCGCATCAATGCGTCCATGAATTAGTGCCCAATTAAGTCAATGCGTCCACGAATTAGTGCCCCCTTTAATCAATGTATCCACGAATTAATGCCCTATTTAATCAATGCGTCCATGAATTAGTACCCCATTTAATCAATGCATCCATGAATTAGTGTCCCATTTAATCAATGCGTCCATAAATTAGTACCCCATTTAATCAATGCGTCCAGGAATTGGTGCCCTATATAATCAATGCGTCCATGAATTAGTGCCACATATAATCAATGCACAACGAATTACCTGTACATTTACGGAACATATCGGCCGCATCGATGCATAGTATGATCGTATGATACATGAAGGCATGCCACTGCATCGGCATTGCCCTCATGCAAAGCGCCGTGAAGATAAGGAACAAAGGACCGTGAAGAGCAGCTGAAAGGCATTGCATGTAAACTCGCCGCACATCCCCCAAAAAACGCCGAAAGGGAACACAAGTATACCGACGAATAAAATGCCACATGCGGACATCATTGTCAAAACGTAATGAACGAGAGTTTGCAGCACCCATGCATGAGAAGCGACTAACTCCCACCAAAATAGCCAAGCGATCAACCAACTCGGCCGCCGTAGGCGCCAACCGGCCCCCACCCTCCAAAGCGAAAGGATAGTAGTCATGGACCGACTGAATCGAGGGCGTGCCAATCAAAGCGGAAGTGCGGAGGTATGCATCGAGTTTGCCTTGTTGAGCTCTCAATGCACGGCCCGGGAGTGGGAGTCAAGCACCTATATGGGGAAAATTGGTGTTCGTGCGAGCACTTGTGACCATCCCATTAACTACAAGATGACGGTGTGGAGCCATGGAGTCTCACCGCACCACCTCCCCATGTCGATCTCGAGAAGCTCCGACCGAATACGGTGGACCTCCAACCGCAAAGTCCCGCCCCGTAGTAGCCCACGCTTTAAGCTAAGCATGCGCATCATCCTCGAAAACTAAATATCAAGCATCACATGCAATGCATCATGTTTCGATGCATCATGACGAGTAATAATCTTCCTTATTCATGCGCAGCTTTGGATGAAAGAAAGGTGAGGAAAATCCTTTTCCACTACTTGAAATCTGCGGTCGGCGGCCCCGTGGTGGGGAGTTAGCTTGGGCGGCAAGGAGGACGGCCGCGACGGGAGGAGCGACACGATCAGGCGGCGACGACCCTCTTGGTCGGTGCCGCCGGAAAACCCGGCACGGAGGGTTTTGTATAATTTCCGGGCGCCCGCGGCCCGCCGGATCCGGCTACGGTGACCTACCCCCCTCCCCCCCCCCCCCCCCCTCTTCGACACCCACTGCCCCGACACAACTACATAATCCTAGGATTCCTTGAGCGTGGGCCCGGGTGAGCGCGGAGGCCCCCGCTCAAGCAAAGGTTGCTCGTTGGACGCGCGATCAGAGGGGGGAGGGTACGGCCACATGCCGGAATAACCGACAGGTACCCGGGTACCAGACAGAGAAAAAACCGAGGAAATGAGCGGGGAAAATATAGGCGCGGAGGCAGGAGCGCCTTTTTTTTCTATGTCTGTGTGTCTCTGTCCCCCCCACTTGTCCTCGAGGTGAAAGGGGACCTCGACAAGGAGGACCGTCGCGGCGGTGGACGCGGCAAGACCTTGGGGCGGGGTTTACGGGATGGAGCGGTGGGATGGACGAGCGACCGCGCGAGGAGGGGTTTTTTGCTAGCCTTTCCCCTCCTAGTCAGTTTATAGGCGCATCATTTAGTTAGTTTACAAGCTGATGGGCTGCAATCATCTTCAAGTTTTATTTTATTCTTTTTTATCTTTTTATATCATTTGTCTGGTTCTTTTTCTCTCTTTTTTTTAATATATTTTTCTCTCTTTCTTTTCTTTATTTTTTCGTCGTCTCTATATTATGTTTCGGTTATTTTCGCATTTTAAGCGTTGCCCTGGAGTTTCCTTAGTTTATTTTGCTAGGTTTGTGCGCAATGAAGTGCCTCCCTTTGCCGTGCTTTGGATTCCGTGACCCTCTTGTCACTCTTGCCCTCTTCCCCCCCCCCCCCTCCCCCTGTTTTTCTTGTCCAAGTTCCTGTAGTATTTCTTGTAACTCAACAAAGGATTGTCATACCTGCCCTCATTTTGTATATCTTTTTTGATATTTCAGTCTGATTTTTCTTTTTATTATTTATTTCATTTTCGTATCCTCTATTTTAATCATTCCATTAACTATATATATTTATATCCTCTTTTATTTTTTGTCACAAAGGGAAATATTTTTATAATAAAAAGCAGCGGAGACCGCCAAGTAAAAAGAAGAAAGGAGGGGAAAACCTAAGCCCGAGGAACAGGATGGCATGCCACAGCGTCAGCGCTGCCCTCTTTTTTACTTTTCCTTTCTATTTCTATGCCTACATAAGGATTCCTTATCCTTATCCTTATATATTTTTTCTTACTTTCCTTATCAATTGTCTTCATAAATCTTGTTCTCTTGATTTTACTTTTCTTATCTTTTTATTCTTTCTGTGTTTCTCCAATTCACATTTTCCAACCCCCTTTCCTTATTATTTTCCTTTTTATCATTTTCTTTCTCTTTTCTCCTCTCATTATCCAATTACTCATTTTTTTATTTTTTTATTTTGATTTTCCTATTTTCCATTTTACTCATTCCATCGTTACTATTATCTTTTCACATTCTCATTCATCCTTTTTCTCTTCATGCCTTTTTACCTATCTTTTCATCCTTCTGATGGTCCTTCTCATTTCCGTTTCTCTATCTTCTCTCTTTTATAGTATATATTTTCTTACCTTTCATCTTTTCTCTCCTCCTTTTTCTCTTTCTTCCCTTCTTACTTTTCTATCTCTCTCTCTCTCTCTCTCTCTCTCTCTCTCTCTCTCTCTCTCTCTCTCTCTCTCTCTCTCTCTCTCTCTCTCTCTCTCTCTCTCTCTCTCTCTCTCTCTTCCCTAGTCATCTTTTTTCTACATATACTATTTTCTTTATCTATTTTTATTATTATTATCATTTACCCGAGGGCACGTTTTGCCAAATATGTCAGATTGCTTACAAATTGGCCAAAAGACCACCACAAGAGTGGCATGGGGGAAGATGCTTACAAATTTCCCAAAAGACCACCACATGCATGGTCTGGGGGAAGATTAGCGTTAATTATGGGTTGGGTGGGCGGGTTGCGCGAGCCAGATGGGCGAGCGCAAAGCAGAGAGTACCCCGCTTGAGATTTCTGGTCGTTGAGGAAGCGGGCCGTGTCGTCCGTTAGCGTCCACAGACGAGGTTCGTCGATGTCGCGAGGGGGTCGCTCCAAACCGGCCGGAATGATTTTACCGTAGGAGGCAAAATCGACGAACTCGGGCTCGTGGAGCTCGGGGTCGTCGTTCAGCAGGTCGATAGGCTGCTCAGGGGCTGCCTTACCACCCTCAGTCGCAATGGTCGCGTCAGGGGGAATGGACTGCTGTTGATTCGGAAGCACGGTTGGGCATGTTAAACGTTCGAGCTGGGCTAGTAAGGCGGTGTTAGACGCCTGAATCTGCTCAGCTAATCGGAGTTCGAGGGCCGAAACCGCGCTTTGAATATGTTCGGAAGTACGCTGTTCGATTGCAGAGGGGAGAGGGTCGACTCCGGGGGCGGAGGACGACGGCTCAGGCTGCATGATGTTAGACGGCGACTTAGAACGGGGGGAAGTGTCTCGTGACGCTCGAGTGCGCATGTTGCGATGTAAAACTGACACCCTGCTCGACTACGAGAGTCGAGACTGCAATTGCGCGAGCCAGATGGGCGAGCGCAAAGCAGAGAGTGCAAGTGCTCGGGGGTTGCACCGGCTTAAGGGGCTGCCGCTAGCTAGTGCTGTTGGGGGCAGGGCATGGGGCGTTGCGCTAGGCGTTTCCTCAGTCCTCGAGGGTTACCTCGAGGACTGGGTGAGACGCGCCGCTTTTACAGTAACGCTTTACCGTTCAGGTTTGCGTTCTGTCACATATGTAAGTAAGTTTTGCAAACCTCTAGATTTCAAACAATCTGACTATATATATTGTATGCTTTTGTTTCTTTCATTTTATTATCATACACTCCTCCACAAACGTCTGGACATGCATTATGTTGAGCATAAGGCAGTCAAGAACACGCTCCCCTCTCACCACGCCAAGCACGACGACAGTCAAATACCGTGCAAGCGTGGGGTAGACGAGAAGTAAGCAGTTAGCCGTCAGCCGGTATGACTATACCTAAGCTTAAAGCGAGTGTTGTCAGTGGAGTTAGTCGAATTAACCCAAAATTTCCCATGAACTTGTTAGAACTACACACGTCGTTCGGAGCGCCACGCTTGGGCATTGCTCAAGCGCTCATACCAAGTTGTATATCACTCAGTGTTCCACATCACCGTATATTTGAGGACTTGTTGCATGGAGGGGGTTTGGAGGCGTGGGTGCCGTGTTCAATGCGCGAGGTTTGGTTTGCGGGTGTGAAAATAGAGCACGGAAGCTCACGCCGCATGCACGGGTGATGTATTTTGGAAAGAAGTCGAGTAAAAACCCATATGACGCAGGCTTGCATAAACTCTGGACGCTGAAGATAGCCGAGGGTGATTGGGTTTGGTGAGGAGCGAGGTCCAACTTTGCCGTTAGGGACGCATCACGTTGACGGTGGTGTTTGGAATGCTTGGGTGTGTGCTTGTGCCAACCATACCCGCTTCACGCGTGTCACACGTCGGGAAGTAGGCTTGTAAATTAGTAGGAATGAAGAATTAGTAAACAAACCCCGCACAAATCGCCTCATGAGGTGACCGAATTCGACGGGTATTGCTTGGCATTGCAACTCAACTTCGCCGGAATATTGTGGAAATCATACTAATTCACCCAAAATACGTTTGTGGGTGTAATACTCATGTACAAGTGCGTTCGACGCGCAATGCAAAGGCACGTCCAACGTACCTGTTGAAAAACGTTTTGACATTCTTTTGAGTAACTTGTGATCGTTTGAACATTGACGTTGCCGAAAGTAGCTTGCCCTTGGGTTGTGCGCATATCGGTGGTGAGTCTACATACGCGATTTCGTGCGCGTTTCGCCCACAGCGGCCTGCGCAACACCTCCTCCCTCCGTCACCTATGCAATATATTTGCGCGACCGTCGCATAAACATGTGCGCCCGTTTCTCTTTTCGTCTAACCGGCATGGCCGCATGGCGAGTGTTGGAAAGATCGTAGTGCCGCACGGGTGCGGGCGCGATAACCCCAGGTACGCAAGCCGTGTAGTACTCGAATTCGCCCTCCGTATTTGTTGGCGCATTCCATCTTGGGCGCCAAAACATTGCCTAGGATTTCAGGAGATTTGTCAATAAAATCTACACATGGTTACATTTTTACTTGATAATATACGAAATTTTGTCCGAAGTTTTGTGGAGGAGTGTATTTCATCCATCTTCCTTATATTTTCTATTTTTTTTGCTCATTTTCCTTTTCGTGATTTTTTTTTTCTTCTGTTTTGTCTCCCGCCTTCGTTCTTTTACTGTTTTTTCCTCATTATTTCTCTTTCTTAATTTTTTTATCTTCTTTGTACTTACTTTATACCATTTTAAGGCCGGTTTCCCCTCCCACTTTCCCCTCCCACTTTTTCTGTCCGTGCTCATCTTGTTCTTCTTGTAACCAATAATATTTTAAGGCCGGTTCTTTGGTGAACTTTGCCACCATCATCCGCGTAAAATGATATTTTGTACCATATTATCTTCCATAATTGGTTACAAGAAGAACAAGATGAGCACGAACAGGGAAAGTGGGAGGGGAAACAAGAGGGCAAGAGTGACAAGAGGATCACGGAATCCAAAGCACGGCAAAAGGAAAGCACTACATTGTCTTCCATGTTCCGTTAATTGGAAAATTTCTTGCAAGAAAAAAAGCAGTGGAGGCCACCAAGCAAAAAGAAGAAAAATGTCCCGCTATTCGTTTTTTGTCAAATTATAGTTTTGTCTCTTTAATAAATCTTTTCACTTTAGTTTTTTCCTTTTCCTTCCTCTTTGGTGAACTTTGCCACCATCCGCGAAAGATGAGATGCTTTTCCTTCCTCTTTATCTTTTCCTTTGTTTTCCTTCCGTCATTTCTTATTCCTATTTTATTTCAACATAATAACCAATCCTTTTTTCCTGATCAATTCCTTATGTCTGCCAGTCCCGTGCCTGCATCCCCCGTCTCCCCCCCATCAAAATAAAAACCTGTATATTAGATACTGTAAGCAAACCTTCCTCCCACTCGTCCCTGGACGGGAACTCCGCTCTCCGCACCCCCCGCGCGCGTACCAGCGCGTCCCGCAGTATATAAAACTCAGCGGCGGAAGATGTTGGATATGCCTGTCGAGCTACGTCACGCGCAAGTCGTTTGGTATCGTAACTCATCACCCGAACCCTAGACCGTCACGACAGAAATAATAGATAGGCAGGGACCCGGGGAGGTCCAAGGGTGCTGGCGGCGTCCCTCTTTTCGTAGGCTCGGCAAGGCTGCAAGAGTAGGCGCTGAGGAAGCTGTAACATGGGCCAACAGATCAGCGCGCTCGCTACGAAAATCCAGAAACATCAACAACAGCAGCAACAAGGAGGGAGGCAGCAGCAGTACGCTGCGCCCGCTGTTTACGGCCAGCAGGGTGTGCAGGTGCGTCACACATTTCCCCAAACGCGAGCCCTTCCTTCGGGTTTCACACCGTCTCGGGCTTGTTTCGGAACAGTTGAGCTCGGTTGCCGAAAAGGGGGCACGACGGCTGCCGGCACGGATGCCGACTTACAGCCGAGACAGTGTCTCGTCGAGATATTAGAATTGCCACCGCAAGCTACAACAGAGGCCAATGATAGGAGCGTGTGCTAACTGCTGCTTGCGTCCATGCTGCCCGTAGCTAGTGGAGTGCATCTTCTTCCCCGATAAGGCTCTTCCGTGTCGAAACTACGCTCAGTACGGCAACTGCCGTCGCACTACCTGCGACTATGCGCACTACGAGACATCCCTCACCAGGTCCGGTCCCCACCCCACCCCGTTCCTTCATGCCTACTGCCGAATTGGATGTCGGGAAATTGGGGTGTCAGCGGTTTTAGAGGTTCCGTTCCGGGCACAGGTTCCTGAAGTACTTTGCCGGCACGAGGAGGTCACTCGACATCGCCCTTTTCACAATCACGTGCAACGAAATCGCCGCGGCGGTGGAGGCATGCCACCGGCGGGGGGTCGTGGTCCGCATCATTTGCGATGATGAACAGGCAAGTAGCGCGCCCTCCCCCCCTCGTAATCGCCTACATATGCAGGAGCGTCACTATAGCCGACTAAACGAGGCGATATTTACTACTGCTCAGATGCGGTCTACGGGAAGTGATGTGACGGCGCTTGCGAGGAGGGGCATTCCCGTCCGTCACGATGCAGATCAGCGGTTCCACATGCACCACAAGTTTGCGGTGAGGCATTCTTTTTATTACTCAACTTAACATGACCTTGTCTACTACCGGGTGCACAAGTGCTCTCAAACAAGGGGCCTGCTCTCATTTACGGTTGGGTATTTGGCTGTGGGCCGAGTCGAAAGTTGCGCTTTATATGTGGGATAGTGCCTTGAGGTGTTGGATGTCGGTGCAGGTGTTTGACGGCGAGGTGGTCGCCACAGGCTCCTTCAACTGGACGCGCCAAGCGGTACTGAGTAATCAGGAGAATGTGGTGCTGCTGCGTGGCGCTCAGGTTGCTCTACCATACGGTCAGGAGTTTGAAAAGTTATGGGCGCAGTTTCATAGAAACGGAGTGTAAATAATTCAACGTTTTCTTCTACAACTCGTGTTCCTCCTCACCTTCCCCCCCCCCCCCCCCCCCCCCGACAGCTCCAGTTTTAAGAGTGCAGTTGAGCCACTCCCACACTAAAACGTGCGGTTCTACAACGGGTCAGTGGTAAATAAAATGTTGTATCCTCGCATGAAGTCACTCTCCCCGGCTTTCCTATTTATTCGGCGTGCCTTGACGCCCGGACTACCAGGTGCTGGGCTGGACGACGACAGTAGGAGTGCCTGATGAGGCAGCCTTGCGGCGCAGAACGGTTGAAGCGCGGACCAACGCGTGGTGGCCGTTCTCTTTGTCGTCCGTCGAGGCAGCGAGCTCGCCGCTGAGGAGAGGCCACGAGGAGGGGCTACCGCAGGTGAGGTGTCGCCCGGTATGAGGGCTCACAGGCATGGGGTTACTATATACCAGGTTACAGGTGGAAATCCTGACGCCGACGTGTTTACAAGACCCCGGCGCAAGGCCAGACAAGTCCTCGACAGCATCTTCAGCTCCCGACTCGTTATCAGAACTCTCCTCCCGCTCGCTATATGTTGCAGTGGCGTGCCCAGCTTCGGAATCGCTGTCGCTACCGGCATCGTCTTGGCTGTAAGCACCTGCATCCTCGAAGGGCGTCATAGGGATCGCGGACATCGTGCATGACGGAGTGTTCCCCGCCGCGCCCGTGTCGGAAAGGGGCGTGAAAAACTCGCCCGATCCTTCGTTGGTCCCTTTTTGTGCAACGGACGACGCCGTAGGCGTCGCGGGCCTGGAGGTCGAGTGGCGCAAGGTGGTAAAGCAGTTGGTGGCGTCTGAAAGTGGGGTTCTACTGCCGGGCGCAGGGGACGCCAGTGGGCTGCTCTTAGCGGGAAAGTGACGAGCGGCGGTGACGGGCGATGACTGCTGATGCAGCGCAACGCTATCGGGCGTCCGTGCCCGCTCCGACCGTTGCTGCCGAGTCCGCGTAGAGTGGCTGGCACTTGTTGGGCTTGTGAGCCGCAGGTGCGGCAGCCTCTTCGCGGATCCAGGGGCCGAGCTAAGAGGAGTACGGTGTGGCCTGGCTGGGCGGGCTGGGGTGCGGTATGTGTCGGCAACTCGGAAAATGCGCTCCATCGCCTCGTTACGTTCCGTTAGCTCGCTCTCCAGCCGCCCAATCTGGCAAAATAATAATGGCAAGGTGAGGATGCCAGAACGTGCAATAGAAATGTGAGTATACTGAATAAGGTATGGATTTCGTGGTTCACCTCTTGGAGCAAGTCTTGCTCGTGCCCCTTCGCCACCGCCTCGACAGTCTCCAGCGTCTTTTGCAGTTTCCGTAACTCTTCGCCGCGCGCCGTAGCAAGCATCTCTGCCGCTTGCCCCTGTCTCTCCGCTTTTGCCAGCGCTTCGCTCAGAGCCTCTGCCTCGGCTTTCTGCGTCTCGACGCACACCGCCAGGGCGTCTCTTTCCGCCGTGACCTCGTCGAGTTCCGCCTGCACTGCCCAACCCTGTGCCTGCTGCTCCTCGAGTTCCTTCAGAGTCGAGTCCAGTGCCTGTTTAGTATCAAAGCGTTTGAGCTCGAGTGCCGTACCAGCGGCGCGCTCACAGCAAAGCTCTTGGTCCTTCTCCTCGAGCCGACCCAAGAGGAAGTCTACCTCGGCAGTCTTCACGGCCTCCGCGACCTGGTTTGCCTGCGCAAGCTGCTCTTCCAGTGAAACCATCCGAGAGCTCACCGTCGCGTGCACCTCCTCATACTTTTCGCGATCGCTCTCCGCCTCCTCCAACTGCTTCTCCAACCACTCGACCCGCTTCTGCAATTGCTTGTTCTCTCCAAGCTTCGAGTCCAGCGTGCTCTGTGCCTGAACCCTCTCTGACTCGACACTACAATAAACACGAGCACCGCCGGACCGACCCATCGCCAATAAACAAACTGCAAAATTAGCGAAAATGGAAAATAACATATATAGCGATGGCAACTGAATTCGAGTCCCAGATGCCTCGACAGAAGTAACACGTGGTTGGCGCACCTTTCGAGTCTCTGCTTGAGCTCGACAAAGGGGTCCGCCGTGCCCTCGTGGAACATCTCCAGCTCACCTCGAAGCTGCTTTATGACGCTCTGCAGCTCGGCAATGTCGCCGCTCGCCTCCTCATTCACCACCGCCTTGTTCACGATGCTCTTGGCGCTGTGCGCAAAGCGCAGCGTGCTCAGCGTCTCACTGGAGCAGCAGGCGGAGGGGCTGACATTCGCGATCATAAAGGTTTTGGCGTTTCCGCCCAACGAGTCTTGAAGCAGAAAGGTAAGCCGCGAGTCGCGATACGGCACGTGCACCCGTTTCCCGCACTGCTGATCCACCAGGTTCATGATCACGCGGCCCAGCGTGCTGAGCGACTTGTTGATATTTGCTGCCTCCTTCAGTTGGTCGCCCTCCGCGCCCGAAAGTTTGTTTCGCTCGCTTCCCGCGAGGTCGATGAGGTTTAGCCGCGAATACTTCGAGACGGTCATACCGTTCGCGCCTTTCGTGAGTCCCTCGATGATACAGGTGAGCACCGAGTGCGAGCGACTAGAGTGCGCGTTCATCTTGGTCTCGCTCACCCGCCGATTCTCGATCCCCTTCTTTAGCAAATGCATCATATCGTTGCCGTTCAGGACTGCCTGCTCCGACAGCCCCTCCACGTAGCAGCCGTGCCTGTGGTCCTCCCGGATCATGAGGTTGGTGGAGGAGGGGCGCAGCAGGTCGGAGATTTGTTCGTTGTAAATTTGAAGGAAACTACAACGAATTGAGTACTTTAGGTGCTCGCGCCCCTTGCGGTCCTCCTCCTCCGCAATACGCTTGAACACGTGATCAAACACGCGCGGCATCAGCCCCGCGTCCTCCGAGGCCAACTGTCCGTCCTTGGTGCAACCCTGCATCGTGAACGTCTTCCCCGCCCCGGTCTGCCCGTAGCAAAACACCGACGAGTTGTAGCCCGAGATGCAATTTTCCACCACCGGCAAGCCCGCCACTGCGCCAGCAAGTCATACCTCCGACGCGTCAGTAACGGAGGGCAGGTCGAAAAGGCAATACTATGCACGATTCTTATGCCAATTCTATTTGTTTTCTGAGTTGAATGTGTACTTGAGAGGGGGGCGGTGGGGGGGCACCGATGAAGACGTCCTCCTGAGAGGACTCCTCGCCGAGGATGGTGTCGAAGGTGTAGCGCCGCGTGTCGGGGTGTCCCTCCGGTTCCTTCAGTATTATGGACCGCCCCTGCCGAAAGGCGTAAGTCGCATAATCTGCACGGTATGCAACGCACGCGCACACGCGTAGAAACTGTGAATGCCCCAGCCGATCCACGCCAGACAACAGCGGTTACATCGACTCCACAGCGGACACAGGTCATTCGCAGACGAGCTCATTTCATGCCTGGAGTTACTCGACGGACAAAAGCTGCGCAGGCAATGCACAAAAAACGACTGCTTGTTTGAAGAGACTAATCAATTCAATGAAGCTGGAGAGTGAGAAAGGGGGGGGGGGGGGGGGGGGGGGGGGGAGCACCTGTTTGGAGCTCGCGCTCGTTTGGCGGCCGAATGCGCACCAACACTTTGACGTTATCTGCATTGTTGGAGGGACTGTCCTCGACGATGTTGGGCAGCGGGCGATCAGGGGACTCAAAGGCGAGCGCCTCCCGCGGCACCTGTCCCGTGGGTGAGCTCCCATTGTGAAGGAGCCCCGCGACGGGCGTTCCGCGCTGCGTCTTGCTGCCCGTGATACCTCCGTGCGGCGCACTCGGTGGGCGAAGCTGCGATCGAGGTGTCTGCACACAGTCCACACAACGACCCGTCCCACTACATTTCAAAGCCATCCATAACTCATCACAGCCACCCAACTCACTCTCCCACATCCACAAGCCAGTTCGATCGATTCAGACCTTGCGACCCCTTTGCGGTGTGCACCCACTCTAGCAACACACGCTTCCCCACACACAGAATGTTGTCGTTGTCTAACTAGTGTGGTCTAGCGTAATATTTTCGTGCTTAGCGTTATGTAAGTAATGACCCCGCACCCTTTCTCTTCCCCTCACCCTTTCCAACCTTGCTCGTCCTAGCGCATTCGATGACTTTCAAAAAACTAAATAACCCTCCA
>JAPMLY010000061.1:0-17500 GCA_026401115.1 Tetraselmis chui | reverse complement strand
TGAGGTTGCGCTCCCGGCGGAGGGGTCCGTACCCATCACCACATCTGGCGCGGGCGGAACAACATTCACGAGTGCCGCCAAGCCGAAAAGCAAGGCCACGGCCCATACAAGCGTGATGCGCCTCCGATTCAGCATCGTGGAACGGGCGCGGGTGCGAGTAGGTGTTGGTGAGAGAGTGTATGCGTGCGCGATGAATGCGCAGGAAATGTTGTAGGACAATAAGCCCGACACAAAGCCATATGTGCTGCGGTCCGAGCCGTGTACCGGCGTGGTTGGAATATCGAACAGCGCGTGGAACACGGCTCGTGATATTTTCGTCCGCCCGCGAGCCATGTACCACCCGAGCCGTGTTCCTACGAGCCGTTTAATTTTTTCTCATTGGAATAAAGGATTAAGCCGGTAGTTTAATAGTGAAGCCGTTAGTTTGCCGTGAAGGGGGCGTAGCTAGTGACAGAGAAGTAGGCAAACCGGACTTCCTTCTTTACAACCGGTATTATGTACCGGGGAAAGTACTCGCAAAGCTCTGATTTTCCGCGGGAAACTAGCTTTGCCGCGGCTTTTCTGCACATTCAAGCCCTATGCGAGCTTTCACCGCCGACCCCACGGGGGCGCGACCCCACGGGGGCTCCCCCACCAACCCGCTCCAAAACCCCTCCTCGACAATTGCGGACCCATGCTTTGGCTTCTACATGGCTCCACACGCTTCTCCGACTCCTCCTCTCGCAAGCCGAGCTTCCTCGACCTCCGCCCGCTCCGTATCGCCTGGATCCGCAGAAATGCCGACACTCCCCGGCCGTCCCCCGGCCAGGAGCTCGACCCTCAAAGACACACTTATACAAAACCATAGATACACCTACTCACTGCACCAATAACCCCTACTGTGGCCCAGACCCGCCTAACCCCAAGAGACATTATTTGCCCGAGTTGCATATCACACGGAGCACTTGCTGGAAAGCGCGCGCTCCCCTCATTCAAATTTAACGCCTCACTTGCACCCGCTCACACCAACACCCAACATGAATCCTGCCATCGCCGCCGAGGACCAACCCACCATGATGGACTGCACCGACGAATCCCCCCAAGACATCGCCAAGCCCATGCCAACACAGGAATCCCCGACATAGCCCAAGACCAAACCTCCAGCGGCAGCGAATATCCGACCCGCGACCCAACCCCCCGCTACATGGGACTCGAAGATACGAGCCCAACCCCCATTCCACCAGCACACCCGTCCCCCACCGCTTACGCCGAATTCTCCAAGAGGGCGCGACACCTCAACAACCGTGTAGTGCCCCGCCCCCTCGCACAACCATCTCACATGGCAGTAACCGGTTAAGTCTCTCAGATTCCATTGGCCGACTACCCGGTGGTCCTCAAACTGAGCAAGCTAACACGCCATGTGATCGCGTTTACCAAGGCCGTATCCACCACCACTACAAACATAATCATTAAGGAGGCTAAGAGACTTTGGGGCGTCAAGCTACTAGCTTGCAACGTTCAAATATGCTCTAGGCCCAATCCTCTCGCACCCAAGACATCAGACGGTCGACGACCCCCCCTCCAATACTACCGGCACAGTGCCCATCCGCCTAAACAGGTTGATGAAGAACTTCTCCACCGCCAAAATCACTCTCACAACCACAACCGGATCCTAGCAAACCACGAAGGCAGCTCCTGAGAGACCTCTATCCAAGGCTCCCCCCACCGGAACGACGCCGAGAAAGGGGGTCACCACATATGAATGTCGGGCTTTGAACTCCAAGGCCTCAAAACCTACCAAGCCAAGGATCTTCTACTCTCTGCTCTGGCCCACCTGTTCGATGACGACGACGCCCAACTCCCCGACGTCGAGAAAATCTTATACGCTGCGACGGACGAGGCATGGAAAGAGTTCGAAGCCACACACAGCCTCCCTTTCCCCAGTCCAATAATCTACCCTCCCCGCGGAACTGTCCTACATGCCTTCGAACTGCGAGACTTTTACAAACCTCACCGACCTAGACCAGTAGCCCGATTCGAACTCGTCTCGGCATAATACGCTCTATGCCTGATCCACGCCCTAGAAGACACTCTTCTAGCCTCCCCCTTGGGGGATAGATTCGTCCACTTCACATTGAGCGGTATGGACCCCCTACGCAAAACGCTACCCGACTACACCCCCATAGTCGATCGACAGTTCTACATACGGGGGCTCGACTGCCGTATGGTCGACCTCTCCGACTTGAAAGACTTTATCCTACCTCCGGCTGACGAGATAGCTACAGCGGTCACCGACTCTCTAAACTACCACCTCGGTACAGTGAAAGGTAGGACTAGACTACACGCTCTACACTCCTCCCTCACCGCAGCCGGGATCGACGCTACCATCTTCCCTACGGAGGCTGCACTCACCACCGACGGACCCGACGGAGTCGGAGCTATCGCTGTGGATAACGAGGCCGCCACCTTCACCGACACCCGAAAGGTGGCCCTTAGCCTTACCTCGCCATTCCCCTCATGTACGCCACAACCCTTCAGAAAATAACCATCCACATGATGCCCGACCCAATTAACCCCCGGTTCCTTCGTATCTACCGGGTACCCAAGCCCACGTGGGAGGAAGCTGAAGTCCCCCCCCCCCCCCCCCAGATTATCCCACTCACCCAAGGTAGCTGCTCTCAACCGCACCCACCTCGCGACGGCATGGTCGAGGCAGCTACGTAGACCTCCAGTGGCCTACCCCTCGTGAAAAGAATCACGCCCCGCGCGACGCCACCACATTACATAAAGCCACAAGATCATCTTCGCTACGGTTGCTATCTAAGCCCACGGAGCGAGTCTTATCAGTGGACCGGCTAAAATCACTACCCCGGTCGATCGCTCGTCCTACCTCGGCCGTGCCATCGACAAGTTACTCCGCCTGCGGACCTCCGCCCGTAACCGAACATACACGAGACATGAGGGCTGCACCACCCAACCTACTAATAATACCGACGCTGCCGACACAACGGATCGACTTCATCATTTCCCCCCTACGGCAGAGCAGCTTTTCGACCGCCTAACCGCTATGGAGGAGGACACACTACCTGCCGACACATCCAACGAAGCCCCGTGGCAACTCGTCAGATCCTCTAAACGTCGCCGTCATGACCCACCAATAGCCTCACATGAAACCGAGGATTACGAAGGCCGAGTACTCTCCATGCGCCTTGCACTCCGAGCAGCCTCCCCCAACTCCCGGCAGAAATTTGCGGAAGACTACGCAACTGTGTTGGCCGAAGACCCCCTCGTGCTCCTACCGCACGGCTGAAAAATGCCCCGCCCAATCCCCGATTCCAAAAGCTCCCCTCTTCCCCGATCAGCAACCTCCACACCCCAACGCTCTCGTCCTCCCCCGCTAGAATCTGCTGCGACATACGTCTCCCTAACCGATATACCCCGTCGATCCACACCCGCCCAACTCCATGCAGCTGCCCACTCGACAAGGGGACGCCTTTGATAATCATCCGCGGCTCGACCTAAACCCCGCTATTAGGGAGAGTAACGGTGGGACGTCTAAGACGGTCTCAACCGTTCTCTCATGGTGGTGTTTGTTAGCACTAGCATCCCGGTGCCTAGTGCTTATGTACAAGGTAGCTATTTGTCATCCTAGTACTTAGTGTTATGCTATTAGCGGTGCTCTAATTCCCTGTTAGTGGTGGTCGGCCGGCCCTGCCGGTGCCTTCACCGGCCGCCATCTCACTCCTCTCACTTCTCTAGTCACGACAACCGGCCCCCTTGTGGGGCCGGCACGGCCTCCGTGTAACTATCCGTTCCCAACTTTAACATGTTATGGGCCTTCCACCAAGTTACACTAGACAAGAGCGTGTGTAAAGCGCTCGGCGCCACGCTAGTCCTACCTACTCCCACGTAAAAAAGAGTAGAGCGTGTGTAAATCGCTCGGCGCCACGCTAGTAATTCATCGTCCAACCGACACCACGCTTCGCCTTCGAGCTGGTTGTCCGCGACTAACCTACCATCTCCCACGTAAAAAGGAGAAGAGCGTGTGTCAAGCGCCCGGCGCCACGCTCGCCCCACCCAGCTTCCAGTCTCACCTAGCCTTCAGCCTACCGATGCTCTCGACCGGATATGGTTTTTTAAAACCGACCCGCGAAAATTCGGCCCGTGCGTACTTTAATTAGTAATGTTATTGTTTTTCCCCGAGGCAACGCCGCAACGCTCACCTAACTTAGCGAGGAGCTTAACTTTCCCACGGCGAAAGGGGGGAGTCAACACGAGTGCCCGTCTATACTTTTGCGTGCCTACACGCTCCAAACGGCCTTGTTGGCTTTGCTTCTTCCTCGCCGGTCGCTCTTACGCGTGGGCTAATCGCCCGGGGACAGTTTTTCCCGCTACATGTCAGAATAGTACATTACGCAGTACATTTGGAACCGCTTCTTATCGGCAACTCGCCGGTAGCGGCACGTTCTTGTGAGCGCATGTCGCTACACCTACCCGGCTTGAGACACACGCTACAAGCACTACACTTTCGATCAAGATGGCACCTTCCTCGACGCAAGCTAGGAGGACGTCAAGACCTCGGCTACCTTGAGGGGGGGTGTTAGCACTAGCATCCCATTGCCTAGTGCTTATATACAAGGTAGCTATTTGTCATCCTAGTACTTAGTGTTATGCTATTAGCGGTACTCTATTCCCTATTAGTGGTGGTCGGCCGGCCTTGCCGGTGCCTTCGCCGGCCGCCATCTCACTCCTCTCACTTCTCTAGTCACGACAGCCGGCCCCCTTGTGGGGCCGGCACGACCTCCGTGTAACTATCCGTTCCCAACTCTAACATTGTGCCGATAGAAGGTGAAGGACGAGAGGGGGACTAGCAGGCAAGTCCCCTAGCAAGGCGATCGGAGCTAGCGATAGTGCCCCCCCCCCTTCCTAGAAGGTAGGCTTGACGTCAACATAGTTCGCAAACATGCAACGGGCGCCTTGCCGTGCCGTAACTTCATAGTATATGGTCACCATCTCCAACGCCTCCCTACCATTGCAAATATGTCCGTGCCCACTTGCCTCGCCGCCTCAAACTCTAACGATATATGTCCCGCCTCCCCATCGGGAAAAGAACAAAGGGTACCACGCCTCGGAGTAAGATATCGAATGGAGGGCCTAAGCGGAATATTTTGGAAAAGCGTGTGCATATGTTATTTTTAAAGTCCACTCGTACTAGGCTTTCACGAAAGCTAACAATTATCGCGCTGATTTGAGCTTCCGGACTACCCCGTCTAGCCTACTTACCAACGCACACAACGGGGAGGTGGGGGTGGGTGCCGACGGTATGCGGCAGTGCGGGCGCACCCGCAGCCGGGGCATGTCGCAACGTTTTGGGTTAAAGCGTATATCGGTGGCGTTGAGGGCGTGGGGCGTGGGGAATGAAGAAGCTTGGTAATGTGAATAGGTTTATACCCATGAGGACGCAACGGCGTTCTTGACGGAGGTGGCGAAGCACGCTGCCGCATCTATCTTAATGGAGGCATATGGGCAAGTTCTTGACAATCTTTGTTGCTGAAAGGTCATGGCCGTATTCATTTCCCTCGAAGTGCATGTTGCGCACGCACATGGACACGACTAAACTGCTCGGAATGCTTCATTTTGTCCGTTACTTGTCGCTTTATTCCGATTGCCGAATGTGCAATTGCCTCTTCTTTTGTTGGGGTGCCTTTCACTCTTCAAATTAATTATACACACACACACATACACACACACACACACACACACACACACACACACACACGCGCGCGCGCGCGCGCGCACACACACATACACAACCGCCGTAATCGTTTTTGCTCATACCCGCGCGAGTATGGAGTTTGTAGTTATCGACGCTGCGGAATCACCTATTTATCCACGCATGCATGTATGGTCCTTTTGTATATCGTACGTGGGGATGATATGGTCATGTTGATGTCGCGCCTCTTCCATGGATGGATAAGCGACATTTGTTTTATTGTGTCCAAGCGCGCATCCGTCGGACGTCTGCCTTTTGCTTGCTATGGGTTATGGTAGTTCATGAGTTTCTTGTGTCCCCGCTATCACTCTCTCCTTCTCTACCAACCTTTCAACATCACTTCCTCCCTTTCATTCACTTGTACCTATTTTCTCTGCAATTAGGCATCCACTCCTTCATTTATCCGATTGCTGATGCTGTGGCACGCCTTCCTGTTCCTCGGGCTTAGGTTTTTTCCTCCTTTTTTCTTTTTTCTTGGTGGTCTCCAATTCCTTTTCTTGTAAGAAATTTCTCGATTTATCCGATTGATACTTCCCGTACCGCTTTAGTTAAATACGACCTCGTTCGCAATAACAGTTGAAAATTTACCAGAAACAGTACGGGACAGAAATGCAATTACTGTAATAAAAAGTGTATGCATGCGGTCGCTTTACCACTACCGTGCGAAAGCAAAACTATGAAATATTTGGCACATGTAATGCTTACAACAGCCAATGCCAATGGGGCCGTCTTGACTACACACAGGCTTAATACCGACAGTGGTTATATAATAAAATATTCGGAATTAAGACAATAAAATATCTTAACAAGGTAGCGTAATAATGGACTAATAGTACCAGTACCAGTAATATCTTCAAATATATTACTAGCTAGGCACAATCTTGGATTTGTGCGGACTTTTTGCCGCGGAATTTTACTTATCTTGGAAGACCCGTACTGAATGGGACACGTAGGGTCAGCGAAGGAGCAGAAACATTGATGATATCAGAATAGGGATGCGGTTCGGTACGTTTTAATTTCTTATTTTCGGTACTTGTGGAATGTAGATTTTACCAAATGTAGATTTTACCAACAGTGGTAATCTCGGTTCCAAAAACTCTAAAAGTGCCTGTAGTATCCCGTGCCAGTCGTATTCATCTCACCCGTACGTAAATGGTAACGGCTTTTGAGTTATTCAAGAGAGGGAGAAATTAATCCGTTTAAATTCCGGAAACATCACGAATTATAAGTATTTTCCGCCTTTTCGCTTTGCAGTTGGAATAGGGCCTCTCAAGGACGAAGCAGTTGGGCATCTCTCCCTGGTTGCCGCCACAACGCATCGTAGCGAGAGTGAGCAAGCAGCGCAATCTCCACAGATACACAGGTCCGGCCAGGAAGCGAAACGGCCAGCGGGTAAAATACTCGT
The DNA here is from genome assembly GCA_026401115.1 of Tetraselmis chui. Lineage (NCBI taxonomy): Eukaryota > Viridiplantae > Chlorophyta > Chlorodendrophyceae > Chlorodendrales > Chlorodendraceae > Tetraselmis > Tetraselmis chui. Next base: position 10,343 of record JAPMLY010000061.1, on the reverse strand, counting down.
GCCTACTCCCCCTTATATCCATTTGGCTGCAGGCAGTGCTAACAGGTTGCGTTGGTGCTTCGACGTCGGAAGCGAAACAGCGGTGCCAGCTCGCGAAATCAGCTTCGCCGAGACGCAGCGCGTTAACGCCACAGGGGAGGGCACGGGTAGAGGCACCGCCGGTATCAGGGCGACGTCATTTTCATTTTATTTCTATACCAAGCGGGGTAGAAGGCCGCCAACAGTAGCGACAACGAGTGCCCTAGCCTACCGGCGGATGGTGGGCGAACGGCAAAGCACAGCGGATGATTCACAGACCGTCCGGTCTATTAAAAACAGAAGAATGAAGTCACGGCCGCCCTCCGGCAAGGGTTCACGGCTTCTTGCCGCTTTCCTAGGTGAGCACCCCCCTTTCGGATAAGCGACCCTTCTCTAACTTCAACCGCAACAGTTTCTAAAGATCCCGTTTACTTCACATAAGCTCCCGAGTGCTCTATCCAAGCGCTTTTCGTTCGAAACAAATGGCGGTACGGGAGAAACATCCCTGTTTACTTTCTATGCGAAATGAGCCACCGGTGGTCTCGTGGTTTGGAAGGTTGAACCAGTTGACAAACTGATGTGGGGGTCTGCAAGACCTTGTGTGACTTTGATTCTGTTTTGTATCGAGTAATTGGGCGGAAGGGGTGATTTTTTCGGGGTGGTGGGAAGGGAAGACTCGCGCACCCTACAATTTTTTATGTTTCGTTCTACCCCGGCGCGTCTTGTGTGCATGCTCACGCTTCCAACACTTTCGCCCATTTGCTGGCTCGCGCAGCCAAACACACATAATCCACCCGGGACATCTGACGTGTTCGTTCTATTGTGCCTCACGCTACGCAGCTCTAGGCGTCTTTTCTCTTGGCGCGGGCGCGCAGGTCTCCGATGCCGGCACGGTAATCACATCCGGCGTTCTCGACACAAGTGCTCTCAGTTTTTACGGCTTTTACGGCTTTTATGGAGTCGCCGGCCCAAACCTCTCCTGCGGCCATGTCCGTTTAAAGTATATTCTATACAACTATGGCGCCGCGGACCTCACCACCGTCAACACGATCCGCCATATCCTGGACCAATCCAAGCTGGCTGTCGGGGCTGCCGTCGCCGAGGCGGCCCCCGAACTTGGCCCACACGACTACAGCATTACCCTGTCGGAGCTCAACGGAGCCGCTGTGACGCACGTGATTGTAACCGCTGACGTTGATTTTGGAAACAACGCGCAAGCCGGTGGCCGCTTCCTCACCTACTTGGGCGTCACTGCTGAAGACTTTGGGCCGGAAGGCGGCTTTAGCGAGACTTCGTACAGTGAAGTGCCTACAGCACGCGCTGAAATTGCGGTGCAGGCGGTGGTGACCGGCTATAACATGGCACAGCTTCAAGCGGACGAGAACATGGCCACCGCTTTTGAAGGCCTCTTCCGAGGGTCTCTCATCGCTTCAATCACTAGCGTTGCTGGGCAGGAGACTGCACGAGCAGCTCGCGTGGATGTGTTTGGAATTGCTGAGGCTGGCCCCGACGCTGTTGCCGTCGCCGCGAATGTGGTTGTCGAAGGGAAACACACGAATGGCATGGATGCGTACTACCACGCCCTCGTCACAGACCCGTACGCCGTATATCCTATGTTCGGTGGTCTAGCCGGTCAAGTGAAGGTCACCGAGGTGATCAAGGGCGCCGGCGACGCCAAGCTAGCCTCCTCGTCTGAGTTGGCCGACAGCTCGTCGGGCCGCAAGCTGCTCCAAAACACCCGTCGTGACTCCAACCTCGCACGTCACCTGGCCGAAGCCGGCCTCGGCGCCGCCTCGATACAGTTCGCAGAGTGCCCCTCCGTATCCTCCTTTTACGGATTTTACGGTGTCAACAGCATGGGGTCCTCCGCTGTGCATCAGGGATCATCCGCTTCTGGTGATTTTGGTTCTTCTGCTTCCACCACCGTCATCGGAAGCAGCGAGACTGCTACGATGGTCGCTTCCTCCGGGATCACTAGCGAGCATTTCTCCTTCTACGGCACCACCTCGTTCTATGGAACCTCATTCTACGGGACGTCTTTTTACGGCACATCATTTTACGGTGAAGAAGTCGTGTCCAGTGTAGCGTCAGTGAAAATGCCGTCTTTCTACGGCTACGTCGACGCCAACCACGCACCAAGTAGCAACCACCAAACTTCTCCCAGCAGACCGGGCGAGTCCACGTCCCCCTCCCTACCCCCTGGCGTTCAAACCTATCCGATCTACTTCACCGCTATCCTATCTGACTACAACATGGAGGATCTGACGAACCCCGAGGACTTGGAGGCGCTCAAGGCGCTCTATGTCAATAGCGTTGAAGCCGCGGTGGAGCTTATCGGCATCGCCACGAACCCCGTCGTCTCGGTACTCTCCGTCAAAGCGGGCAGCGTGGCCGTCGACACCCTGGTCCTCTTCATTAATGACCCAGACGGCGCTTCTCTCTTCCAGGAGGTCCTTACCAGTAATCCCGCTATCCTCTTCCCCGCCTTCTCTTCCGTCGGCTCCATTTACATCACCACGGTAACGGAGGAGCCACCGTTTTCGGCCGGCCCCGACGGCCTCCCTGGCCGCGTGGAGCCCGGAAACCAGGCCGGCGCGGACGACACTCCTAACCGGGTATGCTCCGATATCGATCGCTTTGGGGAGTGCTGCTACAGTCCCGCCGCGCTCGACGCGAAGCGCGACTGCTGCTGGGATGGTGTCGACGAGTGTGGCGTGTGCGGCGGCAACGGCAACACTTGTGCCACCTCTGCCACAGTGCGCGTGTCTACCCCCTTCCGATCTGGCCTGGACGACAAGACGTCCACAGCCTTCAACCAGCTACTTTCGGACTTCCGAGTCGCGGTGTCTCAGCTTTTCGAGTCCTATTCCCTCGACCCCTTCTCCAACCTCGACATTGACGCCAGCGCTATAAGCGTGCATGCCATCGACGGTACCTCCATTCAGCTCGACGTGCCCTTCTCTGTCTTCCCCGACCCAGGTGCGCCCCGAACCATGAGCAGATAGCCTGAGCCATTGCTTGACAGGAAAAAAATTAGATAGGACATATGAAGAGCTATCATCTTAATGAAAATTGCCTGAAGCAAATAATAAAAACTTATTGATATCGACGATCGTAAGATTCTATTGATATTAATTTCAAATACAAACTAGTATGAAAGACATACACCTGACAAAATGCTAAATATCAGATTTTTATCACTATGTCAATATGAATAAAACTGCGCATGAATGAGTTTTTCTCGTAAAAACTGCTCATGAACAATTCTTAACAGCCTTTCTTTATCGAAATACTACTTCGCATTGTTGAGATCGTCCCTGTCTTTCGAATTAACGCCCCCTTGTATCAATTTTGGTATGTCCACAGCTCGCGGAATCGCGGCGCCAAACCTTCTCCGCACCAAGGCCATCCTGCAGGCAGCCGCCGAGCAGCGAGCGCCCTACAAGGAACTAATCTTAATCGGGCTTCTCGATGTGAGCCGCGTCGGTGTGTGCGGCAACGGCTTTTGCGAGTACGGCGAGCTGGAGCTCCGTTTCTCCTCCTCCACCTGCGGCATCGACTGCCCCGGCGTCTACTCCTGCCCCGTCGGTGACGCCAACAGCATCGTGGGCGACCGGAGCCTGCAGTGCGTCGGACGAGGTGCATGCGTACAGGCCACTGGCGCGTGTAAGTGCGATGACGGTTATACCGGCCCGAACTGTGGCGTCTGTGCGGAGGGCTTCTCGCCCGATAACGGCGCATGCTACCCCGCGGACCAAGTCAGCTCCGTCGACCCCGCCGACGCTTCGGATCGCTCCCCCTCAACTCCTCCGACCTCCGATGCGGGCTCCAAGGCGCTCCGAGACATTCTGCTCGGCGTGCTTTTTGGTCTTCTGGGCGTCGTGCTCATTGTGGCCAGCGTTTACTGGATGGTGGCGCTACGAAAGCGCAAGACTCAAGCGCGCGCGTCGGGGTTGGCTTACCGAGTGACGGAAAACCCGGTGAGCAGCGGCCGGGGACGTAACACGCCCGCCACTCCAAGTGGTGTCATTTCGACACATCACGAGCCCGAGGTACCAACTCGACAGGTTACGGAGACGTGTGTATAAAGGAGGACGACACGATACCAAGCCCCCTCCCTCCTTTCCGGCCCTTCCCCTCCACCACTTTCTGAACAGCAGTAAGTACAGAGCTGCCTTATAGTCGTGGACGGTGGACCAGCCCCCGACCCTCTAGTAGACAAGCCCCACCAACTGAACACGCGCACTTGTACACAAATGCCGCCGGGAAGCGGTGGATAGGGAGCGTCGCCGTATCGCCAGCCTCTCCTGGCTGCTGCTTGACCAACTCGACAACGACGCCTCACTAAACCCCTCCCAGCTGGCCGCACAACGAGCCGCGCCATATTACTTTTCATTCACTGATACTTCGATATTTGTAACCCAGGTTCCTTGATTCATCCCCACGCTGCCCCCTACCACCACCATACATACATGCCTTCATATGCATTCACACCCATCCCATTAGAACGCACCTTCCCGGTCATCAAACAGGTGGAACACCCCCGCAATGCACAGGAAGAAAAATGCTGTTATGAAATCGGGAGTCATGTAGCTGGCATCATGAAGCGATATCATATCATGCCGTAGATAAATCAAATCTACCACACACCCACGCACACCACTATCCCTCCCATACAAGCGACACTCGATTTGCGGGGGATAGAGCAGAGACAGCGGAGGACTCAAACTGTCTTACATGAGAGAGCGACTGCACACTGACAGCTGAGGAGGAGACATCAGCGTCACGGTTATTAAAGTGGCAGGCTATCTGCTTCGCTTCGCTCATACCACAGCTTTTTATGCTTCGCATGCCTGTTCATTCTGTTGCTTTCACATTGTGGCGCCCGACTGATAGGCGCCCCACTCCTCGCGAGATTTCATCTTCTCAAGCGGTACCAGCCAACCACCAGCACTGGCCGTATTGGACAGGAACGTAAACATTCTGTTCTAGTGGCGGAAGTAAGTGTGTGTGAGGGGTGGGGGGCCCGAGAACAAGAAAGAAATTAAGAGCGTGTGTGTGGAAAGCACGAGGTATGTGCGTGACAGAAGCGCAGATGGTGTGCGAGGTGTTAGGCAGTATCCCCCACACTACCCGTCTCTTCCAACGCTGCAAGAGTGTTGTTTAACGGCATCGTTTGCGAGTTGTGCCCTCCCGATGCCGTTTCCGGCGGAGGCACCTCCCCAGACTCCACCAGTTTAAAGTCCGGACCCTGGGTAGTGAGCAGCTTGTTGAGGACAGTGCTCATATTTTGCACTCGCCTGGAGATCTGTACGTCGAGTTGGACAAGTGCAGCCGTAAAATCATAAATGCAGCCATACGAAACGCTCCACTGAAGTACACAGATGCATCCCCTGTCTTCTAAAAATGTACGAAGAATTCTGAATGCCTACCAGCGAATATCAGCAAAGGTAAAAGCGAATAGCGTTTACAGCAGATTAGGAAGTCGCGATGTTGATTGCAGTGACACCACATGGGTATAGTACCCAGTGAGAGTGCATGTCTGTGCGTGCGTGCGCAGGTGCCGGCATGTGCATGTGCATGTGCATGCATGCATGCATGTGTGTGTGTGTGTGTGTGTGTACGTGAGCGAGTGTTTGTTCATGCATGTGAGCAAGAATATCCTTCCCCTCCGCTTTCCGGCGCGATCACAATTGGCCGTGAGAGTCAGTGTATGAAATGGGCCTGTGTGAACATGCATGCAAGTATGTGTGCCGGTGTGAGCATCGTGTGTGATAATGCGCGAGTGGGGTAGTTGAGAAAATGTGTGCGACTGTGTGTAGTTCTGTAAATGTGAACGTGTATGTGTGTGTGAAGGGAAGCAGGACGAGGGGCTTACCTCTGCAAAGTCTGGCCGCTTCTGCGGGTCCTTTTCCCAGCAGGCTGTAGCTAGGGCCACGTACTCACGCGGTGCTGTCCTGGGGAACACAGGTCGCAAGTCTTGCTCCACCACCTGTGGTATGACCAACAAACAAGGCTCGCCTCAGTCCAATACCTTTTTCCCAACCAAGTCCTCCACTTTCCCCTTTTCAAAGCTACCTGGAACAGACGCGTTTCGCAAGGGTTGTTCCAACGGTAGCACAAGGACATGAGGAACCACAGCAGGAATGGATGATCATAGAGCGTTCTATCTCCACAGGAAAATGCAACGCATCCAGGAATGAAAACTGTACACTAGCAGCCACAAGGAGTGTGTGTGTGTGTGTGTGTGTGTGTGTGTGTGTGTGTGTGTGTGTGTGTGTGTGTGTGTGTGTGACTATGCTTGTGTCGTTAGGGAACGGTGAAGGGTACCTTGTGCACGATGGCGACATCCCTCATGCCGACGTAGGGTCTGGAGAAGCAAAAGAGCTCCCATAAAAGGATGCCGAACGAGTATACGTCACTCCGCTTGCTCGTCTTCCCCTCCATCATCACCTCCGGTGCCATATGATCCAGCGTACCCGTTTGGTGTTGCGACACATGCGTTTGGGAACACGTCATCTGCACGCTCAGCCCAAAGTCGGTCAGCTTCGCCACAATGCCGTTGCCCACCTGCGACACAAGAGGCAGACACACCAATAATCAACAGTCACACCTCGCATCACGCCTACTTAAGTCTGCGTGGACAAGTCAAATCAACAAGATTCCAGGCACCACTACACTGGACATGCCTATTTTCTCTTTCACGAAGCCACACACACACACACACAAACACGCGCACGCGCGCACACATACGCATATACACACACAATCAGACAGCAAAGTCCGATATTCAGACGCACCTCTTTCAGTAGCACATTATTGGGCTTAAGGTCCGCATGCAGGACCTCCTGGCTGTGGAGAAACATCATGCCACGAGCCACATCTTCTGCTACGTTCAGCAACAACTGGAGATCCACCAGCTGCAAAAGCGAGCGGGTGATACATTAGGTTCAAGGACAAGGACTAGCTTTCATTCACAGCTTTCGTTGTCTCAGAAAGACGACAACGTTCAACCTTTTCTTCCTAGGCAAGGAGAAACGATAATAGACATCAGGGTGATCGCTGAGTATAGCTAGCAAAAACGATATGTAGGGGCTAATTCCCCGAATAAAGCAAAACAATGCTCTAGAGGGGGGGCAGGGAAGGCTAACACATTGCAGAGAGAGGATGGAACACGTGTAGCCATAGGTGATCGGAGTTAAGTGTGATAGGAGGGACGAGACAAGTTCTGTCAAGGTACAATACACAATACGTCGTGAATAATTGTCCTCGCTATGTCAGTAATACCATCCGGACAGTGAGAGCACAGTGATAGGCAGCGCCCCACCGTTTGTCCGTCCCGAACGACGGTAAAAAAATTGTCTTTCATTGCGTCCGCTAGAGTCCCCATTTCGCAGTATTCCATCACAATTGCACCGCGGTAGGTGAGGCGGCCGGAGCGCATGCTGTGCTCATCCATGCTCTGCGGCATCCGCTCAATGTTGACCTTGTATACCTGCACAATGTTGGGGTGACGCAGCAGCGCAGCAACCTCTGCCTCCGCCAGAAAGGTCTCGATAGCGTCCGTGCTCCCCGCCGGCTCGATCACCATCTCGATCAGCTTCACCGCCGCCTGTGCCCCGTCCCACTGGCACAGAAACACCTGACCAAAGGCGCCCCCGCCCAGCTGCTCTTCCAATGCAAGGGTGCCAATGAAGCCGTCGTTGTGGGAGACATCCACGCTCAGGGTCTGCAGCCGGTGTGGACAGGCAGGGCAGGACACTGTCAGCATAGATACAGAGCTGCGTGAGAGGCACCACTGATGTGCTAGCCCATGCCATGTTGTGAAAAAAATTGCAAACTCTCTCAAACAAGGAAGTCCCTCCGCCCCGCCCCCCTTCCCCCCCAAGAGACAATCCTTACAGCGACGTCACTGATCGCTGTGAAGTGGGCACTCCTCTGCCAAATAAATAATGTTACATAGGACTGTGTGCGTTCGTGTGGGGAGGTGGGGCAGGTACAAACATTGCCGGGGCCCTTGTTGAGGATGCCCTCCAGCAGCTCCATCGGAACATCCCCCAAACTGGGCTGGCTGTCTGACTCCTGCCTCTCCATCCCCATCGGCTCACTCCTGCAGGTAACATGGGGGCCAAACGCCTAAGCCGCTGCCTATATTCCAGCTCCATCCATCTATCTATTTAGTCGCATGCCATCCTCCGCTCATCGCTGCGTGGAAGGCAGCACTCACTTCGGTGGCTCTGGTGCGCTCGGGGGCTGGGGTTCCTTTTTCTCCACGGGCTGCTCTCGCTCCTTGGGCACTGCTCTCCGCGCGGGCGGCTCCACCTTATCGAGAGTGCGCTCAGCGGAGGTATCTCGCTTTGGCGTGAATGGGTTCGGCAAAGACCCCAAGGAGGAATGGCTGTCTCGCATCTGGGTGTTACTATTCGCATCCGCAATGAGTGCCATGGCTTTGGCGTGCAGCGCCGCGCGCTGCTGTTCGATGGAGCTGTCTCGATCGAAAGAGGGCGTGCGATCCAGCAGCGTAGGGTCTGCTTCGGGAAGTAGGAGAGCAGACACACCGAGTTTAGCAGCTGGCAACGCGAGTTCAGTAAGAGCTAAACAATGCGATGTGTGGCTATGACAGGGGGAGGGGGGGGGGGGGGGGGGGGGGGGGGGGGGGATAAGCGACGCAGGTGACGAAGGGCGGCCGGCGGGGAAGCGGAGGCTGCAGTGGCTGAAGCGCGTTGCAAATATACGAGTGAGACAAAAAGTGAAAGACTACACGTTCACGATGGCGATCACATAATACAGCCATATGCCAATATGTACGTCTTCCTTATGAAAGTTCACCAACGAAGGTGTTCATTTAAACACGTCAAGCAATATTTCGAAACGCTGATGGAGAGAAATTTTCGCGGGAGGCAGCACATAGTTAAGGAACGCCTGAGAGGGAAGGCGTCGCGGTGACACGTACCTCCTGGGTCCATTCGACCAGAACGGTGGGGTCCGTATGAAGAAGACGGTGACGTGTAAGGGTGTGAGGCGACGGGGACAGGCGGGTGCGGGTTCGGAGGGGGCGCCGCCGGGCGAGGGCGGTCGAAGGACCCAAACGCGGAAGCGCCGCGGCCAGCGGAGCCACTTGGCTGCCGTTGCAACACGGCCTTCTGCGCGCTGTGCAGTGGCCTCGAAAATGAAGGCGCGTTCATATGACTCCGCTCCACGTGGTCGACGGGGCCACGAAACTGCTCCACAGCGGTTTCCGGTGCTCTACTCGGAGGGACCAATACGGGAGAGCTTCCTGTCGGGGACTGCTGCTTCCCGCTGCTCGCCGCCAGCAGCATACTGTGCACCGTGCTCCAATTCCAAGCCACGAGCGCAGCACCGGCCATAAGAAGAACCAGTATCGAAAGTGCCATCAGCAGGAGAGTGGCGCCCAGAAGCACAAGCGCACCGCTGCTGATGACGCCGTAACACGCCGGGCAGGGGCTGCAAACACCGGCCGCCCCCATCCCACCAGCGGCGTACATGGCGCCGTCCATTGCACCGCCAAACTACTACCCACTGCTGGTAGCCGCTACCAGCCTCCGAAAGGGGGAGTTGATAAGGGTGGGGAATATGTCGACGGCGAAGGGGTCGGCCTAAGGCCTTGCAAAGCTTACAGAATTGAAAAGGTACATCAGTCACGGGGTGCTACCGTGTGTTTCGGCAGCCGAGAGCCACGAGAGTGCCTGCACAGGCTTTGCCCAGACTCCGCCAGGGTGGTCGGTCGGTCGGAGCGCAGAGCCCTCGCGACACTTTTTCGTACCACGTATCGTCTGCAGCTTGCGCCACGATGTCAACGCGGCTCCGTGAAAACGCGTTGTGGTAGACATAAATAATAGGCGAGGGAACTGTTTAGTGCCGTTGTTTCTACGTGTCGCTTTCGTCCATGGTCTGGATAACGCAAAATTTCGGTCTCCACATATGCCAAACAAGCACGTTAATTACTGCACTCATTTTTTGCCGGAACTAATACAAACTCATAGCGTAAAATAAAATTATAAAGAAAATTACAATGAAGACCTGGCGGGGTAGGGTAAGTAAGAGCCCTAGCTATCGAATGGGATCCCTAGCCAGAATTTAACGCAAACGCGACCTGACAGGTAGGTAAAAATGTGGACAAGCTCTCAAGAAAGCCCCCAAAACAAAGTGTGTAACAAAGAGAGGGGTAGAACCAAGAGGGCAAGAGTGGCAAGAGGGTCATGGAATCCAAGGCACGGCAACGGGAAACGCTACTGTGTGCACAAACCTAGCAATGACGAGGTGTGGCTATCTCGTATACATTGAAAGAGAATTACATTAGAACA